>VUYV01000014.1:5963638-5974588 GCA_008711295.1 Anarhynchus alexandrinus
CCTCGGGGGCCGGGACGGCTCCGCCCCAGGGGGGCAGCGCGGGACGGGCCGGATCCCTGTCTCCGTCCCCGTCGGAGCGGCGCTAAGGGCGGCCGGCGCCGGGCGGGTCACTGCTCCCCGCGGTTTCGGCTTTCCCCGGCAGCCGGTGGCCACCGCGAGTGCGCGGAGAGGTGTCACGGAGTGGTGCCCTGCAACGGTCTGGAGGGTGGTCAGCGATCGTACCTGCGTGATTAGTTTCTTTTTGATACTCATAACCGGATAACAAGGCACAAGGCATACAGAATATTAAAGTCTTCGAATTTAGAGCGCCTGCTTTTGACATCTTTCTATTTTTAAGCAGTTCTTCAGTTGTTTGTAAAACTATAATATTGTTGAAAGTGTGACTTACAAAAAATAAAAACCCTGCCCTCTAAATCTTTCCATTTTTTTGTTGCTGTAAATTTAAAATAACAGGTAAGTTCACCAAAAGTCGGCCACCCAGGCTGAAGGTAAATGTAAGATGCTTGTCAGAAGAAGTTTCCAGTCAAAACTGCTGTTCTGGATGCCTTAAAAATTATTAAGCCACCAAAACCGCAGAGAGACTCCTCAGCTGGGTTTCCTTTGCAATGCGCAACACAGTGCACAGGGTTGTGTATTCAGTGGTTACAAAGGGTGACCTACCCTCCGTAAAGCAGAGGGAAAGATGGGTGAGCACCAGCCCTGAAAGGTGGTGAGTGCCTTCAAAATCCACTTTTGGGGTTCTTGGTGTGTTTTTGGATGTGGTCACTGCCACACAGTCTTGAACCCTAAGTCCCTAGCTTGGTGAAGTACATCTGAATGAAACTGGGGTATGTATTAGAACAAAGTATGTTACAGTTTGGCACGTGTCCTGGGTTTGAAAAGTAATGTTGTGTTACCTTTGGGTACTAACAAATTCACGTTCTCAAAGTAACCTCCGCTATTAGATCACCGATACTGAGAAATTTGCTGTTCTTTTGTAAGTATGAGAGAGAGAAGTCACTTATTCGGCCGGTTTCTTAATTGTAGTAGCTGCTTTCATTTACCCCTCGTTTAGTTAACACTTCCATTTATTGGAACCTACCTTTCCAAGACCTAGTAATTATAATACTTTTTGATAAGTAGGAGATCTACTCTCAGTTACCGAATGTTTGCAATTGGAAAAAAGAATAATATTCAAAATCTGTTATACGTAAAGAAAATGCAATTAAAAACATTATGTATATATGAGACTTTAATTTACATGGGAGCTATCTGGAAAGTAGATAATACATAACAAAATGAAGATATCTTCAATGTAACACTGAACTTTCTATTATAAGTGCTATAAATCCTAATTTATGTTAACGATCTGTACAAATTCACTTTAAAAAGAAAAAAAGTCTGCCATGGAAACATATAATTTCAATAGTCAATATAGAGAAAAGGAATTGAGGTTCTGATGTTGTAGATGATGAAATGAGATATTTGGAGAAGAGACAGATTTTCATGAGTTTTCATAACGGCTCCTGCTGTTATGCTTATGGCTATTATGCTGTATTTTTAAAAGCCGAGCAAGTGGCTTGCCCACGAGGAGCCTGCAGACTAACCAGGTTCTCAGTCCTAACTCTGGGTCCTAGGGTCTGGGTCCATGATCACAGCTTAATTAAGGATAGCCATTTAAAAAGAATAGTGTCTCACAAATCAGATACTATTACCAGATTCTGCTAGTAAATGTCTCCTAGAAAAAGTAAGAGAGAAAAGGAGAAGCTCGGAGAGAGACCACACTTTTCTTGGTACTACAAGTGTGAGGATGACTGAAATGCAGCATAGTCATATTTTACTTCATTATGATGTTATTTTATTTGAGCTAATTTCACTGTCCCTTGAGCTCCAGTGGCATTCCTATTTTCCACTTCTTACCTACTACAGTCGTTTTTCCCATGCAGTCTTTTACGGACCGTGTGTTTCTGTTAGGCTCTGTCTGCCTCTGTGAATCCAACTGACTTCAGTACAACTTCCAGGTTTCTTGTTTCTCTCCCCAGTACTGCTACATCCTTGTCTCTTCCCATGGACATAAATAACCCTTTCTGTAAACCAAGGGACTGGGGGCAGGGCTATAAACAGGTAAAGGCAATAGTGCTTTCATTTTTAAAGGAGTGGGGTTTTCTTCCTCTGTAACACTTGCTTGAATAAAATAATCATGCTCTGAGGCCTTCAGGAGGTAAAATATACATGGTGGAAAAGGGAAGAAAAGCAAAATTTACCATGTCAAAGAGAATGCAGTTTGATCGGTTTTCATGTTCTGTGATTTCTATTAAACTTTCAGCTCCCTAACTTACTACAAAAGCAAAAAAAAGCGAATGTGTTTACTTTCCTGATTCAGTTTAACTCTCAGTTCTTCTGCAGGAAAAAGTCTCGTGGAACAATGTTGTTGAATGCACTAGAAAGTTAAATATTTTCTTATAAATGACAATTGGCCTTGAAATGCCACAAGAAGGAGCCAGTGAATGCTCTAGTAGATTATTTTAACTTTTTGTTTTGAAAAGTCAGTGTGTGAGAAGCTGAAATGGGCAATGACTGTGTAAAATGCTTAGCACATACTTAGGCAAAACCAGTGCCAGTTAAAATTGTGGATTTCATTATTGGTAGTTGCATCCTTTGTCAAGCATTTTAATTCATGTTTCAAGACCCTGGCCTGTTTGTTAATTTGACACAGGTGAATGGTGTCCATCCAGAATGCAGATTTCAGCTGGAGATTCACAAGGAGGAAACAAGGTGCATGGAACTTCTAAAGAATGCAAAACCAGTGGACTACAGAGGTAAGAAAAGATAAGCTGTGACATAGAGACAACTGGAGTATTCAAGATTTTTCTCCCTTTACCTGCTTTGCTGTTGCAGTTGCTGTATTTTTCTGTACTGTGCTTATAATTTTTATGTATTTTAGGTTTTATGCATATTTTGCATTAAAGGTACAGCTGCAGCAAGCGTGTTGTGAGAGGTGTGCCAGGCACGCATTGGGTGGGACACTAGGTGGGAGCAAATGCATTCTCGTGTTTTAAGCTGTTGCTGCTAGTATTTTCTGACTGGCAGAGAAGCTGTAGGCTGGTGATGATATGACCAGCAGAAAGAACAAGTCTGAGGAAAAGTTGAAAACCTTGGATTCAAGCACCTCTCTCTAGCTATGGCTGAAAGTGAAGTACTAGTAGCAGGAATGATCTCTGGGTTTCCCAGGCAGAAGATGTTTCAGATCTTCTGCCTTCTGTTTCGGAAGACCAGATTCACCCCCAAAGTACCAGGGTGATGCAAAGGAAAAACTGGACAGTAGTGTTACATTCAAGAAACAAATTCTCTGTGTTATTTTACTGTTTTTATTTTCTCTCTACATAGAAAGATAAATATAGAGATAGAGATATGTCCAATTGTAATTTTAATAGAAGAAAGAAGGAATTTTTTAATTTTTTTTTTATTTTAGATTTTACTAGATTTCCTTGCTACATTTTCACGAGTGAAAATTATGAATAAGATTAAGAAAAAATGACATTTTTCTTGTAAGTTGGAGCTGCTGATAAAGCCATTTGTTTAGTAAGCAAAATATGAAGGCGCCAGATAAATCCACACAGCCAAATGAAAAGCAAATCTGTAACATTAAAGTAGCTAGGGCAGAACTTGGTTAAAAGGTTTTGGCTTTTTAGGAAAGTTGCAAATGTGTATTTATTAATTTAGTTTTATTTATTTAATGACAAAGGTATTAATGGTTTATGATTAATATCTTTTGTAAACCATATGCCAGAACTTGTGAGCAGAAAGCAGTCTTTACTCTTCTACTGGTGAAAAGGTAAAAGTGCTTCTTAGTGTGCTTTTTTTGCGTTTGTTACCTGCCCAGCACTCCTCTGGTAACATGTAAAAAAGTTGAAGGGAAGGATGGGCTTTCACTGCGACTTAGAAAAAAGGGAAGGAAATTTTAGATCTAAAGGCACCTGAACATTTTTCAGTTCAAAATACAACTTTGATTTTTACAAAGTCGCATCTAGAACTAATCATTACATTTCTGTTGTCAAATGATCTTTAAGTGGCTGGAAGTATTTCATTGCGAGTTAGTTCTACAGAGCCCTAAGCCTCCTCGGTGTCCTGCCTTTCGATGTGGTAGTCCAGGTATGTATTGCATCAGAATAACTGGACTCCTTGGAATACTACAGCTCTTTCAGTGCAGTTGTTTTCCTTTGGCTGAACTAGGTGATACACAGGGTATTTGTTTTTTCATATTCAGTCTGTTTTGAATGCAGTCTGAAGATGATTATGGTACCTCAGGGACCTACATCTGCAGTGCCCTTTGAGCATAAACATGAGTCCTAACTCATGACGCTTTCTCCATCTCTCTTCTTGATTTAAATGTGTAATTCCCTCGGTGCATACTTTAATATCAATTTGTATACAATAAAATAATTAAAAGGTTCATCCACAGTTTGTATTTTACTATAATTTCTCCTTTTGATTAATCCAGATCAGTAATTAGAAGAATTATAATAACAGTGAATAATTTACATGGATATCTCCCCAAGCAAAATCTTGCTGAAATAATTAATCTACATTTAGATTTTTTTTATTTGAGTGGTGAAGACAAACGGCTGTTACATAAATAATACTAGTGTGAAGCCAGATGGAGAAATAATTACTAGCCCAGCTTAATGAATTAAATCTTGAATTAATAAATTCATTATTAACTATTATACAGCTTTGAAAGTCAAGCTTTCTTCAAGATCCACTTTTGTGATCCAGATGCTGGGCTATCCGCTCCAAGGGTATCCTCGTGATGCACACCAGTTTTATTTTCCCTAGGGGAAGAAAGAAGTTTTCTGTCAATATTTTCTTCACAGTCTCTTTTCACTGGAGGAGGGGTGCCTCCTGAAGGCAAACTGCTGTGGAAGAACTCGTGTCTTGGAAGGAGACAGCATGTCTGATGGTGTTGATTCAGCCCTGCAGGTAGTGATAAAACAGCAGTGGAAGGATTTATAAATTTAATTGAATGCCTGGCTGAAACTAAGGGAATATTCTGTTTTGCAGGAGACTGGAATAAAGCCCCTGTGGTAATGAACCCTGAAAAACTGTATGTTTAATCTCATAGGAGAATTTATCCTATGCTTCATGTTATAAATACTTTTACCAAAAACCTGTTCAGAAGAGCCTACATTAAGTATATGCATTTGCGTTTCCAAAAATATCCGTTCTCTGTGCATCCTTATTTTCCTAATAAACTCTCTGTATTCATGCAAAGATGTAAGGAGTATTTTGAACAGAGACTTGCAGATTGTCACAGTGGTAATCTGACTGCTGATAAAGAAGAATTACTAATCAAAACTGGCAAGCTGGAACTAGTCCAAGTCCTAGCTCCACACCTAAAACTTGTAGTACACTTGAAACATAATTCATTACACTAAATTAACAAAACCTATTTCACTACTTCTTGAATGGGAAAGATGGTTACACAGCCCTTGTTACACTTTTCGAACTTTAGTATGTGCTACCTGCCTCACAAAAGCTATAATGAAATCTAGTGAAGGTCAAGTCTAGAATTTGGAAATAAGGGTTCACTGAGATTTTCCACTGGAGGATTGGGCCTCCATTATCAAAATCAGTGGGAATATTTTCATTAACTTCTTGGGCACCTGAGAAACCTTCACACCTCTGTGTTACACGCTCCAGAATTTGACTGGCGTGCACAGCTACTGGATTTGGAGGATCCAAATTTTATGGGACAAGGAGTTTTTCCTTTGGCCTAGATGACAATTATGAATGGAGTACCTTATTTAATACTTCTCAGCTCCCATTTAGGGAGACATATAGGAAAGATTTAAAGACAATTGTGGTTTGGTTTTTGTTTTTTTTTTTACATAATAAAATGATGTTATAGTTGTCTTACCGGAGCTGCCTCATAACATGGGCTGAAGAATTTCACTGAGAAATTTTTGTAGTGCACCTAAAATCATTGACTATGAAGTCTACGAAGGATTGGCTTACTTCATGGTGTAATAAAGCAATAGTGTGTTTTGCAAGGAAACACTGTATAAATACTGTGTAAATATCCTTTGAACAATCCTAAGGATATATTAAAACCACAGGACCCAGTTTGTCTAAATTCTGCTTGTTTGCCAATGTCAAACTGTTAGATGGCAATCTGGACCTCCTGCTTTGCACTCTTTGGGGGATTTTCAGGCATGAGTACATACTCTTCCATTAGTTGAGAGCATTACACTCCATTTAGGGAATAAAGTCACTCTCCAAAGATCTGTGGCAGTGTCTTCCTCTCTGTAGTGCTCTCTAGCAAATCTTTATTTTATGAAGGCTGCATTAGCTTCCATCCATGTTTGGTTTTGTCGTTTCTCCTATAATTTGACACCTGAGGTATGCATGCACCTTAGCTGGAAGCCGAGGAGAGGATTTTTTTTGCATTCTCATTTTTGGAGGGCAGATTAATGCCATTCTAAATAGCTTATAATAGCTATGGGTTTTGAGGTCCACATGGGAAAACACTGATTTATCTTTTACCTACTACCCGTGACTTGTGTTCTTAAAAAAAATAGAAAGCTCCCAATAAAAGTGATTGAAAATACAAAAAAAAAAGGCCAACTGCAAATTTCTGTCTTTATTCAGTATTTAGAATTTTACCTTGTAAAGTAATTGATTCATTTCCTTTAAATGAAAAGTGAAATCTTATGGTAAAAAATGTTAAAACTCTATCAGTAGACTTTATAACAGGGTTCTACAATAAAAAGTTCTAAAAATAGCTCATTATGAAAAAATGAAGTCTGGGGTTTGTGTTTTTTCATTTTGGACCGAGTGGCTGCATAGTTAAATGAGTCTTTTTGGCTCTTGCTTTCCAAAATGTGTTTTTGTGAGACCCATATGCCAGACAACATTTTTAATTTTAGATATGGCATCTTAACTTTGAGGAGGGGATGTAGATGGAAAGAGAAATGGCTTTGGAAAGAATTTCATAAACCTCTCAAAGAGAGGTTTCATAATGCAGCTAGTAATGGGAAATTAAAACAGTCAGGACTACCAAAATGATACTCTCATTCATAGATTTAAAGCAAGAAGGACCACTGTCAGTATGTAATCTAATCTCCCAAATTACATGGTCAGTAGAATTTCACTCAGTGACTTCAGCACTGAGCTCATGATGTTATGGATGAAACAGAGCAGATCTTTCTGGAAGCTCTTCAGACCAGTGGGATGAATGTTCTAATGTTGGACCTATGGCAAGTTGTCGAAAAGTTAGTTTACCCAACTAACCTCTGCTGTTAAGGTTATTTCTCCAGTAAGAAAGGTGCCTGTTTTGCATACCAAACCCACACATATGCACACATACATGTCTCTGTATGGCGCAAAAGAAGGACTGACTGTGGGTATAACTAAGCCAACCTGACGATCACTCTCTCCTCTACATCAGTAAATATGAGGCTTACACAAAGCCAGATGACGCCTTTCTTTTGCTACCTGAAAAGGAATCTCCTCAAGGTTTCCCCTTTTTTAATCATCCCAATCTCATCCAGGTCTCCCATTAGTTTTTGTTTGGTTTTGCAGCTATTTTCTCTGTAAAATGAGCTGGTAGTTGAGACTGCAGTGTTGCTTAGAGTTATCTGAGGTAGCATTAAAGGTAGAATTAAATGAAATAGTGGACTCAAGGAACTTCCTTTCATCCAGCACTGGTAGCTCTTGGCAGGACGACTTTAACTTTCTTGAATCTCTGTGCTGCTGCTTTTCTAGCTGTAGTACAGACATGCTGCTACTTTTTAGTTCACACATTTTTTTTATGAGGGGAGCTGTAGGGGCTGCTTTGAATGTTTGTCTATTTTGGCTTCCATTAATTGAAGTGTCATCGTTAATGACACCACATAAAACTGATCATCCTTATGGTGTTGACAGTGTCTGGGCTTCGTGAAAGCTATACTTAATTATTTGAGGGCAGAAGAGAGGCAGAGCTGGCTTGTCTTTTGAGGAGGCTGGGCGATAGGTGAGAAAGACCCTTGAATGAAAGGAGCTGCCTACTGAAAAATAACCAACAGGAAATAAATGGTGAAGACCAAGAAAATGTCCTGATCAGTCTCATTGAAAAATCTCACATAATGAAGGTTACTAAGAGTGACTATAACAAACTTTTTTGGAAAGAAGAGAGGCAATATGTGGCCACAGATACATTCTATAATTTTGAAGGACTGAAATTTCTACCCCCCACAAAAACATAAATAGAAATTTAGCAGTAGGCATTAATAAATGTCATTTGAAGCCCTGAAAAAGGAAAGTGCACAGCCGTAAGTGAATGTATTATTTTTTTCAGAAGATTCTGAAAGAAATACTGCCCTGCATAGTTTTGTGCTTGAATCCTGGTAAAGACAGCTGTGGCCATGGCAGTCTACTCTCCATGAGATCCAAAGTTCAAATACCACAAGGAAGAAATCTTGAATACCAAAGCACTAAAAAAGCTCCAGCTAATACAACAAATAGCACCTGGGTTAGACATAATCCAAACTAACAGAAATATATGATCTCAATACTTTACAGAGACTTTTAATATTTTGTGGTGGGGTTTATATGAACAGGAGATTGATATTTAATGGTATTTTATGAATAACGTACAGCATGTCTAAATTGGGGCAACACAAAGATGAAGAGCTTAGAGCTTTGAATATAAATCCATGAATATCTTTCCAATATAATAGAAAATGGTCTACTTATGGTAAGATTAGAGTGCTGTTCAGTTATACAAAAATAAAGGTTGTTTTCTCCAAATAACATTTTAAGTAATTGGAAAGCAGGATTTACTTGGTAGAAAACTTGGATGGAAATGTGTTTTCTTTTTCAGAAGGTGTTTTTTTCAAAGTTTTTAGCTGGCAACTTCCATATTTCCTTACAGTACTCTAAAATTTGTAAATTACATTAAAAAAAAATGGCTTGTAGATTTTTGATTCTGTAATGGGAAACTGTTCTTCAGAAAGGAAATAAGTAATTTCTTCTGAAATGTTTCATTTAGTGAAAAGTTAGTAGTCTCCTAAAAATCTCAGGAACAGTATTTTTGCCATGCCTGGTAATAGGACTGGCTTTTGAAAACCTATACTGCAAACCTTTGAAAACTTAATCTGCAAACATTTAAGGTGAACATGAGATAAACTGTACTGGTTTCGTCATTCTGTTTAACTAGTTAAATCTGATGTATACTGTAGCCTTCCCAAATTCTACTTGCTGTGTATGAGTAGTTTTTGTGACCAGTAATTTAAAAAGTTTACATTCGCGTTTCCTTAGTATTTCTGAATCATCAGAGCTTGTATACACTCTGTACAATTTCACAATAGTGCTTTAGTGCAGCATAAGCATACTGGAGCTGCTTCTTGACCATTCTGCAGCCGGTGTTCTCCTTTCTGCAGGATCGCAGGCCGCAGCTCCTTGCGGAGGGGCATTGGGGGCCCCTGGGCAGGCAGGGCCTGGCAGGGCCTGTCCCACCCTTGCGAGGGAAGCTGGGGGGACAGCAGGGACAGCCCCAGCCCTGGGCACCTCCTGGGGGACAGGGACATTAGCCTGCAGGTGGGGGGTCAGGATCCGGCATGGCGCAGGGAACCAGGGCCCGACACAGCCCTGGGATGGCAGGCAGGGCCGCAGCGGCGGGTCAGGGCCCAGGCAGAGGCGGGCACAGGCAGCGCTGGGGTGCAGCTGGAGTCAGGTGCAGCCACAGCATCGCTGAAGGCCCAGACCTGAGCTCGGAGGGGACCCTGGGCCAGGGTGTGAGGCTGGGCAGGGCCATTAAGGCCCATTAGTGCACTTGGCGCCCTGACAAAAGTAGACGGCAAATAACTTTAGCAAAGTAGCTTGGAGCAATGGTATTTTTGCTACTGTCTTACTCCTCTTGCTGCTTTAAGTGGTTCTGGTGTGTGTGCTTTGCTTCCAGTTTGCTAGCGTGGTACTCTGTAGCACCTCCTTTTCCTTTCTTTCTTACTACTTGTGTGAAAGTGCAGAAAGAATTTCAGCCCGTATATGTTCATAAATTCTCATGTGGCCTAAATTACATGCTGCAGCATTCAGACCTACAGTCTAGAAAACATTGCCCATAAGAGGTGAGATTGCTTCTGCTTTGTCAAGTAAAGTACAAAAATCAAAACGTTTCCCTGTTCAAAAAATAAACCCTGGCCTAGCTGACAACTTTCTGGCTGATTTTCAAAGCACTCTCTTTGTTTCATGTATCATGCACGCCTAGCCAGTTTAAAAAATGCTAAACGTCTCTTTGAATTGGCAGTTTTTGAAATCCAAATGCCACCTAGTGGATAATATATGGATAAAATGTATATATAAACAAAACTTGCCAGTACAAACTCAGTGTTACAAATTTTTATAGATGAAGAAGCACACGTAGGTAAGCAAACTTGTTGCTCAAAAACTGGATCTCAGATAGCAGGATGAAGAAAGTGGTGGCGATACTTATGTAAGCTGAAAAAAAAAGAGAAACAAAACATAGTTTATAGTATATTGTGTTTCCTTTCACTCGCAAATGCATCACAAGCATTAAAGACCAAACATTCAAATAAAGTAAGTGATCTCATTGAAACTAACTAGGAATAACATCTGCAATATCATCTAGAGGAACAGGAGAGAAGAGTAGTAGAGGAGTGACACCGTGGCCACACTTTTGAGCGAGTCGTTGAGCAAAGGTTTTTTGGGAAGATTGTTTCTTTGGATATGCTGTGAATGACACAGCAGAGAAATAAGTGATGCAAATGAAGAGGTCTGAAAGAGATTTTTATATGTAGGGTGCAGGGGAGTTCTTCTAGACACCACAGAAATAGAGATGGAGAACCTATTTTTTTTTTTATTTGCTAGCTTTATTAATAGGTAAAGAGGTAGGCAAAGAGTATAGTAGTAGAAATGCACAGGAAAATTGGGGAGCTGAGACAGATCAAGAGCTGGACTGGTTTTATATGTGATGTG
>VUYV01000014.1:5974855-6354849 GCA_008711295.1 Anarhynchus alexandrinus
AACTAAAACTTAAAACCTTATTTAAAGCTACAAATAAGTATGTTCTGTATCTTAATTGGTTAATATCCTTTGGAGATAGTAGGAAACAGGCTTATATATGCAGGAGATGGGTAAAACTTCCAGAGAATAATAGCATACATAATGATTTTATGAAATGCGGCAGTGATGGATGACAGTCCAGAAATCCTAACACTGAATGAATTAATGGCTGGACAGAGAGTAGTAGAGCTTGAGTGAGTAGAGAGTAGAATATCAAACGATCAAGCTAGATATTCTTTGTGCAGAAAGAGACACATTTAACAAAGCATTTATTGCACCTTCATTTTCTAATAGTGTGTATAGCACTGTAGTACTGTAGGCTGCTCTGTAGTCACTGGGGAGAAACAAGCAATTGTTGGGAGCAATTAATCTGGCCTATTTTCGTGTGGTTTAGGATGAAGAGAATCACGCTTTGTCACCCTCTAACAATATTGCATATGTTATTGTTGTTGTAAAAGGATAATATGGTGGATAAAGAGCAATATCTGTTTGAAGACCTGTGAAACTCACCAAGATCTCCAGTTGTGCCACATCTTGAATTTCCAAGATCAGTGGGAGATAAATTGCTAGTTTCGATTGTGCACAGTTAAGCTCATGCTGTACAATAGAGTCAAGTTGCTGGGATGGCAGACACAAATTGATGCACGTGTAGTAAGAACGGACTTGTTAATTGTATCCCACACTCTGCATAAGGGTGTGCTTTGCTAAGAGAAGAAAAAGATCTATGACTGCAATATTGTCAAAGATCTGTAGTACTAGGAGGAGGGGGAAATGAGGAAAGGTATGAGTTGAAAGTCCAGAAGAGTGCGTATTGTTTAACAGTTGTACTTTTAACAGCCCCTAGCAGCTCACCAGTAACACCAGCATTTCAGCATTCAGCCCTAGACCAGTTTTCAGAAACACACTGTAGTCATTCAGGTGACCCGCTTAGTGGATGAGGGAAAGGCTGTGGATGTTGTTTACCTGGACTTCAGTGAAGCCTTTGACACTGTCTCCCACACTATGGGAGAAACTGGCTGCTCATGGCCTGGATGGGTGTACTCTTTGCTGGGTAAAGAACTGGCTGGATGGCTGGGCCCAAAGAGTGGTCACGAATGGAGTTAAATCTAGTTGTTGGCCGGTCACAAGTGGTGTTCCCTAGGGCTCGGTACTGGGTCCAGTTCTCTTTAGTATCTTTACCAATTACCTGGACAAGGGGATCAAGTGCACCCTCAGTAAGTTTGCAGATGACACCAAGTTGGGTGGGAGTGTCAACCTGCTTGAGGGTAGGATAGCTCTACGGAGGGATCTGGACAGGCTGGATTGATGGGCCAATGGTATGAGGTACAACAAGGCCAAGTGACGGGTCCTGCACTTGGGTCACAACAGCCCCATGCAGCGCTACAGGCTTGGGGATGAGTGGCTGGAAATCTGCCCGGCAGAAAAGGACCTGGGGGTGTTGGCTGACAGCTGCTGAATATGAGCCAGCAGTGTGCCCAGGTGGCCAAGAAGGTCAGGGGCATCCTGGCCTGTATCAGGAATAGTGTGGTGAGCAGGACTAGGGAAGTGATTGTTCCCCTGTACTTGGCACTGGTGAGGCCCCACCATGAGTACTGTGTTCAGTTTTGGGCCCCTCACTACAAGAAAGACATTGAGGAGTGCGTCCAGAGAAGGGCAACAAAGCTGGTGAGGGGTCTGGAGCACAAGTCTTCTGAGGAGCAGCTGAGGGAAGTGGGGTTGTTTAGCCTGGAGAAAAGGAGGCTGAGGGGAGACCTTGTCGCTCTCCACAGCTACCTGAAAGGAGGTTGCAGTGAGGAGGGGGTCCGTCTCTTCTCCCAAGTAACAAGTGGTAGGACAAGAGGAAAGGGCCTCAAGTTGGGCCAGGGGAGGTTTAGGATGAATATTAGGGAAAATTTCTTCCCCAAAAGGGTTATCAAGCATTGGAACAGGCTGCCCAGGGAAGTGGCTGAATCATCGTCCCTGGAGGTATTTAAAAGACAGGTAGATCTGGTGTTTAGGGACATGGTTTAGTGGTGGTTTTGGCAGTGTTAGGTTGATGGTTGGACTCCATGATCTTCAAGGTACCTTCAAACTTAGACGATTCTATGAGTCTATTCTAGGATTCTGTAAATGCCTCTAGGACATTTCAGCAATTTTCTCAGATTTCTTGTACCATAATAAATAAGCTTGTATATATACATAAATTGAAGCTTAATGTTTTTCTCAGAATTCTGATGACAGTCACTGAAGTTTCATTCTCATGATTGTTGATGCACCTGAATGTAATCTAGATGTAGGAAATACATCTTTTGTGTTATTTCATCTATATGATTTAAGAGTCTGAAGAAGTACCGTTCTCTCCTGTGCTGTAGACGCCTTAAAGTCCTAAAATACTAAAGAAAAACTGAGGTAAAAAATACATTCCCCAGGAAACATTAGTGACCTGTAATGTTTTGAATGTCAAAAACTTGTATATTGCTTTTCCTTCCTGCAAGCTAGTTTCAAGATCTGATACAAATTGTGTTGATTAATTTTGGTGGAAATAGGAATTGGACCTCTGTTTTTCTGTACAATATTTCATGTAAGTGAAGCTTGAATAACAGTTTTGTGGGGTTTTTTTTGTGGAAAAGGTACCAATGGAGCTCTGAAGTCCATGTTGTTCAGCTGCCTTTTTAGCAAAACCTTAGTCCAGTCCATATAGCAGTGTAGCAAAAATTTATAAAGGTCTCTGAACTGTTTGCATATTACTGTAGCAAATCCACCATTTTACAGAGAGTATACTGAACAAAAGGGAAAATTTGTGAAAGTCGTCAGCTTTTATGGGTGTGCATGAACACTTTCATGACTCATCTGAGCTCTCACTTGTTAGTGGAAATGGGGATGAACTAAAAAGGTCTGAAGTCGCACAAAATGCTAATTATTCTTGTGTACTCCAGGGCTTGTTTATGCTGGCTCAGGCAGTGCATCCATCAAAGCCAAAAGAATTGCATTTTGTCACTATAGTTCTGAGTGCTGGCAGATGAAGAAAATAGTTTCTTTGTCTTTCTTGTATGTCACGTTGTTGATGTTGTTTCTGGCTTAAAATCAATTGGGAAGGAAGCATGACCTCAATTGGCTGAAGTAAATATTCTTTTACTTTGCATAAGCCCTGATGTTGCATCATAGAGACGTAGGACTTGATTTTCATCTCGTACTGCAACTCAGGAAGCACCTAAGCATGTTTAAGTACCATTGATTTCAAAGGGTACAAAGATGACTTGCTTAAATGTAAACCTCTCAAAATACATGGCCAAGTCATCATCACCTCAGAGATATCATTACTAATGGTAAAAGAAAAGCCACAAGTGCTGGAGAGAGTAGAAGGTAGTCGGGTAAAACAGAGCATAGATAAAACTCATGAGTTAATTCTTAAAGAAATGTATGAACCAGCTGTAGGGGCAGATACACTAGAAAGGACAAGCTCTGCATGATCATCAGGAAAAAATGAATGATTATGGAGTTCAAAGAGTATTACATTCTGAGTCAGTTGCTAAAAACACTCATTCAAGAGGTAAGGACCAGAAACCTGAAAAGAGTGAATTGTCAATGGGAAGAGGAACTTCTCAGCCAACTGTGGAATACAGATAAAAAGAATGCCACTCTTACAGTTCTTTGTCCTACATAAATCTCCCTTACCCTAAGGGAGGGCTAAAAGAAGGAATTTGGCATATTGGTCTAGGAGTCAAAGTTACTAAAGGAACCAAAACAATTAGTCCTCTTCAGGTAAGAAGGGAGGGATTTATTAGAGTGAAGACAGCTACCTACAGTCTAAATTCTGCAACTGAATTAACAACTTCAGACTCTCTTGAGAAGAAATAAGTATTTTTTAGGATGAAGTCTTCTGACTCAGTTTGCTTTAGAAATATATTAATTTAAACATGTCAGCAGTGCACCCTTACAGAGATGAGGTTTAACCATATACTGTGCTACATTAGCAAATTGGTAAATCAAGAGAAGCGATTGTCTGTCTCTATTTGGCTCTTTTGAGACTGCATCTCAGCAGAGTACTGTGCCCAATTTTGGGCTCCTGCATACAGGAAAGCCATTAGTTGGCTCAGCAGAGGGTATGGAGATGACACTAGAATATGCAGCATATAACAATTGACTGAAAGCTGGGTTTGTTCAGCTTGGAGAATAGTGATCTGATTGCTGTCTTCATCTACCTCCATGGGGTTATAAAGATGAAGCCAGACTCTTCTCAGATGTGAACAGAAAAAAAAAAAAGCAAACAAAAACCACAAGAAGCAATGGAAGCAACCTGCAGCAAGGGAAATCCTAATTAGATGCATGGCAAAATTCTTCATGGAGGAAGTTGTGTGTGTGCAGGTTGCCCAGAGAGGTTGTGATAGATTGGATATTTGGAATCTCCAAATATCTTTGGAGATTTTGGTGCATGACTGGAAAAGACATTGAAGTGAGTATGGGTGAGTGTGTGAGGTAAGGAACAATAATACATTTGTTGCATACCTCTTTGGAGGTTGATACAGCATACAAGGCAGTGGAGAATAAGGCATTATATTTTATCTACCCACACAGATAAACTTTGTGAAGTGTTTCCATTAGTAATCCCTTATTTCTGAAAATAGAACAGATGCTACATTCAGAGCTGTATAATCCTAGGAGGAGTGAAGAAAGACCCAGTGCCCATGAACAAGTGACTCCTCTGGAGAATAGCATTTCCTTGGGAAACTGTACAAAGATGACTCTACACAATTGGTGACCAAATGCAGAATTTAGCCCATAATCCTCCTCTCATCTGCTTTTTTCATCTCCGAACCCTATTCTTGGTACAGCACAGAGGCTGCCTCCTGACAATCACACTTAGTTGTCTTCCAAAGGAAAGCAAGACCCGTGGGAATGCTATGCCTCTGGCTCTCCTTCAAGCTGCAGCTAGGACATACCTCCAGGGGCGAATCCAACTGCCAGTTCTGTAACACAGTCTTGGGTTCCCTAATTTACATATACTTTGAAAGTAACTTAAACTTTGAAAGTAGGATGCTAATATAGAACGTATAAATGTTCCTTTTCCAGCTTCATTTCACTCAGGTGGCTTGATATTTGGCGTGACCCCACAAGCACAGAGTAAATGAGTAGTGAATTGCTAATACTATAAATATTATGAAGAATAGTATTATACATGGATGCGAGTAGTTCCTGCTTCAAGTTTCATGTTTTCAACTGAAGGGAACAAACTGTCCCTTATACTTTCTAATAATACTGGTAGGGTAAAAGGTTTTTTTTCTCTCTTTACAATTACAAATTTAAATTGTCGATTATCAATTGCCTCATTTGATTTTGTTAGTCCATGCCCTTTGTTCCAAAAATAGGAGCGCACCAAAGTCATGATGCACTCCCACTGTATTTGTGATGCTGAGTCCAATGATCTACTTTTACTTTTTTTAACATTTTCTTTGCTTTTCTTAGCATGATCCCATCAAAATGACATCATTTTAATGAGACATTTTGCAAACAATGTATTAGCTGACATAAAAATAAGCTGGTTACTTAACAGACTCTTATGATTCCCTTAACATTTTCATACAAAATATCATCTTTGCAACTTTCTTGAAAGAGTCTAATCTTTCTTGAACTACTTACCCAAAGCTTCCGCCAAGCCTTTATAAGATAAATACAGAAGGGTGATTTGGACCAGACTGAGCTTTCAAGTCTGTTACTGCTGTTTTTTTTCAGGATGTGTTGGAGTTTGGGATAACATCACCTGTTGGCGTCCTGCCAAGATTGGAGAGACTGTCACCGTCCCTTGTCCAAAAGTATTTAGCCTTTTTTCTGGCAAACCAGGTATTTAATTTTAAGGTGTCCTTTTGCTGGCTTCTCTTTGGTATTTTATATCATAATATGTTAAAAATGGGGGGGGGGCAGTTTAAGGTTTTTATTTTCTTTTTAAAGAGTTAACATAATAGATTCTTAACAGAGCTGTTCATGATACATCATGAAAAGACCAAATAATTGTCTTTGTTGTCCATGTGGTGGTCTTTGAGTCAAATACTAAATTTGTATTCTGATATAGTGACACTCATCAAGGCTGAAGACACTGCTTGCTCTTTTTGACCTATTTATGTTAATTATTAAGGCAGCTGGGCCTGACTGACATATTTAATAGTTGCCAGCAGGTCACATGCAGGTTGTTCCTTCTGTGCTTAGGAGAGCTCTACCTTGCCTTCATGAAAATAATGAGCCAACATTAACACATAATGCCTAAAAATTATCACTATTGCAATTTAAGGTAGTTATTATGAAATCTTTTATTCTGCTTTTTAATGGAACTTGAAAAGAGCTCATCAGCGTCTCAGACTGCTGAAACATTTAACTGTTTCAAGTCTACTGTCTTCTGCACCATCTTGTCAATATATCATAGTGTGGTTTAATTTTGCAATTTGGTTTGGTAGTGGGGTTTAAAAATAGAGGATGCACACACAGTGTTTCACATATGTATCTCAAAATACAGCAGGAAAACTCTTAACCCCATTGCTCAGGTGAGAAACCTTTGTCATGAAGAGCTGGTGAAATATGCGAAACGTCACAGTGATTTAATTCTGCTTTTGGGGTCTCTGTGGGGAGCTTTTTAACAGTATACTTTTAATACAGTATACTTTAACAGTATACTTTAACAGTAACTTTTAATACAGACTAACTTGGGGTATGACTAAAATACCTTTATTCTCAAAACTGATGTTCCAGTCTTGTTCCAGTAAAAAACAGATAACTAAAACAATCTACAGATGAGCAAAGGTTTTCATTCCTGGAGCTGGTGGATCTTGATTAGTTTATCATGGATAGTCTAAACAGTTTATAAAGGGGAAAGTATGTGTAATCTTCACTAAATCTTGTGAAATCTATAAAAGTATTCAAATGACTCAAACAAAGATATTAAGGTGTTGTCATGAGACAAGGCAAACTAATAAATATCAAAAATTCAAAATCTGAATTAAATCACACTGCTTCTGTCTGTTTGCCAAAAGCTAGAGCATGCACACTCTCTGTGGAGTTTAGATGTTTGATATTTAACAACTGTTGTATCTTACAGTACAATAACATTTTAATTTTCCTATAAAACAACTGCAATAAATATTTAAGTCTGAAAACTTCACAATGCATTACAACTCAATCTCACTTGGGCACGGGATCACCAAGACTGAAAAAATAACTTCCTTTCTATAGTTTGCTGTAATTTTCCTGTATACAGCTTTTTTCATAGCTACCTGGTTACTTCTTGCTCTTGGAACTTACAGGGTGGATTTTTAGAGGTACCTGTTCAATTAAGAGGATTTTTTAAATCTTGTCTTTCTATAATTTCTTCCTTCACATGTAAGACAGCAAATATCTTGCATGGTTGATTCCATTAAGATCTAACTAAGTATCTCAGCACCTTTAAAATTTGAATATGTCATTTATTTAATTCATACACAGCACATTTCAAATTCACTTGATTCTTATGGCAGGAATTTATAAAAATATTTTTAAACAAGAAATTGAATGCTTTTTATTTAGCCAGATTTGTGAGATGTATGTTTTAGTTTTTTCAGGGTTTAAGTGGAATTAAAATTCTACTTCAAGGTGATTTAGACTGCCTTATTTTTTATGGAAGTATTCCAAATCATAAGTAGGCTTTTAAATACCATAATTCTTTAAAGGCTTTCTTAATTTAAATTGTGAATTAAAAAAAAGTAGTTGTCTTCTCATCTTTCCAACTTTTGGAGAACTGGCTCTTAATTTCTTCTGTGATGGTCAAGGTTATAGTTTAAGCATACCACATAATTAATTCTCTATTGAATATTAGTAACTTTATATTAAATATCTTTTTACTGTAAAAGCAATCATATTTATCCTGTAATGTTCTTTCTGTATTGTAGATGATGATTTAAGTATATGACTACCAGAAAGTTATTCTGTGAATTTTTTATTCAAATGTATGTCTCAAATTACAGGCTTTAAACGAGGTTGCAGTCTGAAATATTTAATTGCATGGAACGAAGGTGTAGAAATAAACAATGTCTTCCATAGAACATTGCCTGTCTTTAAGTTAGAAGGTCTTACAGTGCTTATAGTAGAGAATACTTCAGCATCTTGAGTGCATGGAGTCTTTTTCTTGCAAAACTGGCTTTGACGTAATTTGTGATTCTGTTAACACATTCCTCTGCTCTGCCTAGTCAGAGAAGCTTGATGTACTTTTAAAGTGAAGACTCTTCAGAGTGTATAAATAGTTTACATTTTCTTTAAAAAATGCCATGTCTATGCCAAATGGCAGAAGTGGTCCTGTTGTTTGAGGAGACACTGTGGTTTGAGGTCAAGTCCTTGTTATAAGCTAGAAAGATTTGGTTGTTGGTTGGTCAACCATTTGTAGGATATTTACAACTTTCTGCTGAAGACTTTATACACAGCAGAAATTCCAGTAACCAATCAGCAAGATAAAAATCACAAAAGCTTTAGTTTGGAGTGTATATAAACACGTTTGGTTATTCTTGGCCAAAGTTGGTCTGTGACACATAAATTTGTTCTTGTGTGGTGAAAAACAGGCATCTTTAAATCAGTTAAAGACCAGTGGTAAACTCCAAAGCAAAGCAATATTGTATTATAGATTTCAAGTATCATGGATGTAAAAATTACTGTAAAAAAGGTGAGGGGAAGTTGCTTATGATTTAACATTTTAAGAGTAATAATAATTTTCATGACTATTCTTTATTCTGACAGACTCTTCAGTTTTCTCCTATTGAAGCAGTTCCATATTGTATGAACATTAGTTCATGTTAATTAGATTAAGGAGTAGAATCATGGGTTGCCTCCATCTCCATGACTTCATCTCAGAAAAGAGTCAACTTCTTTGCTCACTTCCAACCAAAAAATCCTTTCTGAAATTAATAGATGTTCAAAATTCCTTTCCAACTACACTTACGCATCTTCTGTACGTTCCTCGGACTACTTTGTTTCAGTGATTGGTTCAAAGAATGAAATTCAGCATGCATATTTATTTCCTTGTTCTTCAACCGGTCACATAATTTGGCCTTTTAAGTGCATACCAGCTCTACCAACATTTGCTGTAGCAGTAATTCAACACTGTAATATATAAGAGCTTTTGTAACTCTTCAGTAGATCATTTGGTATTATGTTCTCAGAAAAGCTTAAATAGGAGGTTAGAACAATTTTCACTTAAATTACTTTTCTGTCAAATTACTTTACCTACAAATTATCCCCTTTATGGAATGAGCTGATAGACTTCCTCCAGAATACTTTAGATAAAACAGCAAAATATTTCAGGCTTTTGCAGATATAACAGAAATAGCTGTTATACCAAAGTAGAAGCCTGCCATCGCAGCTTGGAATTGCTAAATTCTTTAGTGCAAAGGCAACTCAGAGCAAGAGTAAAAGCCAAAGTAATATGAATGGAGAGGACATGAAAGGAAATGGCTGGGTTGCTTTAACAGGAGTACTAGGAAGTACAGCACATTAACAGAGAATGATGACAAAGTTAGGTTGTCTAAAGATTCATTGATGAGGAGACTTGGATCTTTCTGATTTAAACTCTCAAATTTTGCTTTACAGGAAATATTAGCAAAAATTGTACGAGTAATGGATGGTCAGATATTTTTCCTGACATCTTAAGTACTTGTGGATATAATGACTATGAGGATGATTATAAGGTAAGAAAAATACTTTTTCTATTCATTTACGTGCTGGTGTTCAATACAGCTATATCAGACATATTCTGCTTCTAAATAATTCCCATTTTACTCTATCAGAATTAATGGAAATCTGTAGCAATTTTTGGTAGCATTGATTGCCATATGCCTGGATTGCAAATGTCATATAAAATCACAAATGTAGAATTCAGTAACTTTGGAACACAAGGCTATAAACAGTTGGTAATTGCAGTAATACATCTGTATTTCTAATATTGCAGTGTTACTGGGCTTATGCACAGTATGTTTTTCATTGTGTTATTTCTAGAAGTTTCTATTATAACAAATCCTAATACTGTAATAATCTGTTAATAATACATGCAGCACTTGATTGCTGGTATGTGTTTAAGTTATAAGTGAAATAGAATGAATTTAGGTCATTGGAATTATTGCAAGTTTATATTGGACTTTAAAGTGTGTTAGCAATTAGAAGTGGTTCAAAAAGCTATCAAGATATCTTACAGTATAAATGGAAAAACAATTTGTTCACTTTGCAGATCCTATTTCTTGTTCTTTTTGTTAAGGGAAGTACTTTTTCCATCACATTTTATCTGTTTTCCATCTATTTTTCTGCTGAGGCTAACAGAGCAAGATTTTGTTTACAGGGATGAGCACATACTGTCAGTAAAACTCTTGTTATCGTGAACAGATGAAGTCCTCTTGTGAATAAAGATACTTGGCTGATAGGGTTTTTCTGGATTTTAGTATGTGTGGAATAACTCTAGCAGACCTGTTCTGTCTGGTTTGCAGAGATGTGCTGGCATTCTAGCTGAGACATGCAGTTCTTGCCATCTTTCTGTATTTAAAAGCCCAGCCATTACTGTAGTTGAAAATAGAGTCATAGAATCGTTATGGTTGGAAGAGACCTTTAGTCTCTTTAGATCATCAAGTCCAACTGTTAACCTAACGCTGCCAAGTTACTACTAAACCATGTCCCTGAGCACTACATCTATGCATCTTTTAAATATCTCCAAAGAAAATGGATAGAGCATGTTGTTTTCCCAACTTTTCTGAAGACACATTATAAAATGTTGGTATCATCTGACAGCTTGGGGACGCACATGCATTACTGCTAAAACAGCCATTTAGAAACACTGTGATTCAACCCAGACATTGTCTTGTGGAGTGAAAATGGGTCAAAACTTGAAAATTCAAATTAACAAAAGGTAACATTTCAAGTAGTTAGAAGTACTTAATTAGCAGATGAACTAGTATAATAGAAAAGCTGTTCTTGTTTGACATATTCATTAGTAATTTGAAGGAGAAGAATGAAATGCGATTTGACTGTTCTTGCAGGAATGAACCTAGAGAAGCTGTAAATAGGAAGTAATAGCAACATTTACAAAAGCCTGCAAAAGAGCAAATAATAAACCAGTGACGATAAAAATCAGAAGACAGATGTGGAAAGTAGGTACTGAAAAAAATGATTAACAAAAGTACAATAGATAGAATATCATAGGTATCTAATATAGGTGGTATACAGAATAAATGCATAGCATCTTGCAGGGGGGAAAAGGGGAAATGCAAGCCCAGATTGCATTTCAAGCACCATGGCGTGAGGGCCCTGTCTGTTTTTCTTAAGTACCAGTGTCATTCCTCATTCTTTGCCTGAAGATCATAAACCAGTTATTTCAGTGGGTCAAGACAATAATTCTTTTCTAAACTTAAAGTTTACAAGTCAAAAAGTGGATACAATAGTGCTGCCTTGTCAGAAAATAAGCTGTTCCTGTGCAAATATTATATATTTTGTAGTTAAAGAAAGGACAAAAATTATCAGAATAAAATCTGAAAAGGGAAACAGGAAAGCATGTGTTTAAATCAATCTCTTCATGGGAGACTATAAAAAATGCAAGTATCATTCAGTTGTGAGATTTCAGGAGGCATTTAAGGTTCTGCATCAGCCAACTGTTACATAGAAAGATATTTTCTTGAATTTGGATCTTAGTGCTCAGTGGTAGCACCTCAAAACAAAAAGTCTTTGCTCAACATAAATCAGTATAGTTAATTTTTATTTGACCTAGAATTTCAACAAAAAGAACTAAAAATTAAACCCTAAGTATTTGGATACAAAATATTTTGGACACAAAAATATCATGCAACAATATGCTTTGTGGGTGATGTGTGAAGTTGCCCTCAAAGTTACAGTAGCTAAGGACATCATATTTTGGGGAAGGTGGCAAAATACTTCTCATATGATAAGTTTTAAATTTTCTTCTGTATGCTTTCTCTGAAGACAATGTTAAAGGATTAGGTAGAAACTGTCTCTGCTGTCAGTTTGGTGCCTGCATCTTCACTGCTAAATGAATTTCCATTATAGATCAAATTAAATATTTATTCCTTTTTTTTTTGCCATCTTTTAGGATATGAACTTGTATCTTTACTTCAAAGGGGACTTATTTCTATACATTCTTTTTCTTTATATATACGCATGCACACAGACATATATATCCCCAGTTATGCATCTATTTTGGGCAGTTTTGAATAGTCTAGAGAAGATTTAAATGATAGAGATTGGTGAGCAAATATTGAACAGGCAATTTGTTAAGAGATACCAAATTTTTATGCTGAAAATACACTGAAATGAGAAAGCTTATTTAAAAATACCATAAACATGTCATCTATTATTTCTCTGTTGAGTTCACTGATATTGTTCGGGGTATGAAAGAACTTGTCTGCTTCTACAGTTTGCATTGATTTTAGTCAGAGTTAAAATGTTTGATTTTTATACCATGTCAAATGGTATATTAGCAGGTTCTATAAAAAGAAATTATTTGCTTAACATTTTGAAATTAACTATAAGTTCCTGATGCAGCACCCTTAAATAGAATGTTTTATTTTATGTTAGATCTTCTGTTAGTATTCTTCAGTGCTCCTGTCTGTATTTATAGGCAACCAATTTGACAAGTATGACCGTGTCTGAACAAACTATGTGAATGTTGTTATCACATCAAATTGTAGATCTAAACCTTTATTATATACTTCCAATCTCTTTCCTATAAGTAAACTAGTTACTGCTAACCTTCAAGTTTTAGATTCATCAAATAAGTGTCTTTTTTTTCCCTTTTATATTTCTGTTGAGATCATGACAGCACAATGGGAAAATGAATAGCTTGATTTGACCATGCTGGAAACACACGTCAAGGTGTGTTAACCCAATCCAAGCCTCACCACAATCTTTCCTTTCATGTGGACATATTTTGACATCTTCTATCTAGACTGAACAAGCTAGAGATGTGTCCTAGCTGTCCTCAGAGGGTATTAAACTCTCTGTCAACATTATTAATATACGGCAAGATGCCTGGTGAATGTAAAGGAGTGAAGTGTGTCCACTTTACTTAAAATGATGACTGGGTCAGTTAATACAGTGTTGTCTGATCTTAGTGTGAATTGGCCTGAGGTTTATTAGATCACACAAAAAATGTACACAAGTTACAGGCTATGTGATTTGAATGCATAGGGTCATACAAAGACAAATTCATTGAAAGATCCTCAGGGCTGTTAAATGTAGTGATACTGTTACAGCTTGTGCATGAGTAGAAGCATTATCTATGGAAGAGGTATTCCCCTATTTGTCCAGTTCCCTGAAGCGTTCGCTCTTAGACTGCTGTCAGAGATAACATCCTGTCTGTGCTACCCACTGCCTGATACAGATACACTACCCAAGCCACATGGAGTGAAGGTAGTGAGGTCAGGACTGACACAAACAAAAAACTGTCTTGAATGTCTGTAGCCAGCTTTAGAAAACAGATGTATTACTACTCACTGTGAAGTGGATCATTGCACTGGACTAATGGATTGTTTCGATTGAGTCTAAATTAAATCCTTCCCTCTCAAAGAAATGTGATGCAGGGCAGCCACCTATCAATGCTTTTTCTGTGTACCTATAAGTCGTGTTATATTTATTTACATTACATTCTGCATTTTCCATTACTTAATGATGCTACTATTATTAAGAGATGCTTACGGCAATGCTGGTCTCATCTTTTTTGGGTGATATTTAGGCTTAAGGTGAATTGAAGGAGAAACATGTCAGAAAAGGGTTATCATTAATTAATTGCATAAAGATTATTAAATACCATAAAGAATACCAATTTTTAGTAAATTCTGTTTTGCTCTGCACCTTTTAGAGAGGTGTAGATGTGCCTGATAAGAAAAAATTGTCCACAACATGTAATCCATCACTTTCAGTTTATATTTATTCTCTTATAAGTAATACAAGATTTTAGAAATAGCTACTGTGTTGATGAAGTTCATTTTCCAAAAGGAAAGAACTAGGGTCCTTTATTTGAATTCTATTTGCATTTGTTTGTTTCAGTGTTTTTAAAGCACTGAACTCATTTGCTAGGCCCAGTTCTGATTTTACAGTGTTTGTACAGTTTAAGGTTTTCTGATATGTTCTTCTAGTGTGAATATTTGGATATCATGGAATATACTCTGACACATGTATCATGAAAATTTAAGACCACAAATTTTAATATACTTGTAAGTAATCATATCTGTGAATACCAGACTCTTACATACAGTATTAGAGGAATATACTAGCCCACAGAATAAAAAAAGAAGAGTCATCTGGGATGATAATGATCGTAAATACTTTAGTAGTGATCAGTTAGATTTTTGGCTAAATGAATAAAGACGTGTGCATTTTTCTTTTACGTTAAGGATGACATCTGATCAATAGTAAAACTCCTTTGGACAAAGAGTTTAAAAGTTGTACTTTCTTCAGAGCGTTTTGTCCTTCAGCACTGAGTTACCCTCTCACCCCTAGAGGTCCTTCCAAACCAAGGCTGAGATCCACTGGGCAACTGTCAAATTTGCTTAGGAAGCTTCTGTGCTATGTCTATTCTGTAAATAAACAGAAGACTTCTGTCTCCTGAACTTAGTAAAAATAACATGAAACTAACTTTAAACAAAACATTAGCAGAAAAAAGGTGTCTGTTCTCAGAAAACAAAACACAAGTGGCCTAAGAATAAAATTTACAAAAAAGTGTATTGAAGACAACGCTGATTACACAAACTTGTACTAATCCAATTTATTTTTATATGTGTGCTTTTTCAAACTCTTTTAAAACCTGTTAACATTCAGTAACCACAAAAAAAGAGGAAATATTTTAGGATTAGGTCTTTATAGTCTAGAAAGCAGTTACAGATTCTGTAAACTTTTCATAAAATTGTTCTGAAAATCCGAAGCCACTGATTTTTGCTGTCCTAACTACCTATTGAGTTTAGTGGCTGTAATTTAAATATTTTCCTCAAAATTTTAGAAGTAGATTGTTGGATTTCAGTTTTGGAATCAGTAGTGCTCAGATAACCATGTGAATATTTTGCAGAGGCCAGCTGTTCTTACTAATGTTGCAAAACTACTATTTTTGTTAGACATGCAGAAAATTTAATGTCATTTCAATTTCTGTTTCATAATGGCATTTCAGTTTGATGTGCATGAATCGAATCAGTTTATGCTTTGAATACAATTCAAAATCTAAATGGGTTTTGATGTATATGCTGTGTTAAAATGTTTTAAAATTTTAATTTAGTTTTAAATTCTGGTTTGGTCAATCCATGCCTTCTTTGCACTCCTTTTACTGTCAATCTTGCAAATTCTTTTATTAAGTTCAGAGGTTAAAGCTAAAGTTTAATTGAGAACTGGCTAATTATGGTTCACATATAATAGTAAATAAGAAATGAGATTCGCCCATCTTACATGAAAGACATGCTGATTTTTATGTGCTATCAGATTTGGTATTGCTTTGCCTGTTTCATTTGCAAAAATACAATATGAAGTTTGTTTCTAAATGGTACTATGTAAAATACAGAGTAGTGAAAAATATTTAATAGCTATAACTAAATCAATATTAATCTAAAGTAATTTCCTGGTGTTCAACTACCACAATACAACGCATAATTTAATTCTTTGTCTTTATGGGGGTCATATGTGTATTTAATAAATATATAATTTCAGAACACAATTTGCCAATTTTTTTGTTGAGTCACTAGGAGTTATAGAAGTCTTACAGGCAAATTAAGACACTTCTATTTACGCTTATACAGGAAATTTAAGTAGCAATATGATCGCACCTCTGATGCTGAGTCTGATAAAGTGCTTCATGCTAATCATCTAAAATTTGTGCTTGTTTTTGAAAATCATAACACCTGAATTTACATAATTATAATTTTTGATGTAATGGATTCAAAATGTAGTAATGTTTACTTAGCTTTGCAATAGTTTGAGAAGCAGGGTTAATTTTTGATCATTGAACATTTCTGACCATTATAATACTAGACCAGTAAAATGGTCTGAAAGAAGGAAATGTACTCATTAGCCACAATTTCAAGTACAGAATAGAGAATAATTAAAAACGTGTGTCATATGATAAAATAATTTCAATTGTGTAATTATTTCTTATTTGCTTATACTTAGTTTGAACAAAATGACCATGGTCATTATTAAGGTACTGATTAGCTTCAATCCTGACTTATACCTCTATGTAGCTATTTCATGTTCATCTATTTGGCAGAGGACTGGCCAGCAGATAGATTCAGTCCTGCTGACGCTGACAGCTATTGTGCTGGACTAAAAGTACACAGGATTCTTGTTTTGGTTTTAGTGTTGTAGGGGTCATGTGTGTGTACAGAATGCCAGAAACATTATTTTAAATAATGTGTTTTTCTCTGGAGGAAGACAACCTCTTCTATTCTCCCTAATGGGTAAAAGTGACGGGAGTCATTTTACATCCAGGCTGCCTGACAGTTACTGTGAAGCTGAGTACATAGCTAGAGGCTAAATTAGAGGCGCAGTTACATCAGTGTGGCTGGACAACTGATCTTGTGTTAGAAAGTTCATGCGGGGTTTCACCTTTTTTTCCTTCGTTTAAGAATTTAAATCAGATACAAGTAAGATGGGTCCAATTTCAAAAGATTCAGTCAATGGAGTTTTTCTGAAATCAAATAAATCTAGACAGATTTTTCAAGATGGTATGGAATGATAAAAAAAATTAAATAAATCCAACTTTTTTGTTGGGCTTGTTTCAATCAACCCAATGCTCTTTGAACCCCGCAGCTACTTTCTTTATGCCAAAGTGAGGCAGCAATGTGCCCTTGTGGCCAAGAAGGCCAATGGTATCCTGGGGTGCATTAAAAAGAGCGTGGCCAGCAGGTCGAGGCAGGTCATCCCCTTCCCCTACTCTGCCCTGGTGAGGCCACATCTGAAGTACTGTGTCCAGTTCTGGGCTCCCCGGTTCAAGACAGACAGGGAACTACTGGAGAGAGCCCAGTGGAGGGCTACAAAGATGATCAAGGGAATGGAGCGCCTCTCATGAGGAAAGGCTGAGAGACCTGGGTCTGTTTAGCCTGGGGGAGAGAAGACTGAGAGGGGATCTCAACAAGGCTTATCAATATCTGAAGGGCAGGTGTCAAGAGAATGGGGCCAGACTCTTTTCAGTGGAGCCCAGTGACAGGACAAGGGGCAACAGGCACAAGCTGGAACACAAGAAATTCCATCTCAACATGAGGAAAAACTTCTTTACTTTGAGGGTGGCAGAGCACTGGAACAGGCTGCCCGGAGAGGCTGTGGAGTCTCCTTCTCTGGAGATATTAAAAAACCCACCTGGATGCATTCCTGTGCAACCTGATGTAGGTGACCCTGCTTTGGCAGGGGGGTTGGACTAGATGATCTCTGAAGGTCCCTTCCAACCCTGACCATTCTGTGATTCTGTGATTCTGTGATTATATAGTATAGTGGCTGAAAAATATTTAAAGTAATATTTTTGATTCTGTAATATCAACACCTGCCACGCAAGTTTGTTTATAGTCAGTAACAATTTTGGTAAGTTTATGCAGCTGAATGCAGTTTATGCATCTACGTCCACAGTTGGAGCTATCAGACAATAGTCCAGCTCCCAACTTGAATAATGGGGTTTTATGATGCCTTCAAAAATTGACAAGGTGAATGACCTTTCAACCTTCAATTCTATGAACTTAGTGAATATATCTAGTATAGTTCCATCTACTTCAAGAGGTGACACATGGCTTATATAGAGAGGGCGTGACTCTTGGGAGAATGTAGATATAATGGCTCCTGTATTTCTTGCCAGTGCTATAGAATTGGCCATTAGATGCTTTCTAAGGACTGAGATCATCTCAGTTGCAAGTTGATAATAGCTGAAGCATGAGAGAACTGGAATAAAGGATGTCTCCAATGGGAATACTGTATTACCTTCAGGGAATTTCTGGACCATTCACCATTCCCTTTAGCAGGTGCTTTTACTACTGACTTTGGAAATTTACTCCTTACACATAAAAATTATCTCAGAAATGCTGTTAGATAAATTTGTGTTGAATTCTGAGACTGCCTGCAAATCCATTTAAGCTGCTTTCCTTCTCTCTGAATGTTTATGAACAATTTTAAAAATATCATCATTCTTTTTTTTTCTTTATATCTTATTCCTTTTGTCTGTTTATTTGATGCCTTTGAAAACTGATAGCCTCCGAAGTTGGTTAACTTGGCGGCATGGTGGCAGATCATAGTCTAGCCAGGCCAGTCAAGAGCAGACCCGAAAGGAACAATTTGTCCACTTAACCATGAGCACCGAGGGGTTACGAATTAGATATAAACTCTGTGGGACATTGTGGAGGCATTATTACAGACAGGTCAGTTATGAACTTCGTGCAGTATACTTTATTGGTAAAAACAGCAGACTATTTTATTCATAAGGGAAGGAGTCCATCAGGCAGAAAACAGCTTTCGATGATATTGTTCTCTCTCCTACCTCTGTGAGTTTAGGTTCACATCTCAGGAAATAGAGGGTACAAGTAAAAAATACAAGTTATATGGTGAGTTATGAAGAGGAGACATAGCTCTAAGACATTGATTGAAGGATAAAAAGTGTGTTAGAGAAGGGCTTTTGACTCTTAATGCTTTTATTGAAACTTTTCCTCAAACAAATGCAACATAGGGATGCTATTAAAACTGAAGAAATGTGAATTTAACATCTTGATTTCTTTTACATACTATAAAATCATTCTGCACCACTGTCTCCTGCAAGATATCATTTAAGCACAGGATATTTTGAACAAAAATAACATCTTCAGTTTACAGCAGCTACAATTGGAGCTGCGCTCACTACATGCTCTATGCTCACTTTAGATCTGGTAAGAAAGACATCTGCTTTTGACCATCTTGCTTTAAATGTAAATTACAACAGAAGAAATAAATTAAAAATACTAAGGCTCAAACTGAAGTTTTTCTACCCAAAAACTTTAATCAGTTTAACTATGTGGGTTTGAAGTAAGCTGAATTGAACATTGTATTTAATTTTATTTAAATTAGGTTTACTTGAATTACCTTAATTTCTAACTGACTTACAAAGTATACATCATCTGCATGCTGTATGTACATATTAAAGCCCCTTATCTATTGTGAGAATGGTGCAACACAAAATTAAAATCCACAGTTTTTGTATATTTCCATGGGGAAACAGTATTTATGGCATAGCTTAATCAGTAGCTTCTGACACCTGACCTTTTATTAAATCACCCTTCAAAAATGCCTCCTCCCTCACTTCCATGTAATTTCTCTGTACCAAGCACTACTGGTTTCTTTTTCATTAGTCTTTAGCAACTTTGAGGAACATACTCGTTATGTTACGCGCTAGCATCACTAGGACTATGTGCAGCTACCAGTAATAGTATGATGGCTGCTAATGTAAGGATACATCACAAAACAGATTTTTGAACAGTAAGCAAAAAATATGTACTTTTTCATGACTAGAATTACAAGTGAGATGAATTTCGCCTGACAAGATTGTACAATGTACTCATCTGCATTTAATCCAGACAGCCTATGCCTTCTCTACAGTCAAAGGAGATCTAGTCTTTGGAGCCTGGATGGAAATCATATCATCCTAATTTCTTTGAATTGCCACAATGAAGCACGTGAAGAAGAATCTATTCTTCTCCGTTGACTCCCCCCATCTTGGGAGACAATGAGTAATTCTGTTGAGTTGCCTACCTTTTAAAAAGATTATATCCCACTGTTAAATGTATTCAGCTAAATGAGTCTTACCTTACTCATTTCACCTAGTCACAAGTACTTATTTGGAAGGTTTTAAAAGAATATTTTTTATTTTAAAAAAAAAGAAATATTTTATTTTATATTTTATATAAAAATTTAATATTTTATTTTTAAAAAAAGAATATTTTTTTATTTTAAAAGAATATTTTTTATTTTATTTTATTTTATATTTTTTCTTCATGATATTATTACTGAGAAAACAGACTTCTGGTATCAGAAATCGCATGAGTGTTGGACCTCAGTTGGAAAAATTCCAAATAAAAGTAAAAACAAATGCCAGACTTCATATGCTGGCCTTTAAAACAAGATGGAAAAAAAGAATAAAGGAAAAAATCTAAATGGAAATAAAACCCAAAGTTCTGTAATGCTTTTACTACCTGATGGAAAGCTGACCAAATGAGTGGAGAAACTCCTGGGACAGAGTCACGTTGTCTAACTTTAGACATCTGTCATCTGCATCTGCAGTAGTCTCTCTAGGTTCCATTTGTATTTAATGAAGAAAAAGTAGGTGTTTTTACTTCACTATCCTCCTAAATTATTTTAGATGCCTGTCTTAGGATGACATGAATAGCACTCTGCTGCTTCTATTCATTGGTTATAAAGAGAATCTTGATACCTAGCTCAGATGGCCTCATCCCTGCAAAAATCAGTGACTATTAGTGCATCTGTTTCTTTACTGTACTGTCCTGCACTTTATTCTAACTTATTTTGAGAAAATAAACAGGAGCTGTGCATTCCTGGACAAGGAAAATATTCACAGGAAGGCAAAATTGCTTATCCTAAAAGCAACTTTATAGAGATCTCAAAAAAAAAAATCCACAAAAATGGAAAAAATACTTGAATTACATAAACCAGATAAATTTCAGTGTTGTTACTCAGTGTAATGGATTCCAAGAAAAGGGGAAGTAAAAGATATGTTGAGTTCAAATTGTTCTTGACATGAAGCAATGCAGAACATATAAGCAGAATCAAGGCTTTCCCATGGGAACTTTGGTCTGACTGCAATTTCCCAATGATGACTTCTGGTCCAGAATCATCCCTATAAAAATGCATGCCATCTAAAGACTATAGTGACCGCGGATCGTTAGAGTCTGTAAATTGGTTGATCCTGTGCTCTTAATTGATGAAAGTATAATGGGTGCTATGTCTAGGACACAGTGCAATTCATTCTGAAATGAAGATGGGCAAAAATATGGAAAAAGTGAGCAAAGGCAATGCAGACTAAACATAGATATAACTTTGATATACTTGGCACCAAACAGTTTACGTATTTCCTAAACAAAAACTTCCAAGGCAAGACAAAAATTAAGGAGAATATACAAACTCTGTGTGGATCTGGTATACTTGGGCCTTTTAAGCATTATTAACATCATAAAAATACAATACATAGATGAGGGAATTATATGATAACACAATTGGTGATTGTTTTATAAGCAGTGAACTTGCTGAGTTGCAAATAATTGTATCAGAAGAAGTGATCAGAACACAAGAGATTTGTTCTTACCCATTCAGAGTAAAAGCTGAATGTGAAACCTTTCACCTTATGTGTCAGGTTTCCTTATCTGGTGGGCACTGACTTGGCTTTGTTCGGAACATCAGAGCAGGTGCTGGAAAAAATTTCTTGGGTCTCTCAATCATGTCTGTGCCAACACAGTTAGCCACATCAAATTCTTCCCAGTTTTTTACATTCACGTCCTTACCACATGTTTTAAAACCTGGAAGGCTGAAATTGACTTGCAAATCAAATTTCCTGGAGTTAGATATTTACTTGAGATGTAGGTGTCTAATCATTAGTGTGTGGAAATAGGGCTTGATGGGATAGCCTAAGCATAGGTATCTAGTGCCATTTGACTCGCCACTGCCATTCCAGCAAAGAGGTCCTTTGTCACATCTGCCATGTAGGTGTCTTGGATACTAAGGTTATGTTAGGAAGTTGGGTTAGATGAGTCGACAGTGAGGTGGATTGAGAAATGGCTGAATGGCAGAGCTCAGGGGGTTGTGACCAGCAGCACAGGGTCTAGTTAGAGGCCTGTAACTAGCACTGTTCCCCAGGGGTCAGTACTGGGTCCAGTCCTGTTCAACATATTCATCAACGACCTGGAGGAGGGGACAGAGTGTACCCTCAGCAAGTTTGCTGATGACACAAAACTGGGAGGAGTGGCTGACACACCAGGAGGCTGTGCCGCCATACAGTGCGACCTGGACAGGCTGGAGAGTTGGGTGGAGAGGAACCTAATGAAGTTCATCAAGGGCAAGTGTAGGGTCCTGCACCTGGGGAGGAATAACCCCATGCACCAGGTTAGGGGTTGACCTGCTGGAAAGCAGCTCTGCGGAGAGGAACCTGGGAGTCCTGCTGGTGTTGTGGTTTGGGCTGAGCTGGCCACTAAAATGAACAACAGTTATTCTCTTATATTTTTCTCCCATTTAGAGAAGGGAGAGCATCTCCCTTCAGGGAGAGGAGAATGAGAGAGGAGAGTCTTATGAGATTAAAAAGAAACTAAACTACTTTAATGAAAATATTAATAAAATCATTAAAAAAATGAAATATATACAATATATACAAAACCGTACGAAACTCCCAGGATGACAATCACGTCATTGGCAGGCACAGGGAAAATTCCAGACTGGACTCAGTGATAGATGGGAACTGGATTCCAGGTCTGGATTCAGGAACACACCGATTGAGGTCAAAGGCAGACAAATAGACAGAGTCCTCCTTGGACACTGGCCACTGAAGAAAGAGCACTGACCCTTTGATCCTGCAGCTTTTATACTGAGCATGATGCAGATGGGATGGAATACCCTGTTGGTCAGTTTTGGGTCACCTGTCCTGTCCGCTTCTCCCTGCAGGTGGAACCCCTCTATGCTTTTCCACTTCCGACCCTCCAACGGGGCCAATAACAAAGTCAGCTGCCCTTGGGTGTTAGAGCAATAAGTATAAGCAGGAGCCTCTCTGTATACCATTCCTTGGTATAAATTATAAACAATCATGTCTTATCACTCTGGAAGCAGATACTGTCTGTAAAATATGCCATTAATTTCAGAGGGTTCAGTTAGTTAGAAGAGGCTTAACTGAAAAGTAAAATTACAAAACAGAAAATTGGTCTCGTTTACCTCAAAGCAGGACAGGTAGACTACAACTTGACCACAAACCAGCAATGTGCTCTTGTGGCCAAGAAGGTCAATGGTCTCCTGGGGTGCATTAAAAAGAGCATGGCCAGCAGGTCAAGGGAGCTTATCCTCCCGCTCTACTCTGCCCTGGTGAGGCCACATCTGGGTTCCTCAGTTCAAGACAGACAGGGAACTACTGGAGAGAGTGCAACTACGAAGATGATCAAGGTACTGGAGCATCTCTCTTATGAGGAAAGGCTGATAGACTTGGGTCTGTTTAGCCTGGAGAAGAGAAGACTAAAGGGGATCTCATCAATGCTTGTAAATATCTGAAGGGCGGGTGTCGAGAGGATGGGGCCAGACTCTTTTCAGTGGTGGCCAGCAACAGGACAAGAGGTAATGGGCACGAACTGGAACAAAGGAAATTCCGTCTGAACATAGGAAAAACTTCTTTACTTTGAGGGTGGCAGAGCACTGGAACAGGTTGTCCAGAGGGGTGATGGAGTCTCCTTAAAACCTGCCTGGATGTGATCCTGTGCAGCCTGCAGTAGGTGAACCTGCTTTTGCAGGGGGGTTGGACTAGATGATCTCCAAAGGTCCCTTCCAACCCCGACCATTCTGTGATTCTCTGATACCCTAAGTAGTACTGGATGACTACATTTAGGCAAGTAGGTATGGTTTGTTCATTATGTCAGAGGAATTTCTGTTGACCAAACGGTGATGTCTACTTAAGGGTGAACTGAATGTCTCTCTTGACTGCATTTTTCAGGTCTTGATTCTGTAATCAGTATCTTGGGCTGTGGAAGGAGGGGAGCTAGTGTGTCTGTTGATATGAAAGTCAGAAAAGTTGGGCAAACCTTTTGGTAATGCAAAACGTTGCAAGTGGGATCTTGGCAGATGAGAACAGATCTCTGTCCTCTCTTACTTGGTAATAAATTGTCATCCATGATAGTCAGCAAAGCTGCTCTTATCTCATGTACTGATCTGAAATCAGCTTGTGCTATATCTGGCATGTTCATTTCAGTGTAGTGAGTTTGTAGCTTCACTTTATTTAGTCTGGCCAGCACAAAAAGGCAATTTGATAATGGGGTTTTATTGTTTAGATATTTTATAGCTAGAATGATGTTATTCTCTATTTGGGTTTCCTTTATGTATTTGAAAGGAGAAAATGAATATCAATGAGTTGAGGTATTCTATACTGATGACAGAATGCACGCTTTTAACTGTGATTTAAGACATTTAAGACATTAAATGTAAAGGTGCTGATACAACTTAACTGAATCATTATATGTAATAGTAAGACATGTAATATGTTTGCATTTGTGTATATTGTACAGCCTGGATTAGTCACTCAGAACAATAAAGACATATTGCCATAGTACAGTCTTTGAAATCCACTCCCTGTAGTAGATACAGAAATCCGTTGGCTGAATTAATAGTAAGGATGTTATGACTCATTTTTGAGAAATTAATGTTAAATTTAGTGTCAGGTAGAAGCCAATGACTTGAGTAATGAGTTCTCAGAAATGTCGAACGTTTTCAAGAATAGCTACTTCCTATTGTTGAAAGGAAATATGCAAGTTGAAATTACTTCTTAGAGTCACTGGACTCTTTGATCTCTCATGTAAATATGGGATAAGTAGTCACTAGCAACAGAAATATATAATCAAAATTGCTAATATCTTTACTGTAAACTATTTTTTAAATTAAAATATTTTTAAGGATTCCTGCATCAAAATAACAATGTTTCTAGTACTGTCAGTTTCTAATAGTTCCTGTGTTTCATATGTGTGCAGAGGTCTTTAAATAATCTGCGGAAAAAGGGGTTCAAGGCTGTTGTGGGTTAACCCCGACAGGCAGCTCAGCCCCACAAAGCCACTCATTCACTCCCCCACAGTGGGATGGGGGAGAGAATCGGAAGGGTAAAAGTGAGAAAACTCCTGGATTCAGATAAAGACAGTTTAATAAGTAAAGCCAAAGCTGTGTGTGCATGCAGAGCAAAACAAAGAATTCATTCATGGTTTCCCACCATGGCTTCCCACTTGGGAAGACAAATGCCGTAACTCTGAACGTCCTCCCTCCTCCTTCCCCCAGCTTTTATTGCTGAGCTCGGCGGCATACAGTATGGGCTATCCCTTTGGTCAGCTGGGGTCAGCTGTCCCGGCTGTGTCCCCTCCCAACCCCTTGTGCTCCCCCAGCCTCCTCGCTGGCGGGGCAGCGTGAGAAGCAGAGAAGGTCTTGACCGTGTGTAAGCACTGCTCAGCAATAGCTAAAATGTCCCTGTGTTATCAACACTGTTTTCATCACAAATCCTACAAGCTTCTATGAAGAAAATCAACTCTATCCCAGCCAAAGCCAGTACAAAGGCCTAACCCAAATGTCAGCAGTGAGAAAGTCAGCGCAAGAGAGTCTTGGAATGAAGCAAGGAGGTAATGGGAGGAGGTTTAATGTCTAACCAGAGGGAACTAAATATTAAAATGTCAGGACTGTTATCAAAAAGGCCATCACAGCTTACTTCTGTAATTAAAAAAAAGAGATTTCTGTTTCCTGTGACACCTCATATACCATTTTTAGCTCCTAACAAGCATGACTGTTTCTATGAATACACTTAAGGTCTATGGCAGTAATGTTTCCCTTATTTTCCCCCTTTAACCATATCTACAATAGCGCAGTTTCAAGGTTTTTCATTTCATTTAACATTTCATTTAGTCTTTTCCATATCTGTATATTTGCGAAATGAATGTCCAACTAATTTCATCATGAATTGGGATTGCTAAAGGTACCTCTTTATTTAGCCTTTTAAATGCGATAAAAATAAATATATTAAGTGATTTGCTTTTCCTTTTGCTATCTTAGTTTATTTAAAAGTATTGCTTGCTTGCTACTTTTTACAAACATTATTCAAGAAGGTGAGTGATATAACCATGTGCACTAAATATTGAAATTCTGTCTGTTATACATAGCACTTTCTACACTGCTATTAAAACTTTTTGTTTCATGACATCTTAAAAATCTTACCATTTTAATATTTTATCTAGCTTCAGTGGAAAATAATGTCAGTCTAATGACTATTACAGGCATAAATGAAGAAGCAGCTTAATTCTGAGAGTATTTGGCATTATTTTTCTTGATGTTGTCATTCAGAATAGGGTTTAATGTAATATGTAACTGGTAAATTTACAAATAACTGCAATTAATCAGGGAACTGTGCACTTCACTCTGTTTTTCCTCTGTTGAAAAATTTCTCTTCCAAGTTTTAGCAAATAACTTTACTAAAGGGAGAAAGGGTTGTTTGGGTCACAATTTAATAAAGTATTTGAACATTTAGATTAGGAAATTAATGAGACTTAAACATGTCTTTAAAATTAAACTCGTATAAATGCATTACAAAGTACACTGGAGCAGAAGGACTGAGAGAGACATAATCCATTCTTTCAAACTGTGGCTCAGTCTTCCCAGTTTGATTGCGCTTATGGAAGTTGATGAATCTGATATATTCTTTGACTTCTCTGAAATGGAATAATCAGCTGAAATTATACCAGCTAAGTCTTGTCTAAGTTTTGAATTCCTGAGGCTGAATTTTCTACTGAGGTCAATTGACTTGAGATGTTGCATTGCAAAAATATGTTGGAATAAATATACAACATTCTCATCACGTACTCTAGAGCAAAGACTGAAAATAACACTATTTATTTAGCCTTCAGAGCTATTTAATGGAAAATTAAATTATTTCACAGTCAATTTTAAATATAAGTAAATGGTTTCTGCATATATATTTTTCTGTGCAGGTCAACTTCTATGTAAGGGTGAAGGCAATTTATACTCTTGGACACAGTGTATCTCTGATTGCTCTTACAACAGGAAGTATAATTCTTTGCCTTTTCAGGTATGTATTTTTCATGAGTAAATATGAACAATGATAAGACAGTTTTAACTGTTGTCTGATTGCTCAGATATTTAGAAAATGCATCAGTTTTACACTTTTCTCAATTAAACAGCTGACAATAATGTAATTCTAACTTGATTTTTGCTAGCACCAGTCATATTAAAAAATTTCAAAGCACTTTACAAATTTACAGATGTTACAGCCCGTGTAAGGAAGAATAGTCATTTAGGAATGGATTATATAAAGCATTTTCTATTTGGTTATTAAAATCAACACCTTGAATTGCTCTTGAAAATTAATAGGATGCTGGTCTTAACATTGGACAAGTGTGTGGCCATATTTTGCAGAAGCTTCTGAGTGGTCTCCAGGGGTACTAGAATCAAAGGTAATCATTAATTTGTCCAAGTGGGGCTGTAAAGGTATGGATAATTGTGCTGAAGGGTAGCACTGGGTGTGCAATGTTTTTGTTAGGCAATGTTAGGAAAGACACTACTGTCTGTTGGTTTGGCATAATTTCTGGGAGTTTTCTGATACTGAAAGGATTCTCCAACTGGTAAAAGAAATTACAAAATGGTTTTATCAGTGTCATAGCTTTTCTCAGTCTCTCCACCTTCATGCCTTTATGTATCACTTCTACCTGTCTAATAGAATAGCCGTTATATTCTCCATCATAAACTTCACACAACTCTTTTATTCCACTCTGCACCAAGAAAAACAAGAAAATGCATCTCTCGGATTTGGTGGAAAAGAAGTACATATAATATGTAGAGGACAGCATGTGGTTTGTCAGAGCCTCATTCCTCCGGTGAACTATTCCTACGACCACTTCTGTAAGCCTTTCAGTCTGCCATCAAATTTTCTCAATATTTAAGTATTCAGAAACTATTCAGAGCAGGTACATAGCCCATAATTATATTTTGGAATATCTTTGAAAAAAAATGAATTGAGTCATTCATGATTATCTTCTTTCTACCAGCAAATGCTACAGGCAGATCATGCATTTTCAAAACTGCTAAAACCTAATAACGGATTTAAGACAGTGTGTTATAGACATCTGAATGTTGTCCATCACCAGAAGTCACTTATAACAAACATATCAAGAATTTCAGAGGTGTACTCAAAACCTTCAACTTCAGTTTAAATATCCAAGTTGAGAACTCCTTAATCTCTCTGTTGAAGTCAGTGGAAAGACCCAAGCTTTTTTTCAGGGGGGAACACAGGGTATTCTAAGTCTCCGCCTAAAGAACCCTGTTTCTCTGTTATCTACAGGGAGTGTAGGGGCCTCCTAACATAGTAAGTTGAATTAGGAACCCAGATAAGCTGTAAAAATGCCCTGTTCAGTATATAGTTTCCCAAGCACATATCAAGCAGACAGTTATTATAGAAGGCTGCAGCTGAAGCAATTGTAAACTATCAATACCAGAAGTGAATGCAAATAGCTTTGTGTGTAAGTCTGTTTGTCTCAGAAGTGTTGTAGGGCATCCCATATGTTATGGTAATTTTTAAGGAAAATAAGAATGTTTCTGTAAATTTAACTTTTCACTACTCAGCTGGTAACACCTCCTATCCAAGAAACATACTTTACCCTGGAAGGTCCCAGGATTCTTTCTAGAGAATGTCAATATCCTATTTATAAAGGTCAGCCACTCACCTCTGAAACATATTCACCTTTGAATGTAACTGGCAAACTTTCACCTTGCTGTGTTTAAAAAGGAGGACAAAGAAAAACTCTTCTAAGTGAAACTATCTAAAGGGATTTGGTAGTTAATAGTGAGTTAAAAATCAGTAGTTACTAACGCAGTAGGGTTGTCAAAATCCTGACTTCATCCAGCAGCATTAGTATTTGAACTCTGGCTATTAGTAACACAAAAGATTATTAAAATTGTGCATTGCTGGATTTGTATATTTATGCTTCAGGTTATACTGCATTTAATCCTGAATATATGCAGTATTTTGTATGAAGGAAAACGTGAAATAATGTGGAGTTTAATTTAATTGTAGGTAATGTGTTAATGACAAGGAAGTGGAAATTCTTTTTTAAATATTACGACTCGACTTCTGCAGTCCATTATATATTATTATGTACTGTCTGGCAGAACAGATACAGCCTCAGGGCTTTGCAGTTGTTCACAAGATCAACTATAAGCACATGAAAAGCAGAACTGTTGGGTGGGGAAAGGAAAGTTGTTTCTGAAAGTTTCCATACAGTTGCAATATTCTTTTTTGCATTTCTTCCAAAGAACTGGACTTGATTTTAATCTATACATAAACATTATATGGGTTCCCATTGTTAATATTTGTAAAGGAGACATTTAGAAGCATTGTAAAAGGAAAGGATTTTATATCTGGCAGTTCTTTTAGTCTCAAAACAAAGACATAAAAAGTGAATATCTGTAAATACCTTGCCAGACTAAGCTGACAGCATTTTTAAAGTTACTATGGTGCAACTCCCCATGTAATACTCTATGTACATATTAAAATTAAAGCTAATTGGTAGCTTTCCGACACGATACTTTCCTGTTGCAGGTTGCCAATTTGTCAGGCACATTCTTGGTTCTGCAAACTTGATTTATATTCGCAAAGCTAATAATTTTGATTTAGTCAAAAGAAGTTTCTTTACCCTTCTTAGAATGCAGGTTTCTATTTCTTCATTTTGAATGTCTAACTTTTAATATATCGTAAAGTTTTAGAAAAGTGGAAATCAAATGATTGAAAATACATAGTATTTTTGAAGTATTTTTGAAATATTTTTAAAAAGGTTGGTTTGTTCCAACTCAGAGTGAAAATAAATTGTAGAACAGCATATTCCTACGTAACTGCCATTCTAGATCTTACTATAGATCTTACTATACTTCCTTCAGGGTTACCCTTGTATGACAAAACCTTCCAAAAAAATGTCAGTTTCCTTGATATGTGTTTCTTACCAAGGAGAAAAATATAAGTCTCCATCATTTCTGTAAGATGTGCTCTCATGTGCATCAACTGTCTGTAAATGTTCCTCACATGGTATTTTTGTATCATGAGGTATTCATATCAAAGGAATAAGCTAGATACCTTTTGTTTCATTGTTAAAGAACAGCATTTCCTTGTTGTTCCGAATCATCATACATATCCCAAATAAAAATACTTTCTTGCCAACTACCTCCAAAATGTCAGTTTGGCAGCCTTGTGTATATCCAACATTTATTTCAGCTACCGACTGGGATGAAGAAGTAATAATCTGAATTAGTTACTCAAGAAAAATATTTTCCCCCCATTTGCAGCTTGCAGGTATCTCTGAATTCTGTAGGAACATATGATGCAGTCCAAAGTAATAGCGGTATTTCAGTTTTTCCCAGAACCTGTTTCAGCAAAGGACATGCATAGCCACAGAAATCACTGGATTTTTGAGAACTGCTTTAAGTTCAGCCTGGTATTCTGTCCTTTGCCAAACTGGGGTATAGCAGGATGGATCTGTTATTTATTTCCCTACACTTGCTGTAACTATCCTTGCTTTAGTAGTTTCAGAATGGATTATTTGGTGTTGTTCGGTAAAAATCAAAACATGAAGACTACTTGGAAGCTGCCACTGCACACCACCATAACATCCTATTGCATCTTCATTCTTTCATTGCTCTTACTTGCTAAAATGCCCTGGCTTCTGGCTTGTTTCCAGGTGCAGTTCAAGGTGCTGGTTTTGACCAAAATAATCCTCTTAGCAGTTTGGTTTCTGGGGATTTGCTATAAAAAAAAGTTCTGTTAAATGGGAAGATCTTGAAGGGAATGTCTTTTCAGTGAAAAGCCCTCAATTTATAACTTGGTTCCCCGGGCACTAATTCACTTACTTGGAATATTTAATTTTTCATTTGTTTGTCGGGCTTTCACATGGCTGCTGGACTAAAGAAGAGGAGTTTTACATCTCACTGGATAGAAAGGATAGGCAATCTAATGTTTCGAATGCATTTTTTAATTGTTCCTGCATACACTCACATTATAGGATGAAAAGCCATTATATAGCAAAATGCAGGAGTTAAATAAAAAATTAAACCAGAAAATAATAGGTGAGTGCATGTCTGAAATATCTCTAGGATAATCAAATTTTTATTTGCAAGAAAAACACTGGGATGAGTGGACACACAGAAGGATATAGTAAACTATGTTTATTGTCAGCTGTTGTTAAAATGTGGGAGAAAAAACACTGGGATCTTTTGGTCTGTGATACTTACTGAAAAGGAAAAGGAGTAAGAGATACTTTATTTGTATATTTTGGACAGCTTATAATAATGATGAGGAGGAGGATGATAAAACAGCAAGGCAGCACTGACAGTATGACAGAGGAGGAAAGGGTAGGCTCTTACTCAAGGTTCATATTAGTAAGAAATGACTGGAGACTAATAAAATCTGTTCAAGAGCTTTCTATCTCAAAATAAAAAATGTCTGTTTTTAAATCTCTTTTTAGAAAACTTCATTGTACTCGGAACTACATCCATCTGAACCTGTTCCTCTCTTTCATTCTAAGAGCAATCTCTGTTTTAGTCAAGGATGATATTCTCTATTCCAGCTCCAACACAGCTCACTGTCCAGAGGATCAAACCTCATGGGTAATAAACCTCGTTTGCTACATGGTATAATACTGTTGTGTCACTAAATTTTCCTCCCTGATCCTTTTAAATATTTAGGAATACCAAACTGTCAGTGTAGACAATTCTGTAGGAATATAATGACTAGCAAAATGATCTATTAGAATTAGCCAGAGAAAGAAGGTTGTAGCACAAGTAAGAGAAGTCAATGTTGCTTTGCACGTCCATGAAGGGACAACATGTCATCTGCCAAAACGAATCATGACCAGCTATAGCTCTGAATAAATATGGCCACTGCATTAATCAGTTGGGATAGTTTAAGACAAACAGCACCATTAGATGGGAACTGTTAAAGGCAGCTCATCTGGAAATGTTCCGGCAGCTTTATCAGGAGTCTAGGAATTGGACAGATATCAATGGAGGGAGAGAAATGAGTCAGGGAATTAAATATTTGCAGGAGTTGTCTTTATTAACTCCTCTGTGCTTTCTGGCTGTGACAGAAGTGTTGTCATCTGCGTTGTTGGCAAGCTAATATGTTTACTGCATTTTCATGCACAGGGGTTAAAAAAATCTCAAGTCTTGCAGTTAAAAGACAGACCTCTATATGATATTCACCATTCTCTGCCTCCATTGTTTCAGCAAAAGTGCTGCAAAGGAGCCCTTCAAATATTGCTGAATACCTTCTGAATTTAATTTACTACAGTTTAAGCTTGTGAGAAAAAAATGGAAGATATTTTTTTATTGATGAAGCCATCTTGTCCCAAAGCATAAAGTTCTGAGCAGTGACTACCAAGCTGTATGTATGAATTTGCAATTTGGGATATTTCTAATGAAGACAAATAGGCTCTGAGTTAATAGACCCAAAGTAGGCAAAGTGGTTAGTAGGCAGACTGCCAGGGATAATCAAAAGTTCTTAGATACTTGAAAGATTAGTCAATGGACTATCAAAATACTACTTGATTTCTGCAATTTCTTTATTCTCCAGTTATTCTTGGCTGCATAGCCTCATACTTTTCTATTTGAATATGTCCAATTTTGTGGGCTGTTGAGTAATTTCTGTTGCATTATATGTGGGATGATCTGATGCCAGCTTGGCAAAGCTGTTTTGTCTTGCATTGGCTGGATGCTACCTTTCTTATGTAACAGCACGCGGGGTTTGCCCCTTCTGTCACACGTGTGTGATCTTCCACAGTTCTGCTGCACTCACAGATCTCTAAAAGCACACAATTCAAAATGCAATGTAACTAGGTTCTGGGTCTGAATGACACAGAGCCATAATTTTGGCTAACTCTTTACTGACAGATGCCTTCGCTGTTTGGCATCTGGAAGTAAGTTTCCTGTTTAGCAGGAAATAAACCTGATACACGGACTAGCTGCAGGGGGAAGGGAAAATATTTTGATGCGAGGTTCTGGTATGTAAATAGGTAATATAATACAGGGGAGTGTTGGAATTTAAAAGATTATGAAAATTTTAGACTTCGAATGCTAATCTGGTTTTAAGTAGTCATAAGCATAAAAGAAAATTTCAGCTTGCACTTTGAAATGTTTAATTTTCTCCATGTTAAATTTTCTGGCCCATTACTGGTCTGCAATGGATAACCCTTCAGTGCGTACAAAGTCCAGAGGTAAGATTAGTCTTACCAAATGAGATGACTGAACTAAGCTGTTTCTCTGGGTTTCTGTCTTTCTCACTGGACAATTTATCTCATCTGCTTTAAGACTTTTTTGGGACACGCCTGTCTCTCTTCATGAGCTGTATAAGGAGCTAGTTGGCTAGTAGGTGGCTAGCTTTCACCAGAAACCTTGCTTGTAGGCAGCTAAAATTAGGTGAAATGGATTCAACCCTTTTGGGCTCTTACTTAGTTGTCTTTATAGGCATGTACACATGCATAAATATAGGCATGTGTGTTACTTGGGATGCACTGAGATATCTGAGACACCACAATGGGCTGATGGATACAAGAAGTGTCTCTAGGAGGTCTGGGCCCTTCTGGCTTAGCAGCTGGTGACTGGGGCCCCTGATGGCATCTCACTTCATTATAGACACCTATGTTTAGGTAGAGGGATCAATCACTAAATGAGTAAGTTACCTACTTAGGTATTTGGTGTACTTGGAATTTAAGAGAAACAGTGGAGATATGGAGGGTATTTAAAATGGGGAAGGGAGTAAAGCAGGCAGAAACTAGAAGTTTAGTCCATTTTGTTTAGTCTGTTACATTCACCATATCATCACATTTCTCAGCTCAGTCTCAGCAGAAACATTTTTATGTTCAATTCTCACATCCCAGATTCCTGCTGGGAAGTACCAAAGTAGCAGCAGCCAGCGCTGTGGAACATCAGCAGCACAGACATCTGAAAATTAATTCTGAAGAGCAGCTCACAGACTAAATATATTGGAACTTCATTTTATGATACATGCTTATGTGTTTTGTTAATTAAGAAACACTAAAGCATTTTCTAAAGGGAAAACATTATTTTTAAAAGTCCAGTCAACTTTTTTTTCTATTTAGAGTATTCATCATGTAAAGTTACATTTTTCATTGTTTCCCATTTAACCTTGAAAAATTCATAAAGTAGTTTCTTTGTTAATATTTACTATATTAGGAAGCCAGCTTGGATTTTAATATATTTATTAGCCACCTAGTAGATGATCATTTCATATAATAGCCATTCATTAACTATTGCAAATGTGTGCATTTATTGATAATCACTACCTTTTACAATATTTATGCTATGAAGTTTTCAAAATTTCTGAACAAATTTGCTATGAGAGCCATCTAAATATTTTTTAATAATTCATTTTCTTTTTATATATACAGTAACATTTACAATGTCTCAATTTGCTTGAAGAAAAAAAATTCTACTGGACCTGGGTTAGTAGTATAACATGGAGAGTTAAGACCTATAGGATATGTTAATAGAATAATACAGCAACTTTCCTGCAACAACTTTGATCTCTATTCTCATATTTCAGGTGGGCTGCAAGGCTATTTTGGTGTTTTTTCAGTATGGTGTTATGGCAAACTTTTACTGGCTCTTAGTTGAAGGACTTTACCTCCACATCCTCCTTGTGCTAATATTCTCCCCCAACAGACACTTCACAGTCTACCTGCTGATTGGATGGGGTAAGAACTTAAACATCTTCCAAGAATATTATTCTGTCTGTCTGTCTGTCTGAGGTTCAATATTTCATACCAAGGTAGTCATGCCGTTTCTGCCAGATGACTCCTCAGACTTACTAGTTCCTCAGTTCAGCTCCAGCATAGGTTATAGCCGCAGTACCACGGGAGAGAGCAGGCACAAAACTGCTGAAGCATAACTAGCTTACTCCTTGGCATGGCTCTGACCTGTGCCAATATGCACAATGCCCAGGGATTGTTCAGGATATAGGACTGCCACCGCAAAACTTACGATTCAGGCTGTCCTAATTTGGGAGGAAAAAGAAAGTTTAGCTGCACAGTTACAGGCTGTGCTATGCTATTTGCCTTTTTGAAAAGCCCAATAATAATTGTCCCTCTGGTTTAAATACATGTATTCCTTTCATTTCCAGAAAGTGCAATGATATTTATACAGAGCTCTTTAAGGCTTCCAGTAATAGGTGGTCATAAAACACTTAGGTATTTCTGGGAAATGGGAATAAACCAGTGTGTGGGAATGGTTCCTTATGAAATTATTTACACTTTGGTTTTATATTGAAGTCCTTGGAAGTGAATTGGGAATGCATAACTTGTATCTATCTCACTGTAGGTCACTCTGACAGTTTCAAAGAAACCTAAGAAAGGCATGTTCTTTCTGTATTAGTTATTATGGCTGCATTTTTGTAAGAAATAAACCCACTTCCCTGCAGTCTTTGTTTGTAATACATTGCTTAACATCACATAGCTAAGCAGATGGGCCTCTCCCTCCATTGACTAAACTGTTTGCTATATGCTGTATATTTGGGGAATAATTGGTTACTTGCAGGGTGAACTTGGGGGTTTTTTGGTGGACTTCTATTTTTGTGATCATCCTCTAAACCTCTTTGGGATTTTTCAGGAATTCCTACCATATTCATTATTACGTGGACAGTGACACGGATCATTTTAGAGGACACTGGGTAAGTGTGAGGGGGAGAGAAAGCTTAAAGCCTCCAACTATGCCGATACAATCCTTGCCTTGGATATGGTGGTGTTCACATAAAGGTAGTTTGCTGTTTAGAAGGGGACGAGCACAGAACTGAAATTTCAGATGCAGAAATAAAGGGACAGGTGTTTAGGAGGCCTTCAGCATGCTGGTTATGTTTGCTGTTTGTTTGCTCTCTCCTCCTCTAAGGGCAGGAGAGCAGAGATAGGTTATGACTAACGTTACCCCTTGTGACCCACATAGAGAGCTATCTGCTTTGGAAGTCAAAATAATACTTAACATAGCAGTTGGGTTCAGGGCTGTAATACAGTGCAGTAAGTAAGAATGCACTGGGCACAAGATTGAAATCTAGATAACTTTGAGTATATCTAAATTACATTCCCAAAAGTGAAGCAATGTGATGTAAACCTATGTAAGTAGGGTAAAACTATGACTAACAAGAGCTAGGCCTAGCTCCTGGCGTGGGAAGGGGAACCAAGATAAGAATTTTGTAGGAAGATCAGACTTGCTGCTCCCGCTGGTCCCAAGGAATGGCAGAGCATTCCTTGCTAGTGGGATAAACAGTTTTCACACTCCTTTTTTTCAACCCAACTAATATATTTCAATTGGTTCTGTAATTAAACTGAATAATCATGTCCTACATAATTTCTAAGTTTTCTTTGCAAGACCTCTAACATAATCTGAAGGTTCACTCCTTTTTCCTTTGTCATTATGATCTCAGTTAGAGGAACTCTAAAGGGTATTGCCCTGGCTTCAGATTAATCTTTCAGAGCACTTATTCTCAAAGTATGTGGACTAAAAGTGCTAAGCCTACAGTGAAAACTAAATTTTCATGTTTTTCAGACAGAGTTTCAGGTTCAGTCTCACATTTTCCTAAACCAGTTCCAGCCATTTGTAACCTAAATATCCCACAAGGAAATTATGTCATTTCAGTTGTATCTGTCAGTTGCATTAGATCTTCCTGCTACCCAGAGGCTGGTGTTAAGTGCTTATTGGAAAAGTGTCCTTACCCAAAGTGAAACTAAGCTCGGTTTCCCTAAAGGTCAATGTCCTCCATGATTTCTAATTGTACAGTCTAGCGTGCCTGATGTTTTAGCTGATTTTAATATGCATATTAAAACCAGAGAAATAAAATTAAAAGCAGAAAAATATTGAATGCCAAATTCTAGGCTAGAACAGGCATTATTTTAGTGTGCTTTGACTTGTATATAAGAAATACTTGTCCTCATAAGTCTTGCTTGCCAGATGATATTAATGTCAACATCATTTTCCTCTCTTTTTTTTTTCATAGTTGCTGGGATACAAATGAGCATGGTGGTCCCTGGTGGGTTATACGAATACCAATTTTAATTTCTATTATAGTAAGTAAACTTTGAAGCGTGAATTATAGATCAGTTCAGCATTGTGAAGTGCATATAGCCATTATTCTTTACTGGTAGTTACAGATAGGCAAGAATTCTGTTTTAATGAAAAGAAATTGCGCTGTAGGAGAAATGTTAAACAGATGCCAAAGCCATTAAAATTTGTTGCCTTCAAAATTTATCTGCCTCCTATTAAATGAGCAGTTGCATTTATTTGTATGTTGTTCTTTCTTTAATATCTCTCCTGTTTATGAGCCTGGGGGAAGCAAAAATCTAATTATACTTTTCAATGAATTGCAGATTTGATTTTGCTTGTAAATAGCTAGCCCTGCAATTGAGAATCGGATATTATTGCAGCCATAAAAAAATATGGCAGCGTATATCTTTATTTAATTGGTAGCCTACTGAAATAGATACCGAACATGAAGTATTTGCAAAAGAATACCATTTGAGAATGTTTCATGGGGCTTTTCCTGTATGGAGCTCATTAGAATTACTGGAGTAGCATAATAAAATTCCTGTTCATTGCGATGGTTGTGTAATTCATTTGGGCATGGTATGGTTATATGTCCATTTACGAAAACAGTCACAGTGCAAATTTATACATTTTGGATACATTGGCTTTAACATTTTAGTCATAAAAATTAGGGCATTATTAGATTACACAATATTTCAAGAGAGTCTGGTTTAGCCCAGCTCTTACACTTGGGCTTGCCTTTCAATCCCTGACTGCTGAAAATCATTTTGAGAGAACTTCCTATCATCTTCATCAGAGTGAATTCTACGGTGTTTAAAGAGAAAGCAGAGTAGGCATATGTGTGAAATGACATAAGGTAAGGACTCACAGAAAAGATGTTTTATGAGATGAAGAAATGGGCATGCAACAGAACTGCAGCATGAAGAGAATACCTGTACCTCAAAGGAGCTGGAGAATGAGGGATGGTCCAGAGTGAAGAAAATATGCTGAAAGATTAAAGCAAAAAAACCACCTGGTGTTTACAGAAAGATGAAAATCTATTCTCTGGATGTTCAATTTAAACAGCTATCTGGTAGACAGCTGAGACTTCATGTGCCAGAAAGCAGTGCTTCTCCAAAGAAGTCCTAGACCTGGAAATGGAAGTTATCCAAGTGTTCATTGGCAGACTTGAATTGCAGCTGGATCTTAGCAAAGGCTGGGAAATGAGTTGTAGGTTAAGAAAATGGAGTAATAGTCAGTCAGCAGAAGTCCAGTATATCATAAAACGTGGACCAGAATCATTGTTTGAAGCAAAGGAACAGTCGTTCTTATTTTTTTACAATTCTATTACTGATTTGATACAAAGGGATTATAAGACATAGGGAAACGTTTTGCAAATGACCTTTTTTGGCTTGTTGAGTGCACATGTTTAGGATCTGCTGTCTCCTTGCAGATATGTTTCTTCTCTTAAACAGCATGTTTTAGGGATGAGAGCAACTAAAGATGGCCACGTGATTCTGCAGCGTGCACTGTGTGAAGCCACTTACTTCTCCAGTTAGATGATTCTTCAGCTGTTTGATCAACTACATTTTGCATTTGGGAAGTTAAGCTGTGGAAGGACAATTCAGAAGGACAGGTAGTTATAAAAGCAGTGATATACACCTTTTCCCTCCAGATCAGTAACATATCTCCTTGGAGCATCGAACTACAGCCAGCATATTCATTGTGGCAGCTAGGATGCAATGCAAAATTACTGCTGTGCAAAGTAGAGTGTGCATTCATGGAGCAAGAGTAGTTAATGAAGTGTCATGTAAAAGTGGCCATTGATGACTGAACAATACTACATTCATGAGAAAATAATTTTCAGTATGCATACGCTGTGATAAGCTCAATGTTTCCTGTTACCTTCTAGCAACTAAAATTTGAAGATTCAAATCTTTGAATACTGAGGTCAGTGCTGCCTGCCAGTCAATAACGAAAACAGATAACTGCAAGTTCTTTGGACAGGTGTTGTGAGAGTCATGATGTTTCTCAAAGAAGTATGGTGTGCTGGCATCATACTGACACAGTGCCTGCGGTCTGTTCTCAAGAATGTAAGAAGACTGGAAAACCTACAGAGAATGGTGACAAGGATGATCAGCAGTAACAAATGGCTTCAATAGTAGGAAGGAAATCTGTCTAAGTAGTCAATGAGGTGAACACAAGAAATCTCTGAAAGAAGCTGAATTTCAGGAAAATAAAGGAGAGCAGAACACCTGAGCTGAGAACTCTCATCAACTGTCTTATGTAACGGCATGAAAGAAAGACCAGAGTATGGCTGATACTGAAAATCTTTAAGAGGAGGAGGAAGAGTGAAGAAAAGAAGAGTAGACTAGAGCCTGATTGTGAGGGTGATGCCATGAATATATTTTTGAAAGAAGGAGGAAATCAAGCAAAGGTTTTAAGGAACAATGGTTTAACTGCATTAGATTTAACAGGAAGTCTGCTCAGTCTTCACGCCATATTAATCATCTTCCATTGATTTCTGTGTTAACACCAAACATTTTCACTGCTTAGAAGATTATATTTTCTGTAAGTTTATTATCCAACAGTAAATAGTATTGTGAGAGAGCAACTTCTGAAGTCACTTCTCAAAGTGGGAATAGCTTCAGTTAATTCAGTGTGTTAGAAGGCTTCCCTGGCATCTACTCGTGACAATTTTGGCTTGAGAAAAGTTATTTGGCAGGCTTCCACGCTTGATGCTGTACACATTTCAGAGTTGTTTAATTGGGGGTGACTATTCCAAACCGTTAATTTGGTGTACCACCCATATTCTCCATTTGGCAAATGCCTCCACAGCTGTGTTCTCCGTGCTTCCACTTGCATAAACTGCTCTTATTTGGGAAGGAGTGGTGTTCAGGTGGACACAGTACTTCTGTCACATCAAAGTAACTGAGAAATGTTTATCTAGTTATCTCACATTGCAGGTAGCTTAAGGGACTAAACAGCAAGAAGGAAGCAACATGAAGGCAGTTTAAATGATACACACTCAGGCAATGTGTTTAGACTCAAAAGCTTACTTTCAGAAGTCATCAACCAGCAGAAAAGGGTATCAGCAGCGTCTTCCTGTTACTCCACTGAAGAGGCATCATTTGTCATCATCTCTAGCCATTTCTCTGCATTCACATTATTTTCTCATTTTACTGTTCTTAGATATTCATTCAACAATATACATATTCTAGTGTATTTAAAGACATTATGCTCAAATGATTTTATGGGACTGAAAAGCTACAGTACTAAAAGTAAAATTCCAGGGCACTGCTTGTTTCATATTTTATTGAAGTATACTATTCTAAATCAGATATATACTGTAAAGGGTTTTTTTAAATGATCAATTCAATAATAATCTTGCAGAAATTAATTTGCTCCACTGTAGTAAATCAATGGCAGTTGCCACCTTTAGATTTTAATATCCAGTTTCCACTGGCTGAATTTAAAAGCTCAGCAGTGCCAAGAACTGTTACAAACTCCAAAGAATGTATGTTTTTTGTTAATCCAAGACTGTGTTTACAGAGAGAAAGAGTTGTGTTTGAAAACAGACTTTTTTTTATATATATATATATATATACATGAATATCAGTCAAGAAAGGGAGTCACCTGACTTTTTTTGCACTAGTTTTGTAGATGATTTGGTGCCTCAGAAACCAAATGGACAACAGTTTATTCTGTTACAGTAGAAACTAGGGATGCCTATGAAGAACAAAAAGTTATTCTGCCAATCCCTTTGCAAATATAGAACAGAGATTTTTCCTTCTCCTATTTTGTGACTAACAAATATGCAATAAAATGGAAGCTCTCTCCTTGTCCATTAATACTAGCTCCAGTGCATATGGCACACTAAATATATATCCCTTGGTCTGTACACTCTGATGTGGTAAGTCTGTAGATGCAATCAGCATGAATACCTGCTTCTGCCTGTTATTTTTATAGGAGACTTGCATCAAAAAAACTTCAAATTCATCATCTTGAAAAATTTATATTTGCTTCAGTAAAGGCCTATATTTTGTAACATTTCTTTTTTCTTCTTTATTCAAAAATATTAGATTTAATTTTCCTGATTTTTTATTTAATCACTGTCAGTTCCTGTCACTTCCCTTCATCTGTCATTTCAAACAAAATATTAAATACAGAAGGATATGTAGTTGTTATGATGATAGTTTATTATTAACATCACTGATTGAACTAGGTATTTCAGAGAAGACACAGAAAGTTGTTGAGCTTGAAAAGCTTACAGCCAAATTGTTAAGACAGAAGAGTTCCAGCTATATATCAAGGCAGAGAGAGACTGAAGGTTGATAGCAGTGAGGCAGGCACTGTCTGATTGGGTACCCAACCTCCTGATTTGGGGCTTTGGGATGGGGTTAGTTAAAAACAATAAAATGCTTATTTTCACAGTGATAGAAATTTTTCTCTAGGTTGATTTCTTCCAAAATGTGTGCATTTGATGCAGCTGTTTATGTAGCTGTAGATGTAGCTTTTAGCTCACATTGTTGCTGTGATGGTGTGGATTCAAAGTATTCCCTCACTTTAGTGCAGGCATACCATATTTAAAGTGCAGTTTTCTTGGCCGCACCAAACAATCCAGCACCATAACAGCTGGTGAACACAAGATGCCAAAAGCCAAGGATGAAGAAATAATGGGTGTGAGATTTAGGATCTACTTCAATTTTCTAGATTGATCAGGGTCTGAACATAACTTTTTTTATGCAAGTTTCTTCCCTTTCTATGAAATAAGATAATACGACTGTTCTGTCTCAGAGGGCTATTTCAAGAATAAAATGTTAGGCTGCAAGGATTCAGTTGCTTTAGTGATTATGTCTGCATCAATACCTGAGACTGTCAGAGAGATACTTGTAAGAGGCCCTTTCCCTGCTTGATGGGAGTGGACAGACCACCTGTGCAACAATCTTCTCTTCCCCCAATTCAGACAGAGGTAACAAAGGGTCAAAACTTTGTGTGGGACTCACATTTTCCTTTGGGCTTCCAGTCATGAATCCACACAACAATTTAGGACAATGCTGGATTGCACCAAATCACATCCAATGTCCCATACTGCTAGGAATCATAGAATCATAGAATCATAGATTTAGTGAGGTTGGAAGGGACCTTTAAGATCATCAAGTCCAACTGTTAACCTACCCTGATAAAAAAAAACAACCAAAAAACAACAAACAAACAAACCTGTCTTCAGCTGGGATTTTGGAAGGAGGGCATTGCTGACAACTGGAGCTTTCAAAGACTTTTGCCAACCAGACTAGAACTGGTGGCCATGCAGAGGTGCACTGGATATAACAAACCTAGAGAGGCAGAAAACAGACAATAGGTTTGTCAGTGTAGAGCTTGATGTGTTGGGGCAGGAGGTACACAGCACCCCCTGCTGAGTTGATTTGTCTGGGTTGATAAGTGTTTCTTTGTGCTGCGTATTGAGTGGGGAAGTCAGAAATCACCATTATATTTGTTTTCTTTGCAGGTGAATTTTATACTTTTCATTAGTATTATAAGAATCTTACTGCAGAAGTTAAGATCTCCAGATGTTGGAGGAAATGACCAGTCACAGTACAAGTGAGTCATATTTTTAGATATTATAAACAGAACCAAAATAATCTCTGTAAGATTTCCTCTGCTGAAACCTGCTACCAACAATTGCTGTGATACTATTAATTACATTTAATTCAGAAGTACTTTTAGATGTGATTTAATAAAGGTCTTACCACTATGCTGAAATAGAGTTGAATGTATTTTTTTTTGTGAAACTCTAAATTCAATTAAAAAAATGCAGTTTCACAAAGACCAACAAGCTATTCTTGAATTTGAGTTTAATCCATGAATGTATATGCTGATACAAAAAATATGGAGAGTAGTATCTTTCTTTTAATGTACAAATATTTCATTTTGACATAAAAGTTTCAAGATCAAAAAATTTTGCTTAAAAGCAATCTTAAAAGCATTTTTTTAAATTTTTCATTTCTAAAATACTTTTTGTTGTAATATTTACATATATTTTAAGTGCTGGAAAGTTATGTTGTTTCTAAAAAGCAAAAAAATGAAACAATGTTTTATGTTGATTTAAAATAGCATCTTTATTTTTCTAGAGGAAAACAAGTATTTCTGATTTAGATCAACTTCATTTCTGTTTAGACTTTCTTCTTTTGTGTTTTGATTTGAACATCAGATCCTAACATCCATTGTTTCCACAGCTTTAGAATCAAGGAATGTTGGGGGGCAATTCAAACACATTGCTGAAATTGGATTTGTTCTTTATTATATTGCCATAACAGTTATTGTTGTTTATTATAATAGCTGCTGGATACTGTAATCCAGAATCAAGAGTCTGTTGTAGTAGGTCTTACTTTAAAGCCCAGATACAGACACTGAGTTTGACGCTTCAGGATGTTAATGTGATATTTCAATGACAAAACCTAACATGAACACTGAAAATTCAAAATCATGCAAGTGGCCTTAGAAATGTGCTCCTGGACAACACCTTTTCTTCATTAAAAAATACTGAATTCCTGTCCTAAAAGCAGATAAAACATGGTGTGATAAAGTAAAGCATATCTTTAAAGCCAAGAGAACTAGGACCTTATGTGTTTTTTAAACAACATGGCAAGCTTGATGCAAAAAGTGAAGAATTCTGGTGCACCATGGAAAAGGCAACATAACTAGATTGGCATAAGGCTTTTCTTCGTAGAGCGAAAAGGGTATTTTTTTGTGTTGGCTGCTTGAATTAACTAAACATGTGGGAGAGCGAAATCAACCTAGATGAAATTACGTAGTCGCCACATTATTATTTAGCACAATGACCAACCTATGGGCAGGAAACCCCCTCATGTTTACTTCTCGTGACAGGAACTTTTCTTTGTTTCCGTATGGTATTTATGTATTTTATGAAAACGAGACATTCCCTTCCTATCAGTCCCATAATCTTCCACAGTTTACTGTAGTGCTTCATAGTATAAAATGTTCACTAATAGCAACGTTGTCCTTCATTAGTCAGCCCTGTGAATTCTTTGGTTTTAGCATTTGATTGCGTGATTAAGTTTGGATTGAATGGTCTTTAGCTGATACCCATTGGAACAGGAGATTAACCTCCTCAAGAAGTACTGCATCTACAGAGCAAATTAAAGGTCTGGAAGGCTCGTTTTTCAAAATACAAATGCATTTTCTAAAATGCAGAGAAGAATAAGGCTATTTTGTCTGTCCCTTTCCTTCACTAAAATGTAAGCACAGTATAGAGAAAGTAACATCAGCTAAACAAAAATTATTAAAACATGACTGGGGTGAAAGCAAAATATGAATCTAAAATGAATCCTGCTCATGCAAGTCATCATTTTTCTTCCCTTCCTCTGTCCCACTTGCTTGTACCCGGTTCCGTCCTTTTTGTTGCTCGTTTTACTTTTGCAGTGGGTAAGGTTAAGTTGAAATAAAATCAGTTTTCCATTTCACTTGGGAAACCAGGAAATTTGCTGCCATCATCATCTCCTCCAGTTGTAACTGAATTTCTTCTGCCAAGGAAATCCTATTTGTCCCACTTACTGGTATCACCTTTAGATGTGAATGTTTTACTATTCTTGAGAAACTTTTCTGTCAGAGCTGATTATTTCCACATAAACAGATGTGGCCTCTGGGACATTATGAACAAAGGAAGGCTATGAAGACTGACACAGAAAAAATAAAACTGCTCGAAATACCTTCATTGTTCTGTTAAAATAGGTGAATTCACAACAGCATCCTTTCGTTGTTGAATCAAGTTATATTCATCAAGACAGTGATGAATTATGGGACTCAACATTATAACATCTTGAATTTTTTCTGATACCAGACCTCCATAATCATGCATGACCGGTCCTGTATCATATATAAAGCTGATGTTATTAGAGTGAAATAAGTGAAAGATAAGGGATAATTAGCAATTCATCATTTCAGTGGATTCACAGGACGTTTTTCAGAGCTGCTCTGCTTAATAATTTAAAGTTCTCCTTCCTTAACTTTGGTAGTATCTTGTGCTAAAATATATTATTACTTAATGTTATATGCCTAATACCAGCAGTACAGTTATGAGATTTTAGTATTTGGGCATAAATCTGAAATCGCTCATGAAAATCTCACAGTTGAGATTATTCTGGATTATGTTTCCTAGGTACTGTTTGCACACTGTGTATGTGCAATGTACAGCCTAACCATACAGTTGCACACATAAAGGAAATTAACATCAATTAATTTCAAGAGAGAGATTTTACCTTCCATACAAGATGATCTGTCAGTATGACTCTGCAGGAAGGCATTATTCTTTTCCACTCTGAACCCTTTCTGCCAGGTAAAAAATATCTTGAGAGATCTGGTGGCAGCTCGTGACACCTTATGGAATGTGGTCCTGTGGAATAATGCAGTAAACCCCCACCCCCAAAAACCATGCCGTGAAACCAGGCTGGGAACTGGATTTGTGTCAAAGACACACAGCAGAGGGTAGGTCCTACACCCTGCTGCTGTCCAGAGGGTAACTGAAAAAGGGTCTTTTGGTTTAGAGAGGCCCTGAAGCCTTTTGCCAGCTTTTGGAAGAGTACGAGATCACTGAGACCAAGTATAACATGGAATTGCATACGTTAATTTATGAGGTTACTATGTGACTAATCTCATAGCAAGCCTGAAATGAAAACAGTTTGCAATAAATGACTCTTATTAAGACTGTTTATAAATCTGAAGTCATAAAAGGTATTTGTAAACAACATTACATCAGGTTCTTACCTTAGTAAAAGAAGAGCTTATCATTAAATTCCAGTTTTTTCTCTTTTATTTACCCAGGAGACTTGCAAAATCCACATTGTTGCTTATTCCGTTATTTGGAGTTCACTACACAGTGTTTGCTCTATTTCCTGACCGCAGTTCCAATTATTATAAAATAATCTTCGAGTTGTGTTTGGGGTCTTTTCAGGTAAATTTAAAAATTTTTATTCAGAAGAAGTTTTCTTGACCTAGGTTGGTGCTGCCTACTAACTAAGGAATATTGTCTCTTTCCAGGGGTTGATTGTTGCAGTCCTGTATTGTTTTTTGAACAGTGAAGTAAGTCTCACCTTTCCTGCTGAGGATGTTAAATATTGTTTTCAGTAAATGTATAAGTGCCCCTATAATTCCACTCTGATATATGAAGCTATTTTAGAAGTTGTTTGCATTTCTATTTATAGAATATATATGCGGCGGTTTCTATGCAACAGGAGAAATTGGTGTATTTGGGTGGTGAGTTAAGTGCTGTTTGAAATCTAATTCCTTGCAAACTGAGGTGTTAGTTAAGTGTGTCTTTCGTTACTTAACATGATCTAATTCTAGCTCTGTTACAAGCAATGCAGTTTGTGCAAGTGAGGTGCAACAAGTCCAAAAATTTATCCAAAACTTGAAACACCATTTAGTAAGTATTTAGGGTTAATCTTCTGACAGAATCTAACCCCCAGAACTGCAGCAGATTTTCAGAAGTGGTCAGCCTGTAGCAGCTTCCTAATCTCAACTGAGGAAGAAGCAAGGAATTCCTTTTGTTGTCAGCCACTTTTTAAGGTAGAATATACATTAATATACTTAGAATATACAGCATCTAGTGTCTGACAGGAGGAATCTGAAGAAGACACCTGCTTGCACAGGGAATTGACATTCAGGTCTCCTGAGTGCTATTCTGGTCTTTGATATTCATGAGATGCCTGATTTTGGGCTAATCATTTGATTCTATGCTTTAAGTATGTGTGATTTAATAGCTAGATACCAAAAGCTAATGTTGCAGCACAAGTGATACGAAACTGATTTTGAAAGTGGCCTTGGGGCATCTCCTCACAGTCTTGTAATCTTTGCAAAAACTAATTTGATACTCTAGAGGGAAGGGATGCCGTCCAGAGGGACCGTGACAGGCTTGTGGAGTGGGCCCATGCGGACCTCATGAAGTTCGACAAGGTCAAGTGCAATGTCCTGCATGTGGGTCGAGGCAGTCCCCGGTATCAATACAAACTGGGGATGAATGGATTGAGAACAGTCCCGCAGAGAAGGACTTGGGGATACTGGGGATGAAAAATTGGACATGAGCCGGCAATGTGTGCTTGCAGCTGAGAAAGCCAATTGTATCCCCCATCAAAAGAAGTGTGGCCAGCAGGTTGAGAGAGGTGATTGTCCTCAGTACAAGAATGACATAGACCTGTTAGAGTGAGTCCAAAGGAAGGCCACAAAAATTATTAGACGGCTGGAACACCCCTCCTATGAAGAGAAGCTGAGAGAGTTGGGATTGTTCAGCCTGAAGAAGAGAAGGCTTTGGGGAGACCTTATTGTGGCCTTTCAGTATGAAAAGGGGGAATTATAAGGAAGATGGAGAAAGACTTTTTAGCAGGGCCTGTAGTGACAGGACAACGGGTAATGGTTTTAAAGTGAAAGGGGGTAGATTTAGATTGCATATATGGAAGAAATTCTTTCTCTGAGGGTGGTGAGACACTGGAACAGGTTGCCCAGAGAAGTTGCGGATGCCCCATCCCTGGAGGTGTTCAAGATTGAGGCTTTGAGCAACCTGATCTAGTGAAAGATGTCCCTGCCCACGGCCAAGGGGTTGGACTAGGTGATCTTTAAATGTCCCTACCAACCCAAACCATTCTATGATTCTATTCCTAGAGGTCTCCGTTTGACAGCCGATAAAAGTCGAAAAGTTCCTCACATAAAAGAACGTTTTCAGCTCATCTTGTACATTCTTTTTTTAACACAGGTGCAAGGGGAGCTGAAAAGAAAATGGCGGAGTTTGTGCTGGAAGCAGACAGCAGGCAGAGATTACAGACTCCACAGCTCTTCGATTTCTCGAAATGGATCAGAAAGCGTTTCTCAGCTCCACCGTAATTCAAGGGCTCAGTCATTTATGCAGACAGAGACCACCATGATATAAATCAGATACATCCCCCAAAACATGAAAAACTGTGGGATATGTAATTCATTATGCAGCTTGATGTAATATTTTATAAAATGTACAGTTTAGTGCTTTGCTTTTCTACATGTTGGTATTTGGGAAATTGGTTTGTGCAGCCAACCAGTTGATAACAGACACCTGCCCCCTGGATGCTTTCTGGTTTTGTTAAATGGTATTCATATTAATTCTGATGTTCTTTTGCCGTTTACTAGCCGTAACTATTCAAAAACTCATTTACTATAATGGTCCCTTTACCCTCCAACATGTCTACAAGATAGATGTGTGGTATCCTGTTCAATCCAGACTGCTTTGGTACATGTTGAAAAGGTTAACATGGGAAGCAAGATAATTTCTTACATTTTATTTATACTTAAGGAAACGTTTCTTTCCTTAAGGGTTAGGAAATTCTTTCCTAATTATGGAAAACAAAATAAAAACAAAGAAATGTAAGATTATAATTAACCACACTGGGAGTTAAGTGTGCTTATCCAGGAAATCATTAACATTATTTATACAGAGGGAAAAAAGGTAGTACTACTTGGCTAATTGTATAAGTTTCAGAGATTTCTTTCTACAGAGTTTTAATTCCAATCCTGTTGTTCCTTTCAAAAGTGCCTGATTTATGTTTAGGTGCAGAAAGTGGGGCTACCTTTGCATTCCATACAGAAAAAGTTACTGTAATAGTCTTGATGAAAACATCATCATTTTCCAGTAGGACTGTTGCAATCACCAGTTGTTTTCTTCTGTTTAAAAACAAAAAGAAATTTGTTTTGATCTTTTATTAAACAACTTTCTGAAGAGGTGCGTTATTGCTAGAGCAGTCTGGCATAGGACAAACAGCCTTGGATAGCATATTACCCATTGAAAATATCATTTTTATATAATATTTCTGTTGAAATGTGTCACTAGAACTACATACTTGGCAGCTAAAACAAGGAATATTGCAATAAAGTTACAACTCCCATTTAAGGAATAATACAAATTCTTTTAGCTTAATTCTATTCTGTATCTATCTGAGCTGATTTAAATTTTAGTCCTGACCTGATTTAGTCCAGAATCCCTAAAAATTACCATAAAAGGCATAAATAGAAGGAATTCTAAACAACGTCAAGCCACTTTGTAAAAAACAAGGCATGGAACTGACAGATTCTTATAAACATACACAGAACATTTGCACTCTTTAAAAGAAATAAACCCAGTGATGTTTACTTCTCACGTCACGTTTAACCATGTCCACTCTAAATAGCAAGTAGGAATAATATATATTTGCATGACTACCTCGGAACCATGAAAATAATTGCCCTGATATTTCAGATCACAGATTTTATGCAGCTAGCAGAATCCAATGTCCATAATATTGCCAGGTAAAGGGAAGAACAGCCGCAAGGGCATGTCTTGGCAGGCATATATGCATACTCTTGGCAATATTACCAGTACTGGGAGTGTTGTTGGCAGTCATCAGAGTGTCCATACACATCTTGGTCTGATTTAATTTAGCTATTTATCAGTCAAACACAATTTATTTTAATAGAATTACCCTGGAGTGACACAAAGTTACGTCAGACCAAAGACAGAAAGGCCCCATGGCTCACATGAGTACTGCAGAACAGATAACTCCGTGAATCTTACATGATGCCAACCTTTACATAGTAAGTATCGTTTGAGTTAAACAATAATCACTTGATGATTTTTTACTTTGCCAAATTTGACTTGAAAGAAGCTATTGATCACCTCCAGTCATTTAGAGTGTTTTCTGCTGTCACTTGGTGAAGTAACTATGAGAATCTGGAGTGAAGTAGGCTGCCTAATGACAGTCCCATGGGGTCTAAAGATACGCCCCTACACAAGTATTTAAACTAAATATATTCCCAAAGACTTTAGACTCAGAAACCACTGCTAAACTTTAGTATTTTTCCTGTATCTCTGAACAACCTTATCGACAAACTCTTGAATGCAAATATATGAAGATATATTGGAGCTTTGGGGGCTGCTCCTATAGCTAAATTAAATAGGTCTGTGCACTTTAGGCTTCTTTCTTTGTCTGAAGTGGCATTGGGACTGCTCAGCTCCCTGAGATGTGACATGCAGGATGTACTTTTTTCCCAAAATTTCTAGGGTAGAAAGGCACACTTGACAAGCATTCAAGCGTACTCATCTTTATGTTCAAAGGAGGTTTGTTGAGTGAGTTGACACATAGACAGAGTGATGGTATAGAAACAGAGATTTCAAGCAATCAGTTCCATCAGGCTGTTCTGCATGATGCATCACCAATTATACATGTTTATAATTCATTGTATCCTAGAGAAAACTGTCTTGTTCTAATTAGGTGAGCATGGAGAAAATCTGCATTTTAATGATTTCTGGATTATAAGACAGAAAAGCTTAAATAAGAAAATACATTGTAAGTTGCAATGAAACAGCATAGTTTCCTTTAACAGGGCACAGATGCATTTGGACTTGATTCTGCTTTTCATGTAGTGAGTAGTGCCATCTGAGACAACGAAGTTGCGCCAGTGGTACAACATCGATAGTATCACTAAGTTTGTAAAGGACTATGTGGGCATGCAAAGAATGGCAACAAGGGAGAGAGGTGCTGCATGTATTTGTCTTTCAAACCAGTAAAAAGTGCAGTGATTTGCAGAACCTCACCCTTCTATTAAAAATCATAGAATCTAAATACAGAAAATATGTTTTCTGTGAGGCAGTTTAACTTCATAATGCTTTGTGCAAGCGTTTTCATGTCAGTAAAGGCCCCTCTGAAAAGCTAGTAGCACATCGTGTAAAGTTACTGAACAAGAATGGTAATACAATTCATTCTCATACTGCTGTTAATTGTTGTACATTACTTTCCTTGGAGCTGCCAGGGAAGCACCATTCATTCTGAGTGATTTTCATCAGCGTTACCTGCTGCTGATGCCTGAGGGACACAGTGATAGATCACTCGCCAGTTGCTAACCATCACCAAAATCTAAATATATAGCAAGCATTGGCTTAAATTTTCCTCTGCAGAGTGGATTTCAGCTAGGTGCTCGATAGACTCAGGTGAAATTAATCTGCCCTGGTTTCGGTATCTAAAAGCTGGATGTCTGTCTCTGAGCTAAAGGTTCTTTTTAAGTGCCTTCCATAGTCGTCATAGAGAAATAGGCACTAGTTGAAGACGATTCATCCCATGTTCAGCTGGGCATTTAAGGTAGGTAAGCTGCATCACCTTGTTCTCTATGCTTACTATAAAATGAGCCCAGGGTAGCTGGCTAACACTTAGGTTTCTCATTCTACATCTAAAATTAGGTAAGATGAATCTCTCCAGAAGGGGCCATTCAGTCATCTGACTAATACTACCCAGATACTCCTTTTTAAGCCAAGTAACTGGGTTTGGCCAAAGTGATCATCCAAAAAGTGTGATGGATGATTCGAAAGTTCCTGTGGATGATCCCTCAGTTCATTTCGTGGGGTGTCCCCGTGGTTGACTGCCTTCTGTGATAAAGCCAATAGCCTCATGTCCCATTTTGATTTGTCTGGCTTCATCTTTCAACAACTGTTTCTTGTTTTGGGTTAGGTGTTTGGCTTTTTGTCTTTTGTAGAGGGGACATACGCTAAAACAAAGTGCTTTAGACTACCGGAAATTTTCTTTATGTGAAGTCTCTTGAAAATCACTCTAAATCATGTCTTGATTTCCTCTCTGAGAAACTAACCTTGTCAAATATTTCAAATTCTGACAGCGAGGCATTTTCTCAACTATTCTTCCTGATTCTCTTTGTGCCCCGTTCCATTCATAATAGCTTCGACCAAGAGAAGCAAAGGAAGTGTTTCAGTATCTCCTCCTTCAGGAGCACACACACCACTGACCATATTTCTCACTCCCATTTGCAGCTCACCGGGTCATACTTTTGAAATCTTTGACTTTACATAGTCATTTTAGCTGACCAGGAACTGGCTAGTGACGTGCCATGAGATTATTGCTGGCATGGTTTTTGCCATATAAATTAGTATCTTTTTTAAATATGTTGGCCTTGGTGCCTGGGTCGGGTGCGCTAACCTGCTTTGCAAAGTAACCTTAGGAATATGGAGAGCATCCTTTTAGCCGTTGAAAGCAGTGCTGGCTGTCATGACATTTTAAGGATTTGGCATCTATTTAAGTAAGTAGTCCATGCTGGAGTGTGCAAGAGCCCAACAGGTTGCACCCGAATGGCATGGTGATGGGTGCTGCAGGCAGCCAGCTGAGGAGCTGCCCAGTTTAAGCATACATTGGAACTGTACTGTAGTGGCAGTAACTAATCGGTGGCAAAAAGCGTTACAAAAAAACCTTCTGCAGTCAAGTTGGAGGCAGCCTGCTGCACTCTGTAGCATCTACTGCGTGTCCTGATGCACCCAACAGGTTTCCCTCTGCCTTTAACATGATGAAGGGGAAAGCAACAGGTAGAGACCCTCAGCAAACCAGAGAATCTGTCTGGGACAGCTTCATGAAATAAGGCATTACAAGCGCACGTCTCACGCTCCATGTGTAAGGACTGAGATGAGTCATTTGCGTTATTTGTCTCCTATTTTTGTGAGTTCTAAAAAACATCTACTGTAGACTGTGAATTTGTCCATTTCAGCAAAGCGATTGTGAATAAAGTCCAAATTTCCCTTTATACAGAATTTTTTCAGACATCTCTAATGAGAAATCAAGCATTAAATATGTCTGACAAAAAGAAAGGACTGGCAATAACCTGCAGAGAAAGCTGCTATTTGTATAAAGGTTGTTGTCGGAGCAATCCCTGTCTGTGCACAGGGATACAGGAAACGCTTTTACTAACAGAAGTACCTTCACATCGCCACGAGTGCCTATACAAGCTGTGGGCTGTCAGTACTCCCCTGACATAGCCAAATAGCAGAAGTTAGTGTGCAGTGCTATTCTGTTGATGAAAAAAACAATATTAAAATAATAATAATTTGTTCTAACATGGATGTTATGGGAGTACATCAGGATAATGTTTAAAAGGAACATTCTGTGGTATGGTTTAACCGCTCTGTGTTGAACCTGGTTCTGCCCAGTGATAAGAGTATGTAGTTAAATCTAAGTCTGTAACATTTCCACTGTCAGCTAAACCAGTGACTGAAAAGCCCCAACCTCATATATTTCCCAAAGCACTGTAGTAAGTTTATGATAACCTGCAGCTTTTTTTTTCTCCTGGCATATTAGTATGAGTATTGTTTTCAAATTTTCTTTTGTCATCTTTATCAATAACTTTTTATCTGTCAAGTATGGTAAAAATTAAAGATGATGTAAATGAATGTGATTATTTTTTACAAAATGTACAGATTATGATGTTGTATAGATTAATGGGTGTAAATAGATTTCCTTTTCATACTGTAATTCACTATGTGTTTCTTCTGGTTTTGCTCTTTTGTTCTTTTCAGTTTTTAATGTCACGTACCTAACAGCCTTCTCTGAGATACGTTATATATAAAGCTGTGAACAAATAAGTGTTTACATCTTTATGCTATTAGAGATGATATTAGTTAATAACACCATAATGGACTGAAGAGGAATCAGAGAATAAAAATTTTAAAGGTTTTGCACAGAACTTCTTTTATTTATGTGATTTATGAGATGCACTCACAAACCGTACTTTCAAAACCAAAAACGGTCCTCCTGCCTGATCAGCCCAGGGCTCCTCACCAGCGTGATTAAAATGGAATTGCATTGCATGGAAAAGGAAAGGCCGAGGCTGCTCCTGCCGTGGGAGTGGGCACAGGGAAGAGATGCACCAGGGCGAGACTGGCACTGGTGCGCTGCTGGTGGGGCTGGCAAGGGAGGTGAGTACCTGGAGGAGATGACACCTCATGGGGCAGCGTACTGCCCCTGGCAGCAGCGCCCAGCAGGGAGAAAGGATGGAGTGTGGTTTTGCTGTCCCTCGCGGACCAGGGAATCTGTCCCCTTCTGTGTGTATCTATAGTTATCACAGAAGGTGCGTCACCAGGAGGCGGGTCTGACCCTTGGAGAGGCCTGAGCTCTCATCCCCTCCCACCTCATGTGTGTGCCCGTATGAGCTGTATATCAGTCTGAACCCTTTTGCCTTCAATTACCTGACTGCAAAGCGCTCCAGTGACCTTGCCCACATGCACGTCCTCTCTCCCCCATTGCTAATTGGGTGGCTCTGCAACCAGATCACCTTCACATCCGAAGTGAGCCTGAAGGTGCTGGAGAGGCAGGGTGCAGGTGGCCGGGGGGACCGGCAGCCGGACCGATTCCCCTCAGTGCTGGCAACAGCACCTGCAGCTTTCCATGGCAAGGCTGAGTCCCGTCAAATGCAAAAAGTGGACCCCTTTAAAAAAATCTGGATCATTTTAATACTGTCAATGCTGACAGATTCCTGTAGGTAGAGAAATGAATGTCTGAGCAAAAGTCAGTGTATTGGGGAGGGGAGAAAGCAAGGGAGCAGCTTAAAGAAGCAAACAAACACGTCTGTTAGAACCTCTGCGTGGTTGCGGTTGGCAGTATCGGCTGCGGGAGTCCCCTCTTAGCTCTGTTCCTGTCACCACTGGCCCGCAGGCGGGCTGCAACAGGGCACAAAGCTCCCAGTTTTCTCTGATTGCACCGAGGAGCTTCTAACGGGCACATTCGAAAAGGTAAAGGAGATCAGTGCCTGGGACAGTGAAGGGGTCAGAAAGGCTGGCTGCCTTCCCCTCCGCTCCCTGAGAGCTGAACCAGAGAGCTACAGCACACAGCAAAGGAAAAGGTACCGCAAACCCCATGTGTGTGTGCGTGTCAGTTTGGGGGTGGACTGTAGAACGAAGTTGTTGTTATACGACATCTCGTTTGCCCTTGTCAGCCCGTTAACCCAATCCCAATCTCGCTCCCAGTTCCAGTTCTGTTTGCGTGTACCCGGGCCGAGGTCGGCCCTTCGGTGACAGAGTGACACTCTGAAAGGAGATTTACACAGCCCACGAGGAGGACCCGGGCGCTCAGTGAGAGGCCTGTGAGCCGGCATTCAGCGACAGCAGCCATCTCCACGGTAAGCCGCAGCGCGGCGCGAAGGCAGAGCCCGCGCATGGTGTCCCCCCAGCACGGCGCTGCCACCGGGCATGGGGTGACTCGTGCTGCGGGGGCTCCCGGGCAGGACGGAGGTCATTCCAGCCTGCAAAGGGCATTCCTTGGGCTGCACAGTGCTATTGAGTTAATACAAAGTTCTAAATAGTCAGACCGTATGTGTCCAACTGAATAAAATAAAATGCTTTCTATTAATTAAGTTCTATTATTTATAATTGACTGTATTTTAATACCCTCATCTTTCTTTAACAACATAGGCTGGGTTATATTGTGAGCTGGCTGACACGCAATTTAGGTTGAACCATTGTATCAAACCACTTAATAATTAAGTATATGTTGCATCAAACTAGTTATAGATTTTTCACATAAGAAGAATAAATATTTTTCTAGTAATACCCTACAGAATACAGTCAGTGCCCAAGGATATTCAATTAAATATGAATATTGGATTTGGGAGACGAAATCAAAATGAAGAGCTGTGCTTTATGTTGAAGCCCTTCTGTATTTCTGAGCTGGTGCCTTTGTAATTGAGACTGCTTCTCGACACAATCCTGTTAAGCTGTGAAATTCTCTGCTCAGAAAGGCTTTATTTAGCCATAGCCCTCAGCCACTGCTTATCCCTGGTTTCCTGCTTACATTCTTCACCTGCTCTTAATTAGTGCCTTGGGCTTTGGCTGCCTGTCTCTGTAGGATATGAAAAAATACTCTGCAAATAATGAGGGAATCAGTAAGCAAGTTTGTAACAATATAATTAATAATGGATCCTGACTACTAGGGGACATTTTGTTATACAGAGCTGTATTCATGAGAAGCAATTTGAAAATTAAAATATAGTCTGGGTAATGCAGAAAATTGTGCTGCAGAGGATGACTGTGTCTTAGCCAGGTGATGAATTGGACAATTTAATCATTCCTGCAGATTCTAGCTTCTGTTATTCAGATAAGTACCTAAACCATATGGCCTGTTTTAAAAGACACTTAACTTGACCTTATTACTCAACAATAAAAACATGAAGAAAAATACTGTTTCCCTCAAATACACAACATCTTTAAAGAATCATTTTCATTTTGCCTATAAAGACCATAACATCCTGTTTCTTGGATTAGGACAATAATTTATCAATTTAGACACTTGAAAGTACCGTTTTGTCGTGTAACATATGGAATTGATATTGTTTATTAGTTTTTAAAAAATCCTTTATGAGCCCGGTGTATACCTGACTCAGGGCACAGCTCTGGTTACTCGTCCTGGTGTCCCAAATATGAGCTGTCTCCAGCTTGGAAGGCACAGGCAATACTGGGGTTTTGTCATTTAGTCCCGGTTCACTTCCATCTAACTTTAAACATCTCAGTTAAGAGTTCTATTTATAAATCCCCTTTTTGGCTGAATGCAAAGCCAAAAATCCATCCCGAGTGCTGATCCTGCCTCTGGGCTGTCTCCGGTCCTGCCCCAAGGGAGGGCTGTGCTGAGGACCCGTGTCCCCGCCGTGGGGTCAGCGAGCCCTGACAGCGCTGCTGCCCCTCACGCACACATTTCCCCCTCACTGGCAGTCTGACAGTGTTGTGCTATAGGTAGGTGGAGGTTTTCCCATTCTTCCAGCTGTTTATGAAATCTGAATCTTAATTTAAACCAGGTGATCACTAGTTTTATTGTCCCACTCCCATGACATTCAGTAGGAAGATATTTACTTTACAACCTTCTCAAACTTCACTGCAGTGAAATATCGGATTTAGAGCAATGTTTTAAACAGCCTAATGAAGAGGGGGAAGGTTTTATTTCAAAAGGTTAATGTTGAGTAACAACTGTTCTTGGATGCACAAGTGTTAGCAGAAGGAGGGGTTTATGGCTCTGCTACCTATGCAAATTTCCATACAAAAGTCAAATACTGACTGGCATGGCATAAACTGAGGAAGTTAGAAAGTTGGTTGTAATCACCAGAGGAGTGAGCTTTTGAAAAACCCTCGTGGCATCTAAGGAAAATTCCACTTCTAAATTCCTGTTTGTACAGCTCAGAGGGAGTAATACGGTACGAGTCTAAACTGTCAGGGGTTTAGACCTCATGACCCACACACTTATACTTCCCACACTCCCATAAGACAAAGGCATCTTAACTGTATTATTATATCCAAAGTTTTGGAAAGAAATAGGAAAAGTTAGAAAAAAGTTACAAACTTTTCCAAATCTGAGAGTTTAAACACGTAAATCAATTACAAATATCAGTAGGTTTTGATCAGTTGTCAATCACTATCATAAAACTCTCTATTAATGCTATTTCAGTCACTTGTTTCAGCTGTAGATTCAGTCTGACACGGCTCCATTGTGCCTGGATGAACAGAAACTGCTGTTGACGTAGATACTTTGGAAGAAAATATGAGTACTATAAAGAGATTTTTAGTCTAAATTCATCTTCTCCCTCTATTGTGCTCTGCTTTCATCCCCAGCCTAGAAAAGTTCTTCCAATTTCCTATTCATATACTGATCCACGAATAGTACAACTGTACTTCTATATATGTTCCCCAAATGTCTGGGCTGAATAGTTTATTTCCTCTGACTTGTAATTATTCATCTTAGCATTTGGCAATGCTTTTGAGTGGCTTTAACTTTCCTCATGCAATGTGTCATCAGGTTGAAGAAATAGTGGTTTCTTTGGACAATGTGGATAGTGAAGTATTTGGTTGGCTCATAGGGTGGAAAGTGGCTTCTGACCTTCACAACTAACTTGCAGTCAAATGCTTTGGTACATTTTAAAAATGCAGGTTAACTCAAAATGATAAATTAGAAGAAAAACATACAGAAAAAGGATGTGAAGTTGGGGAATAAAATGGGATCAAAGCTAGCAGGAAACAAGATCATACTCTAGGAAGATGGAAGGGCAAAGGGAAGCTTGGTTTGGGGGACCACATGTAGTACGAGGTGGGTGGAAAAAGGGTTGTGATAGGAAGTCAAGAGCTTTGCTGAAGATCCTATTGGAGTCAATCGCTGCTTGGGGACCATTTTCATGGGGAACTGTGAATGGTCTTCCAAAAAACTTTCCATTGTAAATGTATAAAGCTAAACTAGAAGATAACTTTTCAGAAACGTGCACTGCATATAAAACCCGAGCACTTTTGCTCCAGTTTGCAGCTCAGTTATACAGGCTGAAAAGTTCAGGTATTCAGGTACAAATCTACCTGTCAACTGATGGTCTACATTTCTGTCCTCCTAAATAGAAATTTTACATATTTTAGGTGACATGAAGCCCATTTTTTTGGCTCTCTATGTATGACAAAATGAAAACTTTTCAGAATAAAGAATAGAATCAGGAAACACTGATTCATCTGCTAAGATAAAAAAAGCAAAACCTCTCACACCACCAGACCAAGAAAGCATTTTTACACCAATAAGCAAAGAGGGTAATACTTTTGGGAGGCCTTTAATATAAATCATGATTCTTGGTCTCATTACCAAACTTAAACACTGTGGTATTAACTATGTCAGCTGATGGATTATGTTTGCTGTGATTCCCAAAGCCAAAATCAGTAATGGAAAAATTAAATTCTCTAGATTTTCATATGGCTTGAAGTATTTCCACTGTATCAGAGATTTTTTTTCTGGACTCCACCTGGCTTTATTCTTCCACTCTCCCAAACAAAAACACGATCATTTTGGCTTTCTGTCTTTCACCAGTGTCCAATCTGAACCTGTTTAATTGCAAATGATTCACTAATGGTATAATCGCAGTAGCCAGCAGGCTGCTAACCATCAAAGTGTAGCTCAAAACCAGCTAAGCAGAATGCCAGTTTTTGAAGATGATTCATTAATTTGCCCTTCAGTTTTCTACTTGCGAATAGTTAACATTTTGTTTCTGCATTAATACAGCTGAAAGTTTACCATCTGCCTTTGTAAAGCCATAAATTTCAGACGTGCAAAGTCAAACTCCTGCAAGGTAACTGATTGCCTATCCCAACCTCAAGTATGTCTCTGCTACTCTTGACATATTCATTCAATCTGTTCTTCATGTCTCTCAGCAACAGGGACTAAATAACGTTCTCAGGGCAGAAATCCCATTAGGGAAATTTTTGGCACAAGCTGTGGCTGGTGAAAGACCCGGGCTCTGTGTACAGCCCTTCCTCAAGTGGGATCCACAGATGTCCTGGTATCATAGTCGTTCTTTGCAGGAAAATAATTGCTGCTCTAAAATAAGTCTTGCAATATATTTTAGTTCAGCTCCTGCAATGAACAAAAAATAAAAGCAACAACAAGCATCTGGACATCTGTTTACCATAAAGCTTTATTGCTTTAAATATTCAAATTTTCAACTACTGCTCTACTGTATCTGCTGGGGGCATACAAGTGACAGGACGGTACCAGCTAGGAATATGTGCCTCTCTCCTACAAAGGAACATTCTCTCAGGCCCATTTGAACATCTAGTTGAGTACATTTCGAGTTTTAAACCTATATTTAAGTCCTAAAACATCAGCAGATCTTAAGGAGCTGTTCTGGGGTTTTGCTGATCATAAACACAGTTTAGAGCAACAGTGCTTCTTCCCCTGCTTATGCTTCACGGTTTCAATTATGTAAATTATATACCATCTTGAGAGTCCCTTACCAATACTTACCCATCTTAGAGCATCTGTTTGTAACTCGTCTTTTGCATTTCCCCAGGATGCAGTTTCTTCTTTTGCACTACTTTATGGTGTTGTATATATTCCCCTTTAATTTATGTAGAACTTACTTGTTTGCTGGCATTGGTCCGCACCTTCTCTGGATACATTTTCAGAATTGTTATGGCAAGAGGAAAACAAGATCAGAGCTACAGCTGAGACGAGACAGTCATGAGACCCCTCAGGGTAGGAAGCTGAGACTGGGACATTAAGCCAAGAGGGCGAGTGTCATGGCAGAGAGCTGGAAGACTGGAGTATGTCCACGTGCTGCAGGAAAGAGCCTTGAGCACCCGTACTGCCATGGGCAGAGCCAAGGACATCCAACCAGAGCCTCCCACAGAGGGGGCTGAAACCCTTTCCTGGTGATCTTTGTGGTGACATAAATTGGCAGCCCACTAGAAGAGCATAAGGGGAGGGCTTGGATCAGCTGCACCAGTGCCGAGGGAGCTCTTTTGAAGGCTTTAGTTGACTTATTTGAGTGGGTGATTTTAAGGGACAGCAATCTCATCTGGGGCTGTTGGACAGCAGTTCAGACAGCTCCAAACTTGCAGGATGGCCTCCCCGTTGTGGGTTCCAGCAGGATCTCTGGCTCATACTTCACAAAGTCTTGCTATCGTTGCTCAAGATGTCTGTTTATTATTTCACATATCTTCTTGCAAATGTTTGTTTTAACTCCTGACATGGTGTTTCAAGTACTGAGGTGACTGTTAATTATGGATCTGATGTATGGCTTGAGAATATCATGGGAGTTACTTAAATCAAGATGGCTTTTATCATAGTTAATTACAAAGAACTTGAGAGATTTGATGTAGCACTACTTGGAATAGATTCTACCAGGCCTATAACTATGTTACAGTGGAAGGAGAGAACTTGAGTAAATTAAAAACAGTTTCAGATTTTGAAGATATGGGACACGCTGTGCTGTTCATGAGACATAAGAATGACCAGCCAAGATGCAGAGGGCCATTTGGACGGATTTTGTTTTTTCTTTTCTTGGTGAATAATAACTTGGAGCTAGCTTCTAACTGAATTTCCACTGACATTAAACAAGTAAACTCTTATGCACGTCTATCTAGGTCCCAGTATCACTTACCGTTCTTTAAAAATCAGCCGTTGTAATGTAGATGAGGAATTTTAACAAGTGGAGAGATGAGCCCACGAGATTTTCCTTCTAACCTCCCGTGCAATCCTATTTTTAAAACTGTTGTATGTCCTGGGTGGGTAACAAGAATAGTAGTCCTGTACAGCTGAGTAATTCTGAATGACATTTACAGTAATTCCTGCTTCTTCCTACAGCCTTGCTTCTCAGACGTAGTTTCTTTCATCTTTTCTCCCCCTCACAGCAATATTGTTTGTGATTTATCACATGCTGGTTAAGTACCAAATTAACAAACCCCAGAGGTGATGACTGGACACTGAAAAAAAGAGGATGTAAATCACTGTCACAGGACACTGAATTAGTGCAGAAGTTTCTGTGCGATTAATGTTTGTACTTGAGAATGGTACAGTATATTTAAAGTACTTAGGGATCTGCAGTAGGTTTCACACCATCCAAATGAGATAATTGTTGTTAAAGTCATGTCTTTGATGGGGAAAAGTAAGAAATCTCCAGCTTGTGACTTTTTCCAGGTCAACAGCAATATCAGTGATTGAAAAACAGAGGTTTGCCTACAAATAAAATCAGTGTTCCAGGAACAGACAAATATGTGGACTTATAAGTGAGGGCTGACTTTCTATTTGTCTGCATAGTGACAGCATCTCACAAATTTACTTCAAATACTGTTTTACTCCAAGAATCATTCGACTGCATTCTATGAGATGTCCCTGCAAAGGGCAGTAATCAGTGTAGGCAATGATAAAGACTGTAACTATCTGTCATAAACCGAGTATTATCTATATATCTGCTAGTGTTCAAGAAGGATTTTTTTTTTGTTTACCTATTTAGAAACATTTCTGAATGCATTGCTATATCATAGATAGTACAGCGTGGCAGACAAGATCCAATCAATGGCCTTACAGTCATCTATACCAAATGCTTCAGGAAAAACACATCTAAACATTGCTACTGAACAACCTCTGCTTGTTTTTTTTCTAACCCAAAGGGTTCATGGTTTATACCCGGACACATGCAACACTCACCTCCCTGCGTTGCATTTGAACTGTTCCATAACACTCCCTCAGGACCCATTTTTTTCCCACTCCCACCCCACTGTAGATTGTCCATTCTAAAGGGTGATGTTTTTCCAGCTGCCATTGTTGAGCTGACCAGTGCAATGTTTCCGTGCTATATAATACAATACATGCAGTAGTCTAAAGTTTCCAAACGAAGACATTGCATTTCCTTATCGGTTTCTAGCGCCTGGGCTCAAGCGTTTCTCTGTGTTTCTCCATGCTGCTTTGCTGCACACCAAGAGATTTTCTTGCTGTTGCTGATCACTGGAAGATGTTTCTTCCCCTTCCCTACCCCTTAAGATAGCAATTTCCAGGCTGCTTACGCAGATGAAAACACTGCGAGGTACCAATGCTTTTTTCAGGATTTCCACTCCCAGAGGAAGTGGAAATCACACTTCATCACACATCAAATTTCTCAGACTGTACTGTTTCATAACCCTTACAGATTTGCAAGAACAGACAAAACTGCAAAATACCAGTAGACTGTATTTAATAATAAAAACCTCCCTCGGTTGCTTTCATGCCAATTTCAACCAAGGTGGAATTAAACTATGATGTTAAGATGAAGTTTTAAGATTGCCCAAAGCAGCAACTTCTTCCTGCCTTCCTTTGCTTTTCTCCCTCTTCAAGGACAGGACCCAAAAGCCAGAATTTTCTTGTGCTCACGCAAGCCAGAAAACCTAGTTTTGCCCATTTGCCTGTTACAAAACTTTGCCTCTATGTTTCTTGTTGTAGCAAGGGAACACCTTATGATACCTCTTTTTCCAATAAGGAAAATTTTCTCCTTGAAATTGTGTAATATTGCCTATTTTATACTTTATTCACATATATCTGCTTTCATCTGTCATGTCCTTTTGAAAATGCTCTGGTAAAACCTTTTGCATCATCATATGAATAATTTTCAAAGCACATACTTTTTTTTTGCCAGATTCAAAGCTGTTTTCTCCCTGGGAGGCTGTAAAAAAAAAAAGCTAAAGATGATATCACAGGTGGTGAAACGGGAACAAAGCTACTTAATTTGACTAATATCCCTTTCCCTAATACATAGTGTTTAGGACCCCACTCCATTCATGTCCTACTCCGTTCATGAATAAATCATGGGCATATTGGCAGTATTTGTGGGTTTCAGCTCACAGTATTCATTTCTGAGGGTGACATCCAGAATTTAAATAATGCAGCATACCCCACATGTCGCCAGCTCTGAGCGATTTTGTGAAAGGAGCAGCTTACTTCTGCATGGAGCTGGAAAGGGCAATTGAACTGGTTTTGTTGGAAAGGAGCGAGACTGCGATCAGGCAGTTAATTAAGCGATCAAACTGTTTTGTTTATGATACTGCAGGGGCTGTCAATTCGCATTATTTGTTAGATTAGTTTCACTGCAATGGAACCGAGCGCTAAGGGTTGGTTTCTGTCTCTCTCCTGGAAACCAGCAGCAGATAGCCGGTGCAGAGCAATCTTCTGTCCAGGTTCTTGGTCCAGCGGGAAAGGGAAGGGAACCGCAGGAGCGTATCACAGGCGTGAGGTGTGCTGCTGCTCCATCTGACCTTCTCTCTCTGCTACCATGGCAAAGGCACGATTCTATCTCTGTGCATATCTATCCCAAAAGAGAACCACCCTGCAAAATAGGGTTATTTTTAGCTTAGAGCAATTCCCAGCTCTGTTTCACTGTGTTGCCTGTCAAATGGTTAATTTGGCACTCTCAGAGTTGGTGTAGGTAAGGGAATGAGGGTGGGAAAAGGGGGTCGGAGGCTGCTTAAACCAGAAAGAAAGACTTGTCACTCTGTGCCCATGTGTGGGGATAGTACAAAATCCTACCCATGGGCCTTCAGAGGAGCTACAAGTTGAGTTTTCTTAGAACAGGAGCAATTGGTAAAGTATGAATGTAGGGAAATTTTAGTAACTTCAAGAGAAAGGACTGAAGAATGAATGATGAAGAGAGAAATCAAAGAAAATTATTTTTATGAAGTGAAAGATAAGATTATACTAATATTTCATGTTAAAAATCCGCAGTGCACGAATAATTTAGACTCCTACCAAGAAACAGAATAAGTTTCAGGTGTAGACAACCTGCTATGCACCATGATGAAATATAATTTATATTAATCTTTTGTGTGTCAAAGTGCTTGAAAAATATCAGTTAATAAATTCTCCCAGTCTATTCTCTTGATAGAACTAATCACATTTTTCCTAGGAGGAAAACTGAATATTTCAGGTATGCTTAGATCATACAGGAAGTCTGTGGCAGTCCAGGATATAATCCAGACGTTCCAAATCCCAGCCCTGCTATTTAGCTGTGAATTCAGCTTTCCTTAGACTTGACTTGTTTTGAGTAACATCTTGTACTCTGAAAAAGCCTCCCTCTTCGCAGCACCCCCCCCCAAAAAAAAAAAAAGTTTTAATTCAAAAAAAGATTAAGGTTATGATTTTTTTGAACTTTTGGTGAAAATATGCATGGAGACAAGCCTCAAAATTACCAGCAGAATGGCTGGCTTGACACCAATAAGGAAGAGAGAACACAGAAACTTCAAGAACAGACATTTTTGAGAGTTTTAAATTGTCATGCTGCAGGGTTGCACGTAAACTGTACTGAGATGAAGCATGCTGTCATTAACACTATCTACTCCCTTTCGGATCACAACAAGGTCAAATCAGCCATTTGTCTGCCAATATTCTCTTTTTCAAGAAATGTGTGCAAGTTTGCTAAAACCTTTGTAGACTGCCCTGAGCTACTCTTGTGAAATCATTCCGGAGGAGATAGATAGTCTGTGCAATGTGATTTTCATGAGAGCTGAAAATTCTTACTCTCCATTTCCTCCTTACGTGCTGTCAGTGTATCAGCACGATGCAGTCTCGCAAATCTTACGTTATTCAGAGCTTTGGAAAAAAAAGTAAGACCATAATATATCCTGCAGTCCAGGCTGCAGCCACCCCAGAATCCCCTCTATATCAGGTTTCTTGATCTTCTGTTCTATCTTACTTATTTTTTCAAATGTTAATTAGTCTAGATTATTTTCCACTAAATCTTGATTTTGTGTTTAAAAGCCCCACAAATGTTTTGTGTCTTATGACCCACTTCTTAGAATTAAAAAATCAAGGCAGATGCATCCCAAATCCTGGCTGACTCGTCGTCCTACCCTGCTCTTTTAGCACCTTTTTAAGTTAAAATTAATCTTTCCTGAGCACAGGTTACCACAGCTGTATAAAGTGTCCCACTTGGAAACCCCCATTTTCTCAAATCACTTCTTATTTCTACAGAAAATACCTTACCAAACACCTTCTGGGACTGCAAGTTCTTCCTCTGAGTAGCAATGGCAGTTCATCGTCAATGATGTGACTCATACATCTGTCTTTCATTCTCTCATTCATTCTCATAGAAACATAGAAACGTGGCTGGAAAAGATCTCTGGATCCCGGGTCCAGTCCTCCTCTCAGAGGGAAACTGTTGCCATCCTGGATGATGACAGCTTTAGCTTTGTCTAGCCAAGCCTTGGAACCGCCAAGGATGGCACTTTGGTTCATAGCCAAAGTTTACAGTAGCAGCCCTTTGCTCAGTGGGTTTCCATCTCACATTGTGTTTAATCCCATTTCTAACATTTTGATCCTCAAGTGCCATGTAACTATATGTTCTTTACACAACAAATCCCCTCTGTAAGGATGATTTTTCTTGACTTTGTTTCATCAGCAGGTTTCATTAGTAAATACTCTGTCTGGACCAAGGCCATATGAATTTAATTCATAATTACTGTTATATAAGATTAGTCTCAAGACTGATTCCTGAGGAGTTCCTCTGATATCTTCGCCCACCCTAAATAGGTTTGCCTGCCATTTCAGCTTTTCTTCTACACTGCTTATACTAATCCCCATCTTCTCTGCCTAACTCGCATTCTCAGACAGTCACATGCCAAATGTTTTGCACTAAGTCGAGTATGTATAGCACTCTCTTTGCCCAAGAGATCAGCTGTTATCAAACAAGGATATTGGGTTTTTTAGCAGTGTTAGCTGTGGCAAATTCGTCTTTGATTTCCTCACATTTTCTATTTATTCCATTCCTTAAGTTACTTTTTCCTTAAAGAAACAAAAAGGTGTCAGACTACTCTTGTAGCTGCCTGTCTGATGTCCTTCCCTTCCATATATATGGTTACTACGCCTGCTACTCCCTAGACGTGCGATACAGGTTTGGTGCTTTGGACTATAGACTTTTTGCTAGAGGATTGACAGATTTGTGTGCCAGTTAGTGACATGAATTTGCCATTGGCACTTTCAATGTCTTGTGTCACTCTGACCACAGGCTGACTCCTGTGCTGATGAATTAATTAAATCAATTTAATGCAGTTATTCAAATCTGTTTCTCAGAAACTTGTATGGCCACATGTTGGTAACCTTTTAAATGACTAGAAATGCATTTGTATTTCTTTTCTAGCCAGAAAGGGGCCATTTGAAAGTCTCTAGCTCCAAATTCTTGTTTATAGAAACCAGTGGAGATGTCCACTGAGGACAGAGTTGGTTTACCAGTTCCCATGGAGCTATGGCAATGGGACCATTTTGCTGGCATACTTGAAGTGTGGCAATGCTTCCGACCCTATGAGCTGCATACCAGATATTTCACAGGGTCCAGAGCCATGAGTAATTCCACATATGCTAGGTAACAAAAAAGAAGGGGATCTCAAAAATTATGTGAATGGGTGAGATAACAGCTTCCATGGCTTTCCCTTTTTCCATCCAGTTTGAGGCTTTTCAGGGTCCCATGACAACACCATGACTAGTCCCAATGGCCGTGGCTGGCTCATTCCCACCCAAAAGCCACTCAGTTTGTCTGCCAGTCCTCCTGGCAGTCCCACGGGGCTGTCCTGGCATGCAGCCACACTCAAATGATCTGCTGGCTGAACGCAGCTTGAGAATAGCCATCATCAATTTTGAAAGTTCAGTTCATCTATTTAAAAGTTAATTGAAATAATCTTTGAATGTCAGCTTGTCCTCCTTTTCTGCTTCCTTCAACTGGAAAATACACACAGCTCTACCTGTCTCCAAAAGGAGCAAAGTCAAAGGCACGTGTCACTGGAAGTACGCACCCAGCACAATTTTCCACGACAGTGCAGCCTTGCCAGGCAGAGCAGGGGGAAATTGCAGGACATCACGACATCAGCTGGTGTCGGAGCTCATCACGGTACCCTTCATGTGTCTCCCAGAACCTCCTTTGCCTTTCTGGTCTCGGTGCCTTTTCTTTGCTGGTCATAGCTGACCTTCCCAGTTGTGCTGGACTGGAAGCACAGCACCGAGGACTTGGCAAGCTGTCTGTGAAAGGGATGCGTTCCGGCCTGAGGAAAGCAGGAGTTCATCATTAAAGGCTTAGTAAATGGTGACCTGCTCATAAAGAACAACAATGGAAGTAGAATAGCTTGGAAACTCATGAGCATTTTGAAATGGCAGGAGCCATGTTACCCAGCATCTGAAATACATTTAAATTACTGTAAATGTTGTGGACCAATTATCACTAAACTGCATACTGGAAGGAAACTGGTGATATAAAAAGTAATGAAAAAAAGCCAGTTCTGAACATTACTAATTTTCTTCATAAAAAGCAAGTTTCCATGACTCATTTATATACTATCAATTACATGTGTTTAGAGGCTGAATTTTAAGATTAAAATAGTCAACTAAATTTAACTGTGCCATTATCTTTATGTTCTTGCAGAAATGTTTTTCCCTGGCAATTGCAGAGAACAGCAAAGTGATTGTGAGCACAGGTTATGATAACATCCGCCCATAAACTGCATTTACTGCTTACATAAATGCGTGGATAACATTGAGGGTTTTTTCCATTCTTCTAAATATTTGCTTGCCAAGGTGACACTGTTTAATTCACATCTCCAAAGACCTTTATTCTTACGGATGCATTTTTAGTCCTTTCAGAAAGATGTTATTTATGTGCAATGTGAACTGAACTTCCTAATGTCCTGGACCACAATGTTTAGAGATTGCTGCAGCCATACCGGCTCACGTTAGGCATGAGGATCTTCACTTCTTCAGTCTTGGTTTGTGCTCACCTGGCAGTAACTTCTTTGAAGATAAGAACATAAATGGTGTACTATACTAATTCAGAGATAAGCCCGAGTGATTAGACTTTCTCTGGCAGGAATTCGTGGTGGATGCAGGGGAAAAAATGATGCAAAGAAAACTAGGGATAAAATTATTCTTTCCTGCGTGTGTTCTCCCAGTTTGCAGCTTATAGTAGTCTGGGAATATCTTGAGTCGAAGTTTCATCCAGCAACTGCGTACTACTTAATACTCACTGTTAGATTTGTCCTCCATGAGTTGGACTGAACACAATTATATCTTTTTGCCTGCCACAGCAACCTCAATATCTGACTACTACAATTTCCCTATGCGTTGTCTGAAAAAGTAATTATTTTTGTTTTAACACTGTAACCTAATAATTTAATTGGGTGTCCCCTTAAGTTCTATATTATGAGAAGGGGTGAATAATGCTTCCCTTGTTGTCCCATTTGTGAGCTGACTCTAGGATACCTCTGTGCAGTCATCACTCTTCTAAACTGGGAAGTCCTAGGATATTGTGTAATTTTGGCTGGGTCAGAGTTAATTTTCTTCATAGGAGCCCATAGGGTGCTGGTTTGGATTTGTGGCCAAAACAGTGTTGATGACACACTGATGTTTGAGCTATTGCTGAGCAGTGCTGCCTTCTCTGCTTCTCATGCTGCCCCGCCAGCGAAGAGGCTGGGGGAGCACAAGGGGTTGGGAGGGGACACAGCCGGGACAGCTGACCCCAGCTGACCAAAGGGATATCCCATACTGTATGACACCATGCTCAGCAATAAAAGCTGGGGGAAGGAGGAGGAAGCGGGGGGATGTTTGGAGTTAGAGCATTTGTGTTCCCAAGTCACCGTTACATGCGATGGAGCTCTGCTTTCCTGGAGATGGATAAACACCTGCCTGCCCACGGAAGTAGTGAATGAATTCCTTGTTTTGCTCCGCTTGTGTGCAGAGCTTTGACTTTACCTGTTAAACTGTCTTTATCTGAACCCAGGAGATTTCTCACTTTTATGTTTTTGTTTCTCCCCCCCATCCCACTGGGGCAGTGAGCGAGTGGCTGCGTGGGGCTGAGCTGCCTGTCAGGGTTAACCCACAACAGCTGTTTAATCTGTCCCAGTGTGGTAGATGCTCTCTCCCTCTGATCTTGTTCTTCTTTCCTCTTTGCATCATGTCTCACTTTGCTGCATCCCTTTTCCAATATGAATGAGCTGCACACAGTGATGAAGAAGTGGGTGCACCATTGATTTCTACAATGGCTTAGTAATGATTTCTGTTTAATAAGAAATACATATTAAAGAGTCTTAATTAAAGATCGTTACTTAATATTCTCTTTGAATTTTGACCACCACTGAGCACCAAGACAGCATTTTTCACAATATTATCTAAAAGCACCTTTCTGAGTGGCTATAGTTCATGTATGTATGGCTGTAGCCATATATACATACAGCTAAGGGGTTTTTTTCCCCATCTGCATTCTTTTGTCAGGAGTAGCTTCCATAATAAAACTGACTTAAAGCAAAATGAACCTCAGAAAAGAATACATCAGAAATTTCTGAACACCATCCATAACGTATTCAATTTCTTCTTTTCAGAATGCCCTACCTTGAAAGCCTTACAGCACAGAAGTCCAATGGACTTACGTGAAATACTGGAGCAAAAAAGAATTGTCGAACATGAATCTGAATCCTTCTATTAGCAGAATATTCTTTTCTGTAACATTTGGTCTCTCTTTTCATTGTATGGCATAGCAGGAGTATTTGAATTGATTGAAAAGTAATTTATAATCAGTGGAAAACAGAATATAAAAAGATGAATTTAATATCCATTTCTTTTCATATCCATCTCCTGATGAGCCTCTCACTTCTTTTCTCACATGATTTTGCCCTGTCTTAGGAAATACTGCAATTACAGTCAAGTAAAATCAGTGCAGCCCTTAATTAGAATAATTTGAATCCTAAGGAAATGGGAAAAAAAAAGAAACCAAATAACTAAAAACAGTTACTTCAGCTACAGATATTTGGTATTGCTGTATTCGGAAAGCTTGTAACAGAATGCCTCTTCCTTCAGTGGAAAGGGTTTTTATCTAAATGAATGAAAAGAAGAAATTCTAATTCTCAAATATTAGCTGTAAGTCCTTTTTACTAACAGTCATAATCAGAAATGGCTGAGAGATGGTGAGAGGAGTTTCAGTTAAAAGCAAGTCATTCTTATTAGTTTATTATGGATTGTCAGAACAGTTTATAAAATGGAAAAATATGAACAGGTGAATAATACGGAATTTATATTAATTAAATCACATGAATAAAAATAATCTGATGAAGGACTTTTCTAGAGAGACAGAGATTAAATGGTTGTTAGGTGTTTTAAACCTAACAGAAATCTTGCTATTTTTCTCTTTACAAATAGGTAGTTATTAATAATAGCTAATAAGATAAGGGTATGTCTTATCTTCAGGAACATGTGAGAGCCTAAGGCAAGGCGTCCCAAACTCAGTTTAAGTGAATGACAGGATCAGTTTGAAAAATATTATGGTACATGAGTGTCTGTGGTTGCTTCCCCTCTCTGCCAAGTCCCTGTGTGTCTTGAGTGACAGTTACCTTTAGAGGCACTGCGCTGCAAGAGCCAGTGCTGATGTGGGTGAGGAGGTACCTCTTTAATCACTGTTATTTTGACTAGCCAGTATCCATCTTGCCAAGTCCTCCCAAAGTCTGGTTTAATAATGAAAATAGTGTTTTTTCCATTCTGTTTCTGCCTTCACCCTTTCTTCCATGTTACAGATTCTTTCCTTGCTCTTTGTTTTTTCCTATAAATAAATACTGATTTGATGGTCATTCCAAGACACACTTCCTATAGCTATTCTGACTTTGGCTTTTTCATAATTGCAGTGCACATACAATTATGATACTTCATAATTTCAGAACTTGTGAAAAGTAATGATGGAAAGGTCATTTTTCTGCAGGAGCATTGAGGAGCAGCAATACAGCCTTTAATTTCACCTTGTTACATAGTTGACTTAACAATTCATATAATTTTATTTTGGGACACTTCAGTTATTTGTTGCTTTTATTTAACTAGTTGTTGGGTATTTTGCCATTGCACCTAGAACAATTTAACTTTCAACAAGACGAGATTTTAGTACCATACACTCAAGTGACTTTAAATTCACTGACACAAAATATTCTATTTCTTCTTCCGTGCTTTTGCAATAAATATGTCTTTCAAACCCCACATTTTAAGGAGCTAATGGGTTATTTTTCTCTAGAGTATTCCCCAGTCCAGGGATAAGCAGCATGGCACTCAGATCAGCGTTTCTCAGAGGAATTGTGTCCCTGAAGGGCCTAACTTCATACCGCACTACTGCCGTGGGAGTGTTTTGTCATCGGGCTCATCTCAGACATAAACAATTTCCTGCTATCGATGAAGCAGGGCTGTGATTTTCCCCACACTAGATGATTTTATACTGCCTTCGCCATTGTGATGGAAGTCCTCAAAGCAACTTTAAACCAGCATTTTTAATTTTTCTTTCAGTCATTTGACTCTCTGAGGTACTTCTTTTGTTTCTGTGGGGTTTAGCAGCGGTTGGGTTATTTGTGAAACAAATCTGAATGCTATACCGACAATAAAATGTGGTTATCTGGAATTCCTCTGGTGCTGTTAGTCTTTTTCATGTCTAATTCTTAAATAAAGCCTTTAAATGGTGAAAAATATCACTGAAAAACGCTGTTTCTTCCCACTTCCCCTGGCTGTGGGCATCGGGCACCTCCCTGGGGACAGGGACAGCGGGGAGCCTCTCCCACAGCCCAGGGACAGGGACACCCGCGGCCCCGGGCAGCAGCAGCACAACCCCTGACACGGGGCCGCTCTCAGAGCCATGACAGCCTGGTTTTTTCTGGATTTAGTACGGATTATTCTTGAACAATGCCAGATAATAAATTTCCCTCTTAATATAAATTATTTGTAGCATTCTTTATTAAGAACCACTCACAGCGTTCAAGGCCCACTCTCACTTGCCCATTAATCATGTATTATGCGCATAGCGTGAGTTCCCAGGCGTGGCTTTGCTTGATGAAGGTTTCCATCAAAATGCAATGTTTGTGATCGTATTCTCAGCAGCCGTTTATCTATGAATATTAGCACGTGGTTACTCCAAAAGAAGTCTATGAAATGCCTCATTTGCTAAGTACTTCGGTGAACTGAGTCAAGGCATAAATTGTCAAAGTAAATAAATCCATTCAGATAAATCCAAATCTGCCTGCTCTGACAGTTTTTAAACAAAGCCTGTATTTGTGCGGTGTCTTGCGGTCTGGAGTTGTGCTTGTCACATGCCATTTGTAGAGCAGGTAATTAAATTGCTTCATGGATATTGTCAAAATTTGCTCAGTGAATGAGTTTAAAACAAAGCTTGGTTTATGACCGTTTCATATCTCAGCATTATTGAGATTATTGTGAGATCAAACATCCAGGGAAGAAAAATCATAATTAATTTTTCTGATTATTTCATTAGCTGTCCAAGGAAAACAAGGGGAATATATGGATTATTAATCTCACATTCAGTAGCTCATACTTAAATGGATGCAGCCTCAGCAATAGAAGTCCCAGTAAAACACATCAGTCTGTATGGCCACCAGGGATAACCGATGATGAAGATCTATGCAATGCCAGCTGAGTTGCTGCCGGGTTGCTACAAAGCTATTTAAGTTAATTTAATGGCACAATATCCCTGGTTCAGTGTATTCAGTGAATTAGTATTGAATTAGTTCAAGTTACAAGGAAATGCCTCAGAAGCCAAGCAGCATTAGATAATTACCATTATGTGCTGACAGGATAATCTCATTTTTTTCATAGACCTTGACTAAGCAAATCACTCATGTGCCTGCTTCCCTGGCAAAGCATCTATATTCGATTAAGAATCCCACACACATGAAGAATGTGCCTAAGACACAGTACGACCAGTCATCACCTACTTTTCAAGAGATTTAAATAGACTTTGGATCCAGTCCCAGATTGCAGTGGTCTAGTTCCTTACAACACTCTCTTAACTGGTAAGAACCTATAAAGGTCCTGAAATGTTATTTTATAAGAGCTACGTAACTCAACAGAGTGAAGAGAGGGCATATAACACTCCATACAGTTAAGGATTAGTATGCTACTTCCTGGTCCTGCAAAATATTATTACATATTGCTAAAAATATTATCTTCCATTGCTTCTATTGTCCAATTCTTTGTGCTAATGGTTTGGTACTAAAAGCAACACTCAAGAACAGGCTGAAGAGTTCTTTGGGTACAAATGTTCAGTGTACATGTCACTCAAGGCGGGATTTTTTCAAGCAGTCCGGAGAAGTCACCTCATAGTTATAATACATGGTTTTGTATGGGCTAGTGCACAGTTTGCATATGCAAATAGCCACTTCCATAGTTTATATGACTGAAGGCTGAAGGTCTTTGAAAATGTCACCTTCATAGTGCCTAAAATGAAAGGAGAATCAGACAACTGCAGAATGACATCAAAAGCTTTTCACTAATAGTTAACTGTGGTATTGTATTCCTGCCACAGTCAAATAACAAACGCAAGAGTTATTTCCTTTGTTATCCTTCATATGAGATATGTTGCTAACGCAACACAGAGTGTACCTGTGAAACAAATCAAGTCATTTCACACACACACGTCATTTAACTGTCCATTTATTTAACCTTGGTAAGAAGTAGAACCCAATTCAATTGATTTCTTTTGTCTGTTCATCTTGCTGCTTTTACGTTTGAGATTTTTGACATCCACAGAAGTGGATGTCTTTAGGCAAGATGCGCCATTTAGTGTTCTATAATGAAATAGCACTGACCTACATATTTAACAGCAATAGCATAAGGAACACTATACAAAGAGTTACAGAAGTTCATTTCCTCCAAACTTCATTTAATGAGTTATATGAAAATGTTTGCTATATTGTTGGCAAAGGCTTATATGTATGTGAAATGCTTCTTTAGTCTGTTCCAGTCTTTTTTATGCACCTTGTGAGGCTGTCTGACAGCTCTTAGTAATGTCTGTACTAAAGGTTTTGTATGTCCTAGTTTGAAGTTTTATAATTTACAGGGAAAATGAACTTTTGACATTTGTTTCTGCAGAATGGACTATAACCTAACAAGATGGGCAGTATAGTTTAATGCAATATAGCTATACCCAGTATTAAATGCCTTTTAGTTAATATGCTAACAAGCACTCCATGCAGTCTTAGAACAGTGACAGAGATAAGAAACTTGTATCCATAGCAGCAATTCACAGAACCAGTCTCAGTTTCTACTTACTGTCTATTGTAAGGAAACTGCATAAAATGTTCTGCTCAGCAGGGAGGAAAGAAGCTAGTATCCCACTTGCTGCTTTGGTTAATAGGAAAGTGGAGTGATTAATCATTAAGGAACAAAATGTAATATATTTTGTGGGAACAATGATACTATCAGTAAAAGCAACACAAAGGGCACCTACACAAGCAGCAAATCCATGTTAAACAATGTTGGGGATTATGGCATTTCAGATAAAAATCAAGACTGAATTCCTAACAGTTTTCAAATCTGTGAATGCTTCTCATTTTTCGAACTTCTGCATAAGTGCCTTGAGGTACAAAGACCACCTCTGAAACCAAACCTTCAAACATTTTTAGCGATACTTATTCCCTCTTTAAAGAGTGGGTTTACCCTGCAAAGTGACAATGTTCAAATGATCTTATCCAGCTCGGCACTTTATGCAGCTGTTCAGTCCCAGAAGCATATTTCAATACCATACTGTTAATGTGTCTTTTGGGGTTGTCTTTTCACTATTTCTTTCAATTAGCTAGAGTGTTTTATGATTATTTCTGCAATGGCAGACCAAACACACAAAAACCACAGGCACTTAGAAAAGAAGCAGAAGATATGCCAAGACAGTAACTTTTAGTGCAAGAACCCAGGTTGTTAATTTAGTCCTTCGGGTTGGGATCATGAAGAGAGGCCAATGCTCCCTTATTCTTTAACCTAAACCAGAGACAGGGATGTGAATTGCCTTCTGAAAAGCTGCTTTCGAATAACCATCTAGAGAGAGGGAGAGGAGTCTTTTCTCATTCTCTGCAGGGAAATTTTCCCATTTCCTTTTGGAAGGCACAACGGCTAATAGAGCAAATAAGATGGACGGTGGTGTTTTAGAAGTTATCAGGGCTGACTCCCACCGCGGCTCATTTTTTTTTTTTACTAAAGACCACTGACTAAAATACATAGATTGGGTGTCGCCATACCCCAGACCCCTTCTCCCAGAAAGACTGTTCATCAGCAAACAGCACTTTGGTTCCTATTTTATGGCACCCCCTTTACATTTCAGTCTAATGGCTCAGCATCACTAGGAGGGATGGAGGGCTGCCACTTTTTATAATCTGGTGTTAGTCTTTAAGCAAGAGAATGACAGAACTTATATATGTGACTGAATTTTCTAAATAACTAGTTAAAATCAAGTCAGTGCCATACAACTTAGGTTCCCAGCGTTGCACACTTACAGCTCCTTCTGTAGTTGGCCAGGGACAGAAATGACGGCAAGACTGTGACTCTAAGACTGTCTCCTTTCTGTAGCCCTCATGGAAACAGAAATCCCTGAACCCATCTTTTTCTTCATGGGACATTATAGATCTTCAAAGAAATGCTGTGTTTATCAATATGCATTGAACTCATTTCCATTCTCCAATTTACTGGGGTTTTTTACACTCAGGACCAATATGTCCTTGAGCAACGACATCTGCACTTGGATATAACAAGTCACAGGGTTTAGAGCATGTACTAGCTTGACATGTTTTCTTCCTTTCCTAGAAACCCTTGACTTTGGAGTCTCCAAACATAGGAAGACATCAGGGTACCCATTCACTATGCTGATCTGGTGCATGCTTAAGAGACTAGTTTAAATTCTAGCAGCCTGGGAACTGGTCATATTATCTATCTGAGAAGATAGAGTACTGTCAGTAAGGTTACAATGGAACAGACATATCTTAGTTGTAATATTCTCTGGAAAAGCACTTCAAAGAGCTAATTTCTGGAAGAAGACCATGAAGTCACAGGCGATAAATCCAGCTAATGTTTATAAAGTATGTAGAGTTTTGAAACTACTGAATAAAACATGCTCACAGAAAATCAGACAGAAAGAAGACAGAAAGAAGACCTTTTGTTCTTGGCCTTATAGTTTGTTTGGCAGTCCAAATGAAATGTGGGGTGAGGGACACTCCCACTGTACCAAGGGCAGGAGGCTAACATTTCACTAGTGTAGGAGTGGGCTGTCCGAAGTCATGTTTAGGGTATAGAGCAAGGAGAAGATGAGGGAGTTAACAATTGTTTTTTTTCTGAGGCCCATAGCACTTCTCACTCGTCCTGAGCCCTTCATTATGCACCAGGTCCTTTCTGAAGGGGTAGATATTCCCAAATGTTTACCATTGATGAAAGTTCAGAGCAGACTTTTTCCTGTAAAGGAGGTCCCTCTCTGCCCATGTACTGAGTCTCATGACTGAGACATGGAATGTCCAAAAGAGTGAGAGATCACCAAAAGTTGCTGCCCATTGAGCCACGTCTTACTGTACACCAGAGGAGTGGCAAAACAGGTTTTTCTCCATTTCATCTGTGTTGTTCAAAGTAGCCCTCTACTGGATGTATGAGATGAAAACACACTGCCTGGCCATGGGAATGCTTTTCACAGAATCACAGAATCACAAAAAGGTCAGGGTTGGAAGGAATCTCTGGAGATCATCTAGTCCAACCCCCCTGCCAGAGCAGGATCACCTACAGCAGTTGCACAGGATGGCGTCCAGGCGGGTCTTGAATATCTCCAGAGTGGGAGACTCCACTACCTCTCTGGGCAGCCTGTGCTCTGCCACCCTCAAAGTAAAGAAGTTCCTCCTCATGTTAAGATGGAACTTCCTATGTTCAAGTTTGTGCCCATTACCTCTTGTCCTATCAGTGGGCACCACTGAAAAAAGACTGTTCCCATCTACCTGGCACCCTCCCTTTAAGTATTTATAAATATTGATAAGATCCCCCCTCAGTTTTCTTTTTTCTAGACCAAAAAGACCCAAGTGTCTCAGCCTTTCATTACATCCCCTCATAAGGATCTTCTTTCTGTAGATCTTTTAGCTGTTGCTGACTCTGATGCTGTCCAGGAAGCAGACAGCTTTCAAAATCACTGCTTCACCATGTTGTTTGGTAGTTTTTTGTGTTTTTTTTTTAAACTGTAATAATCTTTATTCTTCTTAATAACCTGAATTGAGTTTGGTCACTACCAGGCGAGTCATGTCTCCTGGTGAGACGCTGCGGCTTCTCAGCAACTTTGTTGATCAAGCCATTTGGCAAGAAGTCTGACACTGTGACCCTGGAAAGACATAAATACATTATCAGACACCAGTGGATGACTGGGACCCCAGAGAAAAAACTCATCCTTCCAGATGCATAGGTACCACTGATGACATAAAGACACTTTAGAGAAGATGGCAGCTGAGAAGATGTATACTAAGTCCCTAAAAAGTTCTGATGGAATGTTAAACTTGCAACGTATCGTCCATTGCAGTGGACTCCAACCTGCACCACTCCACACCTTGCCACCTCTTTTCCCCAGAACACCCAACAGTCAACTCATGTGCTGCACCCGAATCAGGATACCCCATGCTTAGCAAGGATATTGTAGCACATACCCTATAATGATGGGATAAATTCTGTTATCCACCAAGGCCATGTAAATTTCTGTGCATTGAAGTATCAATATCTCAAATATAACTTCCATAAACAGCTACACAAATACCAGCCTTTAAGCTCCTGATGCAGAATGGTGTTCTACTTTTATTTACATATATATGTATATATTACTCTATATTCACAATATACATGCATACACTCCCTTTAACAACAGAAAAACACCAAGTATGTACAACAGATGGTTTCTAAATTATTTTTTGTTTCATAAAATATCTGTTTAAATAAATAGTAAAGCCTCTTTAGTCATAATTTCTTCAAGATAAAAAAAAACAGGTTGCAGCATAGTCTCTACTAATCACTGGAAATATTAATAAAATAATGCAGCATTTTTAATAGCAGAAAAACAATTGAACCTAATAATCAGTTCTAATTAAATGAAGTGCCACATCATAGGAGATTTTGTCTTGGAGATTACTTTTACACAGAAAACAGATAGAGTAAGTCAAGAAATCAAAAGAAAGAGAAACTCAGTACACAGCTCACACTGAAGAGTGTTTTCTGCATTAATCAGTGATAAACGTCTCTTCAGAGATATCTATCTCTGCAGGAGGGAAAGACGTCTAATGAAATACATGCTGCTGTACAGAAAATTAATGAGTGAGTGAATTCATTGAGTAGAGAACATGCCATATACAAAAATAAATCAGCATACATATACTTCAACACCATGATGCCAGGGAAGTTGTGGATGCCCCATCCCTGGAAGTGTTCAAGGCCAGGCTGGATGGGGCTTTGAGCAACCTGGTCTAGTGGGAGGTGTCCCTGCCCATGGCAGAGGGGTTAGAAATAGATGATCTTTAAGGTCCCTTCCAACCTAAACCATTCTATGATTCTATGATATTGGCATTAGCATAAATATAAAAGAAAAGAAAGAGAATTTCTCAGTGATCTCCACACAGAACTTTTAAAAAAATCCCAGAGAGATGATTAGGAATTTTTTTTTAGTTCTAGAGAGTTATGCCTTGTCATTTTTTTATCTTAATTTGTCCTACTTAATTTGACTGGTTTTGTAAATAGATCACAGAATCATGGAACCCTGAACTTTCTGTAAGAAACCTCAAGACATCAGCTGACTTGCATTGTCTGTCCTCAAGGATCAGCTGTACCTAAACCATTACTGCAGCATTATTGTGGCATTCAGACTGAAGGACCTCACCTGATAAACCTTGCTAAACGATTTCTGAAGCTTATTGCCTCATCTGTACTAAAAATCTTCCATTAACAGGAATTCATAGAGTCACTGGGCAACATGCTTCGCAGCCTTTTTCTTTTTATTCTGAAATGTTCAATATCTTTCAGGCTATTAGTCCTCTGATAAATTGTTTTCTGCTATAAGTTTACAGTCAGAAATGACTGTTTGCCATTAAATTACATTCAGGGAGTCCAGTGCACAGTTCATTTATTCTAAATTTTTATAGAAATGCTGTGTGACAACTGCAATAGAGGAGATGGAAATCCTTTCTTGAATCATGCCATACTGTGATCCCATAATATTTCCCAGGACATCGTAGTTCTGCTTGCTTTTTAAAATCTCAATAGAAGAGGGAAAAAGGGAACAAATGATATCATCTTAAATCTCTCACCACTTAATTACCTTCACTGACATTTACATGGCAATACTTTTCATATATTTCAGCTTCCTAAATACAGGACTGTTTGAGAAAATCACTTAAATAATCATTAGATCATTAATGCCATTCAAAGAGAAAGCATTTAAAATGTCATCGTATCACTTATCCCATAAATAAAGCACTCAAAAACTGAGTACAGTTTTATGAGGGCCGAGCAGTATTCTGCAGTTAGGATGCTTTTCTGACAGTGAAATATAAAAGGACAGCCCTATTACAGTCAGAAATATTCTCATGTTTTATAGGAATATGTTCTGTATCACTGCCATAGATTAACTATTCGCTAATTTAAACTAAACTAGTCAGTGTCTTCTTAACGACTGTTCTCTATTTGTTATACTTTACAGCTTGCTCTTGGATGTAACAAACATACCATATATCTCCCAGAGCACTTGAAGAAATACTGCACTTCCCCTGCCGTCTTCCAGAGTACACAGCTCTGTAGCCACGAGTTGAGGACACGTTTTGTCTTTTTGCTTGCTTCACTTGGTTTTGAGGATTTCCCTTCAGAGTTAGAGCTCAGTTAGTCCATACGACCTTCCCTGTTGCACCAAAGATGCTCCATGCGTTCCCTGTCTCAGGCTCGTGTAGAGATTACGTTTGCATTTCACAGTGATTATTAAATCAACAGATTATGCTGTGAAAAAATTGCTCCACTGGGTAGCAATTACTATCATTTCAAGCAATATTAAATACTAACTTCTGCATTGTGCTCTTCCTCTGTTTTGCTGTTATATACTTATTTAAAGCGATGATACAAGAAAAGATGCTCATTTAGGGAGATGACAGTTTCCAACATTTTTCATGGCTGAGGGTAGGAAGCAAAGAGAAATTTGTGTATTTTGCTGACCAGAGAGAGCACAAAGATGCATCTGCATTACTGGGGAGAACAGAGTTGATTTCAGCTGGCTCTGTCTCCAGCTGCTGACTGCCCGCGCTGCTGCTCCCACTGACACAGGGTCCGGGCCGGGGTTACCACTCTTCAGGGTCACTCTGTGGGTGGGGTAAACTCAGCTGTGAGCATTTTCCCCTGGCTCTGAGTGCAAAAGCCCAAGCCCAACCTGACAAAGAGTGTGTGCAGAAGCATGTGAGTGCCCTGGGCCTCAGTCCAAACCTGAACCCAAGCGCATTTGCGTGCTCATGGTGTGAATGGTAAAGGAGGCTGAGACAGGCAGGTCTGGACAGACATTTAACCAATGGTGTGAGTACATTGGAGCAGAAGAGGAGCAGAGAGTCTGGTCAGAGAAAGTTTGAACGTGATGGCAAGAAGATTAGTTAGGTTTGGAACAAGAAAACATTAAAGAAATCTTTTCCAGACATGGTGTTACCCTCATTTCCCTCATAAGTTTTAAATTTTGTTTCCCCTTTATCTACTGAGGTGATAATTCCTTGGGATGGGCTATCAGAAGTTGAGCACTGACATTTTTTAGATAGTGCTCCTTTCTCAGGAACGTAGCTGCATCCATCCTAACAGCACACTCCGGTGTCATTAAGGACAACCGGCTCTGCGAGAAATGACTGTTCTGCCTAGCAGCAAATCTTCCATTTCCTTTGTTATCCAGACAGCTCCTTTCCACTGTGGCCAAGGACTGTGTGTTCAGCCATGGACACACAGCGCAGGCCTGCAGGAAGGGGAAGATGCATAATTTATGCTGCAAGCCAACACGGTGTCTCGCACACTTTAAAACCAGCACTTCCTATTTCATAACTTTGGCCAATTCCACAGCTGGAGAGGGCTTCTGTCCCTCAGCACATCAGCCTCCTTTGCATATTTCAAAGTCTTCATTCTACAGCAGAATTTCTTTACTTAAAAGGAAATGAAAATTTCCTTCACGCTATCAGCAGTCTCAATCTAAATGTCTTTCTTGGCAGGTAGCTGCGGACAGTAAGTGCTAGCCCAGAAAGGGAAGGATATACATCTTGTTCCAGGTACAAACTCCAATAATCGGAGAAATTCTGCCCTCATCTTCAACAGCAATTAATCTTTGGGAGGACATAAGCGTTTGATTTTCCTCCTTGCTTTGTTACACCAGGTGTCACTTCAGCCCCAGCCATGGTACATGTAACCCTGCTTTGCTGCTCAGTGAAGCTAATACAGATGTGAGCCTGATGACCCAGTGGAACACATTCAGATATTAAGCTGCAGACACGCTGCATTTCGGTCTGTCTTTGCAAGGCTACAATACCTGAAAGATGCTGCCAGTACTTAGGGCAGAAAATAAATCAGGATTAAATTGTAGCCAACATAAGTGAAAGACTGGTCCTTTTTCCTCAGCAGGAGCCAAATAACACCACCCAAACTGATGCCATGGAAGTTTCTTGCTGGACGGGAACAGCAAGAAGCAGAGAAAAAACCAGGATAATTATTTTATGAATTGTCTTTTAACTAACAATATATTAAGTGGTGCTGTATTACTGGCAGTGGGTCAGTCCATGACAGATTTGCTTTGCTCTGTACTCAGTGAGAATTATGATAGGAATAGTTAATGCCATCTTGAAATAATTTTAGTTTCAGTGCAAGTCATTCTACATTTTCATTCCCTTAATACAGCTTGATTTATTTAACGGAGAGTTGTTGCTGTAGTACAGCATTTTGCTCTGGACATTTCACTTAACGTTCTAGACAAATGGGAAACTGTTTAGAGGAGAGATAACAAAAACTTTGAAAACCCTCAGCCTCATAGGAAAAGTTGGAAGAATTATCTTTATTCATTCTAGAACAGAGAAGCACCACAGAAACATGATAATAGTCTTCATACACCTCCAAGGATTATTACAGAGTAAGATAATCCACATTTTTTCATTTTCAGTGATGTAAATCAAGATAGAATTAACTCCATTTGCAGTCAGAGGAGTTTGGGTTAGGAAAGCATGTATGCTATAGGAACTGCTAAATCCTACAGTAGATCTCCAAGGGAGATGAAGGAATCTCCAACACGTAAATGTAATTTAGGATTTATGTCTTGGATTATACACTATGTTTTAGACATACATCTGCTAAAGATGGGCTGATCTTACAGATACAGAATGGGCCTTTCCCAGTCCTCCTTTCCATAATTTATTTGAATTTATAACAGGGAATGTCAGGACAGAATCCAGCCCACTCAGCAGCTAGCAAGGCACATAAATCATAGTAAATCTTCTAGAGAAAAAGTCTAGCTTTCATTCTCTAACGGTACCAATACCTAGACAGATGCTGAGTGACCAAGAAATCAGCTTGCTGGATTTTTTAAGCAACATAAAGACATGAAAAGGTTGCCTACGCTGCACCTCCTATAACGTTTACTCTAATCTAATTATTCTAACTAGTGGTGACGGAAAGGTCGAGAAGGGTAGGTTGCTTTTCCTAAGATGAAGGAACTGACTCATCCCTTGGTTTCCCAGCTACCAACTGGGACAGCAATGGGCATGGTGTACAGTAGAAAACCACCCCTTGAGTAACACCTTTTCTCTAAATTGTGCCAGGTTATCTCAGAAAGTTTGAATTGAAATCTTACCACCACTGAACTTGATGGGAATTTTTCCACTAGCTTCAGCAGAACCAAGGTTTTCTTCTCACGTCTGGATTGGACACCTTCCAGAACGGAGGATGTTTAGCTGTGAACTGTCTGCACTAACTTCATCACTTTCAGCTGTGGGAACACAACCTTGCTTTAAACTAAATGAGTTATCTGAGTCTCTGGAGTCTGTAAAAGCTCATCTGACCAGACATGACAGCTGTGAAGTACTTTCACTGCTTGAGATAGGGAATACTGGGCCCATACGCTGTACCATCAGGTTCTTGTTTCAAATGTAACCAAGCTGCCAACTTTTGTAGGCCGTGGATGCATTTGGAATAACTTCAGAAAGTCAGCAGGAGCTAAAAAGCCCTGGAGATCCTCCATAGCTCCCTTACCGGCCCCTAACAATCTCATTAAAATCACACAGCAGCTCCATGCAGGTTTATATACTTCTCTCATCTCTTGTTTCCTACCTGCAGCTCTCTGCTGTGGGATCACCCATACCAGATGATCCAACCTGGGTCTCATCCACCCCTATATACATCAGAGATCCATCCACTAAAATATTAATGTGATGTACCACACCTGCCACCACCACACATGTGTCTTCCTTATATATGTGAACTAATGGTTCCTGCATGAGGCAAAGGTTGTTTCCTTCATCAGATATAAATGTGTTTGATTGATCCTCGATGCAAAACATACTGCCTGGCACTAAGTACACCACTGGCCTTTCATTCTTTACTCGGCAGTCTTTTCAGGATTTCACCCATGATTTTCCTTTATTACCAGTTCCAGATGTCCCAGAGCTTGGAAACAAGTATGATTTCCAAAATACGTAGCTCAATCAATACCATGGTATTAACCTCACTGACTTTCTGAATTTCTTAAACCTTCCTAAGCATCTGGCACCAGAAGACATGTATTCCCTTCAGTTGCATTCAGGCAGTCAGCAATCTCGGTCAGATCCAGTAAGTACCTACAATCTTTTCTTCCACAGTCCTCCCCAGCATGATATAAAAGTGAATATTTGAAAAGATTATTCCTTACTCTAAGACTCCCCAAGATGCTGTGAGGTGCTCAGAAGGCAGACTAACATTGTATTTTGCTTCCAACATTCTCAGGAATATTTTATGGACTCATTTTCACATTTAAGCTTTCCATGGTCTACCTTTAAGCTTTCTATAGTCTATACCTATCCTAACCATAATCTCTTGAATGCTGTTTGACCTCTTGACTTCTGCCTAAACTGGTATGTCTGCATGCAGTGATGTAAACCTTAATCACTCTAACTTTCCTTTTCCATTACTTACCGTCGTGTATTAAGATGTTCATAGCCATTGCATTAGTCTCTTGAATAGCTCTCCTTAAAGTCTACCTCCACTATGATTATTACAGACAATTTAACAAGAGTTATATAGGTGGAGTCACCATATGTTATTTATAATTTGCTGTTCTAATAATTTGAAGTACAGATGTTGTTTATGAGGTATGAGATGCTATTTTTATAATTAAATATAATAAATCTTCAAAGGTCAGCTTGGCAAAATAGTGTCTTGATGATGGAAATCACTAAAAAGAAGTACATGAAATCAAGTGAGGCAAGTTAAGATAAAATTGTAAACAGCAGTTTGATGGATAAAAATAACCATCCAGGGCTCTAGAAAATATGCCAAAGGTAGAACAAAGTATGAGGGGTAGAAACTAAGCCAAGTTAGTAGGACAGTATTGGTTCTGCTGCTGGTTAGCAACAATAGATGTAAGAAACCATGATGAAGGTATTTTGAAAATAGCCAGACACAATAGAATACTATAGAAAGGATTTTTCATTTTAAAAGTAGTTACTGCACTTTTGATTTATAAAAGAATGAAAAAAAGTCCTAAAGAAATATCTTGCAGGACACATATGAGTTATGAGGTCACCTGGTTCTTAACAAAAAACTGAGAAGCCCAAAAACAACGCAAACCTACACAAAAAAAATTAAGCTAGCCTTCCCATTGCTTTGCTGTAACAAGAAAAAAAGAATTGAATCACTAAGAGGAAAAGTTATTGAATTTGCACACCCCTGTTACATATTTCTGTGCTTAACCTTATTGCATTTTCCTCTGGGATGTCCTGTAATCGTCAGAAACTGAGCTACTACTGCTTGACGCTGCTCCATCTCCACAGAGCTGCTGAGCCAGCGCTTGTTTTTTGCTTACCTTAACTGCAAAGTGAAATGAATTAGCTTAAACCACCTGACTTGTCTCAGCACCTTTGGGACATTCCAAAAGTCAGCAAACGATCAGTTACAGAAGCTGAAATTTGCTTTGCTGCTTGCAGCTGAGGATGTAATGTGAATAGATCCTCTGGTGAAAGGACTGTCCACACGCTCAGCATTTATGACTTTTCATACTGGCTTGAAATGAGGCGCACGCTTAGACTATTTTTCATATGTGAGCTCCTTTGGTTTTAACCCTGAGTACTGCCCACCTATGAGAGTTGAGCAGTATTGTTTCTCCTGGGAACAGTCTCTACAAACTGCCACCGTGGCTACCAACAGTAATATAATGAGAAGAAGCTTATCAGCAGACTTTAGCATGGGCAAAATTATACACAGTAAACTGGTCTGTTCTGTCATGCTGAAACACAACCAATTTGCACCAGCACTGTGATCTCCTTACTGCCCATGCTGTGTATATGACAGGCTGAGAGAGTCTGGGTTGTTCAGCCTGGAGAGGAGAAGGCTCCAGGGAGACCTTATAGCAGCTTTCCAGTACCTGAAGGGGGCCTACAAGAAAGCTGGAGAGGGACATTTTACAAGGGCATATGGTGACAGGATGAGGGGGAATGGCTTTAAGATGGAAGAGGGTAGATTTAGATTAAATATTAGGAAGAAATTTTTCACTCTGAGGGTGGTGAGACACTGGAACAGGTTGCCCAGAGACATTGTGGAAGGTCCATCCCTGGAGGTGTTCAAGACCAGGTTGGATGGGGCTTTGAGCAACCTGGTCTAGTGGGAGGTGTCCCTGCCCACGGCAGGGGGGTTGGAACTAGATGATCTTCAAGGTCCTTTCCAACCTAAACCATTCTATGATTCAACCTAAACTATTCTATGATTCTATACTATCATCATCCTCCCAAGGCAGCTGATGGGATTATGAACTTTGCTTGTGTATTCGGGCTATTGCTGTTCCACCCCAGGAGCATAGAGCATCATGTGCCAGTCCTGGGACTCTGTGAGCTGGAGGAAGAAGATGGACAGGAGTTCAGACACCAGCAACAAGCAGGAGCACCATAGTGTGCTCTACATAGAAAGTGTCAAAAGACATTTAAAAGGGCACTTCATTCCAGCTTCTACAGCTGGGTGGTGAAAAGCACTGAGCTGAAAAGGAGTGGGCTGACCTATGCGTTATTTTTTGCAGAGGGAAAAATTTCAGCACTCAGCAGCATATCATGTAGCAGTTCTGCATGATAGGTGAGTGCAGCAGAACCGTGGCCAAGAAGGATGGTGATGACATGAGCAAAATCATTTCATTTATGACTTTAGTCTATCAGCAAGTACTGTTCCCAGAGAGACGAGCAAATGGCACTCTCACAAATCGTGTACATGCAAGCAGAAGTTACTCACGCCACTTAACCCCACTTCCCCAAAGGAAAAAACGTCTCTGAGTTTTAATGGATCTGAATTCAGAGCCACAAGTGAGCAGCCTAGACGACCAGGCTCTGGATGTAAGAAGTAAGATTAGCTGAGTTTAGCCCCCACACTGTAAAAGTGACCTCCTTTGCTGTGCTCAGCTCCAGAGTGGCTCCCTCACGACCAGTCACCAAGTCAGGTCCTGCCTTTCACCATCCTCTGTCCCTCGGGCAGAAGTTTCAGAGAAATAAATCACAGTCTCACTGATGCTGATGGAAATGTCTGGAATTGACTTCAATTTGCACCTATGGATTTCAGAGTGTTTCCAACATTACTTACCATCACCTGGTTTCCCGCATTGGTAGCAAAACTGAAAATAAAACCCACCCTTTTTGGCCAGCTCTAAGAAATCTTGATCTGAATTTGGGGCTACTCCCACTTGCCGGGAGCTTTGTGAAATAGCGGGTATGTGAAACTCAGTGCGGCGACCATACATTAGTCCTAATCTTTAGTTTCTCTCCATGCTGGTGTTCATTTTGTGAGACTGTTATCAGCTCTGTTTTCCAGCCTGTTCAAAGCTGTTAAGTAGCATTCTGGCAATTTAGGGCCACATCCTCATTCTTCTTTGTGTTATCTTGGCATTTTGGTTTCCATGAACATATTGAAAGATGAAATAAATGTAATTTATTATTAAAAGGTTGTCCATACTTATTAGAGCTTCACAAATGCAACCTGACCTCTGGAGGGCAGACTCTGATTTTACCCATCTGAGACAGAAGGTGAACGAGCTTTTGACAGTCAGTAGGGAGACATGAGAGGACAGTTTGTCCTGTCTTAAAAGAGGTGTTGAAGATCTCTCCTCCCTTCCTTACTCCACTTAATAAGATCACTATTTTTCTGCTGTAAAGGTCATCTTTGCAGTGCTTTGTTCCTCCTGACAGTGAAGTTGCTCCAGGTGGCATGGTTCCACCTACGAGCAAGTGAGAGAAACCAGGGAAATGGTATTATGTGACTTTAATATTACCAAAAAAGAGGCTGTCTGCCAACAGATGAGGTTAGAAGACAGCAGTCGTCTTCTCTGGAGCTGCATTTTTTAGAGGAAGAGATTTATAGAACTAATAACACAACATTTTAAATTTTGGTGTGTATATATGAATTTACTTCACTCTTTTGCAAAACTTAGGAAAGCTGTGAGCTGATTTTAACCTTACAAGTGGCCAAGGTGAAAGAATAGCGGAATAACAAAGATGAGCTTGCAGCCTCAGCACATTGCCATCCCTTGGGGGCCAGAAGGCTGCTCTCCTGACTGCTCACCCCAAAATGAGCCCTTTGCCTCCCAAATCCAACAGAGACACCAGACACTTTGCAAGGATCGTAAGCTAAAAAGGACTGTTTAAGACAATTCAGGTATAACTGCTACTGCCTTTCACCCTCCAGACCCATCTGGAAATCTGCACGTAGCTGTTAATAATGTCTTTGCTGCTGGAAAGAGGCAGTGCTGGAGGAGTCACCACCACTCAGGGACAGTGTACGGTAGCCGGGCAGCAGTCCAGAACCCTCATCTGGGACTCACACCTCACACGGACTGAGAACAAGGCAGTCCTCCAGCTTTCACCTGGCAGAGTTTGCATGGACACATTTATTTTTAGAAACCACCATAAAGAGACTGGCTGGTTATTAAAAATAAAATTAAAAAAAATAATAGCTACAGCATTTCAATTTCAAAAACATTTGAAATAGCATCTTTCAAGCAGCTAAAATTCACCTCCCAAGTCCTGACCCCTTTCTGTTCTATCCTAGATGGCACACAAATGGTACTTAATTTGCTCTGTTTAGTTATTCGGAAGAGCAGGGCATTATGAAGTGCATGCATCATAAAGTGAACAGTAATTTTTCACTTATTAAATATCAGTAACATATTTTAGAATATTACCATTTATTTAAGAATATTACCACTTATGTATGCATTTTTTCCCCTTATTTATAGTAGTATCTTCAGGCACAGCCCATATAATAGGCATTAATCTCTGGGATTGGTTTCGCCTTGGCATACAGTCTCTCCCCTCTGGTCATGATGCTCAGAGGAAAGTCCTGTACCCCTCAGTCTTTGACATATAAGTACAAGAGGGTGGTGCAGGGATGATCTGGGTAAAGGAGAAAAGATCTCAAAATTCAGCCCTCCTAAGTGATACTATAAATCAAATACTATTTTTTTCATATTTTAGAACTGCTTGGGTTTGCAGAAGGTTGAGGGATGTGTGGTGTCCCCCCACCAAGCTTTCGACCAAAATGGCTGCAACCACTGATGTTCAGCTGATGCCAGTGGACACCACGATCACTGCAATTCCTTCTCTTAGCAAACCTACAGTCATAAACTCCTTGTTTGAAAGGACAGACATCTTTCACCATGCGATAGGTGCAGACATGACATAGCAGCATTTTAGATGCAAAAGTAACTTTAATTAAAAGCTTTGAAAGTGNAATAGGTGCAGACAAGACATGACATAGCAGCATTTTAGATGGAAAAGTAACTTTAATTAAAAGCTTTGAAAGTGGCACTTGAAGAGAAACTAGAGGGAGTGAGTTGCATAGGTCCAGTAGAAAGTACTGTTAGGTGACTTGGTACCTTGACAGGCCCGCACACTTCTCGTGATCTAAGCACCAGTGGCACTTTTAAAATGGCACAAAACTCACTGAAATGCTTTTGAAACTCCTACCTGCTTTCACCTACTCACCTCTTCTACTTCCCCATGCTCAAAGAAAATGCTTTCTCTGCCCCTCTCCAATTTATCACATTTTTTTTTCAGTATCAAGGTCATTAGATGAAAGTTAGTTGTCCTAAATATTGAATTATAAACCTATTGTGCTGGCTCTGTTGTCAGCTGCTGCTCCGGAGTGGCACTCAGTGCTCTTGCTAAAACAGAAATAGATGGCAATAACCCAACCAAAGTCACTGCAGGAGGCACCGCAGGAGCTGGCACCCATCCGCTGCCTGAGCACGGTTCCCTGGCCAGCAGGCATCACGGTGGCCTCAGTGCCCTCCTCTCCTTCAAAACACCTCCATTCTTAAGCATTTGAAAAAGAGATAATAAACATTCCCATGTAAGTACTGTCAACCAGCTTCCTTCTGCCCCAAGATTAGCTTGCATTGTATTGAAAATATTTTGAAGTAATTTCACCATAACAGCACATTTAATTAGTTCACCCATTTTGATGTGTCGGTTTCAGCACAATTAATTGCTCTCCATTATTCCAGTCATTCATGCCGGTGATACAATTTTTGGAGATAAAAGGTTCTCAATCACAGCTTATTAGGAAGGCAAGTGCAATCAAAGAGCAGCTGTCAGAAAAAACAAAGCACAAAGACTGCCCGACTGGGAATGCAAATGAAGCACACCACACATATGACATACAGGCACTGTCATATCAGACCACGAAATAGCCCCTCTCCACCTGCGCGCTGCTTCTCCCACAGTGCTCAGCCCGCAGAGGTTGGGAGGAGAGGAGGAAGACACCCCTGCGGGGAGAGTTTTCCTGCACGTGGCTCTCTCCCTCTGTGCTCTCTGATGATGGAACCCTTGCTGGCCCCAGAAGCTAAGGACAGGTTTGCTGTGAGAGCAGATACAGGATAAAATCATAGAATCATAGAATGGTTTAGGTTGGAAAGGACCTTGAAGATCATCTAGTCCAACCCCCCTGCCATAGGCAGGGACACCTCCCACTAGACCCGGCTGCCCAAGGCCACGTCCAGCCTGGCCTTGAACACCTCCAGGGATGGGGCCTCAACAACCTCTCTGGGCAACCTGTTCCAGTGCCTTACCACCCTCAAAGTGAAAAACTTCTTCCTAATGTTCAATCTAAACCTGCCCTCTTCCAGTTTGAAGCCATTCCCCCTCGTCCTATCACTACATGCCCTAGTAAAAAGTCCTTCCCCAGCTCTCCTGTAGGCCCCCTTTAGGTACTGGAAGGCTGCAATAAGATCTCCCCGGAGCCTTCTCTTCTCCAGGCTGAACAGCCCCAACTCTTTCAGCCTCTCCTCATAGGAGAGGTGCTCCAGCCCTCGGATCATCCTCGTGGCTCTCCTCTGGACACACTCCAGCAGGTGCATGTCCTTCTTATGTTGAGGACTCCAGAGCTGGATGCAGTACTCCAGGTGGGGTCTCACGAGAGTGGAGTAGAGGGGCAGAATCACCTCCCTCGCCCTGCTGGCCACACTTCTTTTGATGCAGCCCAGGATGGGGTTGGCCTTCTGGGCTGCGATCGCACATTGCTGGCTCATGTTGAGCTTCTCGTCAATTAACAAAAAGCATCCTTTAGCAATCTTGAAGTTAAAAGCAGGTCACAAGAGTACCAGGATAAGCCAGACCTGATGCATTGAATAGATGATGTCCATTTCTTCGCCGAAGTATCCCTCCCGACGCTGCCCGTGTGTGTGCAGGGAAGCAGTGCTCTTCGGCTTCCTCTGGGCTGCCTCGTTTTGTCCCTTCTTGTCTCCTTTCCCAGCGCTTGCTGGGCACAGCCTCTGCCTCTTACACCTTCTCAATAGCTGAGCCTGAGGAACTGCCCTTCACCCATAAGGACACACTTACACACCACGGTATGCAATTTTCCCACAATTACAGCTTTCCCCGCACTGTGTACTTACAATTAATCTTTACAGGAACCTTAATAGCTGGGGCATACAAGCACAAACTATTTTTATGAGGGGTTGTTAATTAGGCTTTCTTTACTCTTGGTATCACAAGAAATTAATCAGATCCAAGCACACACCCATGTACCGGTTTTGATTTTAATTTCTTTAGTGCCTGTCAGGCCTCAGGTTTTCCAGTGAAGTTTCATGTTTGCCCCCATTGAACTTGTTCCTTATGTTTTTTACTGGAATATTTATCTTCCTCAACTCACGACAGCTTTTTTTGACTGCTCCTGTAGGTGTCTGTCTCCTTGTAAAGACTATGCATTTGCTTTGTGAGTGTGGCTTTTCCCCTCTCTCACAGGTAGAAAGCTGTAGTGATTACCTCAGTTTGGCCATTCTCTTTGCCCAAATAAACCTGGCCAATGAAAGTGAAATGAAAATGCCTGTGACCGTCTCTTGTCCCTGAAAATCCTGCAGGGATACAGAAGAAAGGATGGCAAGGGAATTGAGGTCTAATTAATACCACAGGTATTCCTCAGAAAGGGCGCTACCCCGCAAAGCCTCACATCCTTCCAGCAGCACAGAGGTAAAGGCAAAGCCAGCATGGTCCGTCTGCCAAGGATGCCCACGTGGGTACCTCTACGCAGATTGAGTGGAAAAAGGTCAGGAAGATCTGAAGTACTGATAAACCACTGGATTGTGGCACTTCGTTACATTTTTACAGCTATGCCAATGCTTTTGATCATTTATTAGCATTTTAATAAATGGAAATGATGCAAACACAGGCAAATTCACAGGTGTTAGGCAGGATTTTTTTATCTGCACACTTTTATAGAACTAGCCCTTAATCCTGATGATATCTACGTGATAGCCATAACGCACATATCTCCTGAGGCTGTAAGGCTGAGCTGGCAATGGCCAGTCTTTTGCAGGAGGTACCTATCACTTGCTATTTCCATTTGAGCTTGAAGTATCCCAGCAGGAGCTTTCCTGTGATGGGGCAGTAGCCCATGCCAGCCTTCACTCAGTGCTCCTGGGCATTGTTTAGGAGGAAATGAACGGGAGTATATTGTGAACGTCAAACAAAAGTTGTGTCCAAGCTCTGTTCAATGGCCCAGCTGCGAAAGGCTGCCACCACCGCCAGCCCAGAGCCCAGGTCTCAGGCATGAGGCACAGCTAAATCACAGCAGATCTGAGATGGGACATAGCACTCACTCCGGAGCCGGGTGCTTGTGAGATTGTGTGGATGCCTAAAAGTTAGACACTTGTAACCTCAGGGCAAAGCAAAAAGTTACTTAGGGCCCTAAAATGTCAGCAGAGACTATGTGACATCAAACCCCAGGTGCAATGAAGGTGGGACACAGATTCCAAATCTTTTTTCTCCTAACGTTTAGTAGGACCGTCTCCGTCTCTGGTTCCTAATTCACTGCAAAGCAGATCAGTGTCACAGCTAAAACTCAGAGAAATGAAACATCGTGTGTGCTTTGCACAGCAAAAAAGCTCCCAGTTTCTGCTCCAACCTGCCTGCTTTCCGCACCAGCCCGTTACCCGAGGATTGCACCCCATCATCCGCCCTCCTATCATCACCGCCTATTTCCAGATAAACAAGTGTCACTTTGGTGAACAGCACCATCCTTACCTTCATTACTTTTCCAACCACTGCCAACTGAATGTATCAGTAGGACTGTTACAGTGCTATCATTTATGGTACCATTATTCTTCTCTTAAGCTGTTTTTCGGCACTCTGAGCATAAATCTTTGTAGCCAACTTTTTTAGACTGAGCTTTGACTGCTGGAGATCTCAAGGTTTTGCAAACACTGCCTCTGCCAGAAGTTATTTTGGGTTTAGGAACCGATTCTCTTTAATAATAAAAATGTATTTTACCACCTAATTTCAGGCAGCTGTGAGCATCCACCACCCTCTTCTTACTGGAATAAAGGGTGTTGTATTAGAGTGTGTCTTGTAGTAATTGCTAATGTCTCCATGGCTGGCGTGTATTATTAGGTACATTAAATCAGTACTAAGAAGATTGTGAGATACTGTGTTTGGGGATGAGAAAGTGGCAGAAAACCGAAAATCTCAAAGAATTATTTGGCATTAACACTCTAATATTTAGAAAATTCCGGGCTTGCTAGTGACTCATAGTGACATGCAGATGTGTTATCTTTACGGATGAGTATTGAAAAATACTGATTGCCTGTTAGGGAATTCAGCAGCAGGCTGAAACACCAGCCTTTCGTCAGGGTGAAAAAAACCCAGAAATTGTCCATGTACCATTTGCAAACCAGAATGGCAAGTTCAGAAAGGGATCGCTTTATTTCTCCCTTTTTATATTGTCAGAAAGTACTTACCTCACAAATGTTGCATCATCCGTATTCTCAGGAACACTTTTCCTCTTTTTGGACAACTTAGTTTATTCATCTATTTATTTTTATTGAGGTCAAAGTAATGGGAATTGAAACAACCAGGATCCAAAATAGTGAGAGGGAGGTTATTGTCACTGTAGCTGTGTGGAAGAGGACAGAATACATCTTAGAGCATTGTTGGCCTCATTTAAACAGACTGATTGTGCGGATGCTGGGAGGATGCTGTAGAAAGATGACTGCCAGGTTTGGGGCTGGCTTGACACATGGGATGGTGGTACACAATGGGCTGGTGCAAGGAGGTGGCCGAGGGTGTGAAAGGTGGGAGGAAGCCAAAAAATGAGGCGAACCTATGAGTGTGAACAAAGAAAACTGCCATCCAGTTGAGAGAATAACAGATACCAGCCCATAATGATATGCTGAGGAATTAGACAGAAGAGCTGAATCCTGCCAAGCCCAGCGCCCAGTCCCTCTGAGAGCCCATGTCCCTTCAAGGCCACCAACAATCATAGGTCCTGATCTGCCAGTGCCTCGCACCTTGTCTCATCCTTTGCGTTCATGCAGAACTAGAAGAAGAGAGGCTGGTAGAATTTTATCCTTGTTTTCTAATTATTTGTAGGTATTTTATACTTATTTTCCACAGGTGCAATACTTAAATTTCTGGTGTACATTGCTGCAGCAGCACAGCAGTATTGCTCTAACACCTGTGCTTAATTATTTTCACAGGCGCACAACTGGATGGTCATTGTGCAAAACTGAATTCAGTCAGCAGGGATGACTGCGCTGTTCTATATACAGTCTTTTAAGGCAGCTATTTCCATGGTGTTTAAGCATTAAATACGGTACGTGAGATTCCAGCAGCTCCTTGCAAGGCTGCTGGGCGGTCCCTGCAGTTAGGGGCTGAAAACACATAAGGACTTTCATTCAGAATATGCACAAAACTTTATAAGGCAAATGGAAAACAAATGCTAGTAAATCCATAATGTTTTTATGCATGATTCAGCACTACAGTCTCTTTAGTCTATGTATATGTCAAGACACATTTCACTAAACTCCCAAACTCTCTGCAGGCAACCTTTACATTTGGATATATCTGCCTATCCTTTAAGCAACCTGCATAAAACATTTTCCCTCTATTTCCTTCCTTCTGTTGATGATTTTATTCTATGCTAGAAGCATTTTTTAACAAAATGTTAAGCGATGTTATCGCTACTGTTGCAAATTGATATATGCACTACAATGCAAACAGCCTGTGGGACAATCACTGCGCTTTTGACTACATTTTAAAGGCGTCACAGTGATTATTAAGTAGGCCATTATGGATGTTCAAGTTTTTAAAATGTATTGATTTAAATTATGTATGTTAATGGACCTATCAACATTACAAATGTAGTTTGCAGCAAACTACTTATAATGTATGAGTGATAAGCCATAAATAATAACTATGGCTGTAAATTAAATTACTTGATTATGCTGCAAAGATGCACTTTAATTTGGAACAGAAGATTACTCTGAAGTGATTTCAGCAGCTGATAATGCTTTTAGAGTACCAGAGCTTTATGAGCCATAGTCTTCTTTAAGTCAGGCATCAAACTTTCTGACAGATTTTGCCCACTAACCTGCTTTGGTGGATATCGCTATGCCCTGAATGCAATGGATGTGACAGACTGACAAAAAATGAATGAAGACATTTGTTAACCAAAATATGGATGCACTTTAAATCAAAGACGTGAATGCTTTTCTGATAGACAGTAAACAACCTTGGGCTGGGTATCAGCAAGAGCTAAGCTCTTAGAAGGGTCTTAATTTTGAGAGACAACAGAGACCCATTGTCTCTAACGGAGTTACAGATACCTTGGAATATTACAATATGCACAAAGAAACAATGGTGTTATAAAAAAAAAAAACCTATAGCAGAATTTAATATGAGGTTTTGAAATACGAGCTGAGCAGAAATGCAATGCTTAAGCACTACTCCCATTATGTCTTACATTGCTGGTATCATAGATTAGATTCTGGATGAATTTCAATAGATAGAATACCTCAAAATAACTTACCAAACATGGACTTCCGTACCCAAAAGCTGCTCTGATAATTTGCATGTACCTAAATGGAAAGGGATGAGGTTGTGGGAAAGCACTGGAGTGCTTGTGTTCAAGGAGCAGTGAGCCTTTTCTGGGTATCCCAACTGAAGTACTGCACCTGCCTTAAAATCAGAGGGTAAAACCCAGAATTGTTAAGGCACACGGTAACCGCTCAATGCTTTCTGAGAGCTCAGGGCAGTGGTAGCACTGCTGTATATCCGTAAGGAGACTCCTCAAACCTTCTTGGCCCTAAGGACTCCCTCGATACTTGCAGGGGCATGTAGCTCCCTTGGGGACTGTTACACAGGGTGACAGTGGGTTTTGTATTTTGTGAACTTCTCCGTTAGAGCCACCATTAACACACACTAGGCAAGGGCAAAACAGCACTGATTCATCTGGGCTGGATGAGCAATCAGATTTCTTGTTGCAAAGTGACAACAAAGAGACACTAATAAACAAAATATAAAAATGATCCCACTTTATGTCTAAAAACTGTAAGTACTTCTAGTTGCTTGGTGCATTTTTTTTTTTTCTAATCCAGTACCTCTAAATGTCCCAGCTGTTACAACTGGGCTTGGGGTCCACCTCTGCCTTCTGAATTCTGCCACTGGATCTGAACTTGTACATTTGTTGCTCTGAAGCACTTTGCGTTGGGTTTTTCTCCCCCTTTAGAAAATGCAAATCCTGGAAGATGGTGTGATCATGCATCAAAAGATGTTGACGCTTTCAACAGTGTTTCAAGTAAATGGGACTTGTTTGTTTGATCTCTCAGCCTGATATTATAAGTCATTCAGCAGCAAGATTTGTTTTTTTAATTATATTTTGATTTCTCCTCTGCAGGATCTGGTTGGGCAACATTGGTTCTACAAAGGAACAAATCAGAAATTCAGAAAGCTTCATCAGGTAACCGTCTGTGGGTTCTAGTTTGGGCAGTTAAGAGCATACGGGCAAGATGCAGGAAAATCTGGTGTGAGAGGAGGGAACGTGCGGCATTGAACATATCCTCTCCATATAGCACTGGCTTGCCTTCCTGCTCCTTCCTCCTCACCAGCACGTGGGTGAGCTCCCCAGCTCCATGTCCTCCCCCTTCAGTGGCAGCTCCCCAGGGCTCTTCTATCCCATAAGGAGGAGAAAGTCTCTACGATCCTAATCCCCTTCTACAGCAACACAGGTACCTTTCTTCTCGCTACCCCTTGCCGTGCCATATGGAAGCTTTGATCCTCACCGTCACCGAGGGATGAAAGAGATTAAAGAGGCAGAACAGATGCCTTAGGATACAACCTGTAGATGTATCCCCATTTCACCACTGGGATCTTCATCTGCTTTCTCAGCAGCCGCTGCAATTATATCACAGACACTGGTGGCCGCAGCAGCCAACCGATGACAGCCAGTCCCGACATTCCCCTCAAAAAGTAGCAGTATTTCAGGCAGTGCTTTCAGAGGAGAGCTTTGCCCGCTCTCTGAACAGAGGTGCTCAGTCTCAACACTCCCAAGGCGCAGTCCACAGGTCACTGGTTGAAGTGTTTTCCAGTGCGACTCTAATGCAAACACTCTACATCTGTGCCAATTTTTTATGCTGCTTCTGGGACACGGTAGCACCACTTCCCTCCCCTGCCATGCCCCACAAAATCCAAGGGTTTTAATGCAGTCTGTCAGACTCATGATGGGGGTGAGGAAAATAATGATTTCAAATGCACATTCACACAAAGGAAGACATTTATGAAATATTTGTACCTACTAATTTTGCCTCGCTCTTTCATTTCATCTGAGTCATGTCACTTTCACCAGAAACTTTTCACGACCATTCTCGGAGATGAGACATTGAGACCCTCTGGGAGAGCGTGCTCGAAGTCTCACTCAGCTGCTGAATGAAGCAAGTTATAGAAATACTGCAAATGACTCGAATATCAACAGCCAGAGCTGCACAAGCCTGACATTGCCGATTATCCTTATGTCAGCTGTCAGCCTCTTAGATTCCCTACGGGCCATTTGCTCTGTATACCTACAGTGCCTATCTGTGGGGATGGCATCGGCTTCAGCAGCCCTTTCTGAGGCAACGCCGATTGCTCTACACTGCAATATTACATATTTTATCTCTAACAAATGTGTTGCAGAGAAACTGCCAAAACAATGTCTCAGAAACTTCGGATTCAGCAGCTTTCCGTGATGAAATTTTTATTGGTGCCTTGCCTCTGCTGTTTGAGAGCTGGAGGTAAATTATATTGTTATAATGAAACCCCAATTCTGTCAGACTGATGATGGGCTGGGGAGAGTAGATTTCAGATCCACGCTGACATAGATGAAGACATTTATGAGATTTACAGTGACTAATATCGCCTCAGTCTCTCTTCATTTCATTTGAATCATGTCAATCGTACTGTGCCACAAAAAGCTCCGAGTAATGCCACGGAGGAACTTTTTTCTCCCTCTTTGAAATACATCACCCTAAAGTCCATTATCTTGGGACATTCCAGGAACTTAAGAGAACGCTGAATCCTAAATCTGGCTTGTTTCGCTGTTACGCGTGAGTGGCTCCTCTTGCCTGGCAGAGACACCGGTAGTGCCCGTCCCCGGGCCAGGGCTGATGTCCACGGGTGAGGGCAGGCTTGGCTGCGAGGGAGGCAGGGGGCACTCCGCACAGCTTTTTGATCTAAACCTAAGCATCTTTGTAATCTAAACCAGATCTCTAAACTACCTAAATCTATATATCAGGTGTCTAAGTTTTAGATACAGAGAAAAAAAAATATATAAACATTTATATTATTTAATTAGCATTTATATTTAAAACTTCCATTGATTGATACTTCCCATATTCCTTTCTCATGTCAATATTTTACCTGTGCATTTGAAAGTGTGTTTTAAAAACAAGATAACTATACTTTGTCTTTGGTTCTTTCTTAGGAATTGAATGATGTCACTGTTCTCCATGACCTTTCGACTTCAAAGATCAATACTGATCAGCAAGTTGTGTTTTTTTCCTACACTTTCCTACAAACTGGTAAAGAGTCAGCTTAATATAGTATCTGTCAGCTGCTCATGTGTTACACCTTGACTCATTTTGAGAGTCTAATTTCCACCTGGAAAGATTCAAAATGGTAATATTATGGATGAAAAAAGAAAATGTTTACATTACAAAGATGCCTACTGAGGCATGATTAAGAGAGGGAGAATTACTGTCTTCTATACAGTCAAAGATAACCTGTTCCTTTCTAAATAATCACCATTTCTCCACTGCATTATGCAGAGGACTCGTTCCCCCCCAGACTCCACCAGGCCTCCTATGACTCGCTCAGTCTTGGATATCCGTTTGGTTTTATTTTTGCACTTTGAAATGGAACGTCTCTCTGGAGACACTGAAAACCAAAACACTGAAAGGACACACACACTTATTGTTGTCAAAATTATAACAGATGAGGCTTGTTGGATACACGTACAGCTATGCTGAAGGAGCGTTAGGAGTCACAGGAACCCGGTGTTTGTCTGTCCCTGGGGCGTGTGCAGATTTGGATCCTGTAACTTAAAGAGTTCACAAGCCCAAAGTTTCCACTGGATCACAGGGCATCTGCTCTTTGCCAGGATCTTTGTCTAAGGATGGTAATCCCTCCACTCGCTTCAGCAGTCATTCGTTCTGCCCCAGCTGCAACGTCCCTTCCTTTCTGCCCTGCTTTGGAAATCTCCAATCTCTAAATGAAAGCTACCTTTCTCCTTGCTCTGGGGGGATCAAACCAGCTGACCTACCACATCACTAGCCTTGTTCTATGCCAAAATATGGATTGCTTATTTTAAAAAGTGATCACTTCAAGGGCAAAGACGTATTCCATCACTTGACCTTTACCGGAGTCAAATAGTCCACATCTCCATTGTGCAAGGGCTGAAGCTCCCAGGCTCTGCTTGACGCTAATTTCAACACACATACCTTCCTTATCTAAACAAGTGTCCTTGGAGCAGGGTCTGACGCAATTTACTGGTATTCCCAGGTGTGACTATTACAGAAAACACCTTTGTAGTTGAAAGTGAGACAACATTTGAGGCTAAATCGTGCTCTAAATGCAACACACCTCAACATAGAGAAGAATGATGAATATCTGGAAGAGTTTCACTATGAGGAATCATTAATACACAGAGACAGCATGGGAAATAATAATTCCCCTATTTATTTCCCAGATGAAGTTTCCCTTTTCGGATAATACAAGATCCAGGACATAGTTAATGAACTGATCAGCCAGTAGGCTTAAAACAGAAGTATTTATTTACACAGTGTAATTATTCGGTGGAATATATTGCCACAAAATTTTTGGAGGCCAAAATAAAAATAGTTTTTAAAAGCGATTGGATGAATTAATGGGAAAAAATGCTCTCTTTCTCTTAAACACTGTGATCTGCTACCATCTGAGTCAGAAAATTCCTATGCCACAGATTGCCAGAAGCTTGGAAGACATACCATACTTGGAAGAAAAGTATCATCGCATGCTTCCTGTGTTATTCTGTATTGCTTTCTTCAGCAGTTGCTGTTGGCCCATGCAGATGGGATAGGAACGACCTGTTGTCTGAATATGGCTATTTTCACGTATGGATAGATTTCTTAGAAAGACCTTAAACTTCAGGGATCAGTAAAGACCTCTGGTTTTTTGTTTTTAAAGACATGGATGCAGGGATATGAAATGTAGCATGTTGTGAAATCCTTATCTTTGTAAAATATGAAAAGAATGCAAACTGGAGCTTAAAGAAATGTAAACTACTCTCAAAATCTTTGAAGATTGTGGATAGGTAGTTTGCAGTTGTATCTGTACAGCATGGACCCCATGCAGCCATGACACAATTAGTAATGTATTTGCTTAATGAACTGACCTTGCTGAACTGCCAAAATGCTAAGTATTCAGCAAGTAAACTAAAAACCTAAGGAAACTTAGGGAAACTACAGTAATGTACTCTCTTTCTGTAACCTAGGTCCTGCGTTCCAACCCCAACAACCCCAGTGAAGGAAATTCATTTTGTTCAATGCGAATTTCATCATTTTGGATGAATTAATCTTTAAATGAGGCCCTTTGACACTGTCTTGTAATGTGAAAAATAGTCGGATATCTAAAGTAACCTCAGTAATCATTAATTTTCTAAATGAAGGTTAGAAGGGCAGTTTCAGATCCATTTTTTTCTTTATCCTACTTTTCTGGTATTAATCAGCCTGTCCTTTGGCTCAACTGCACGGGCATTAAGAGTATCATGTTACCATTGCAAATAAATGCAGTAATCAAAAAAATATCTTTTCCACCTACATCATATAGGCTCTGTGAGACAAAGACTCTTTTCTTGGTTACTTACTTCAACAGCACAGTAGAACTGGACTCCCAAAGGGTTGTCAAAAATTATTCTAGATGAGGAAAGTTTATTAAATTTTTCTCTTAATTCTTTGCCCCTAAGATATAGTATTTGAAATCTGCAGTACTGAGTCCAGTTGTGGCAATTCATATCTTTATGTAACTCATGGCAAGGGTTCACTGTTTGACTCTGCTATTTAAAAATGATAGCAAATATCTGATATCCACTCCCTAAGCCTCTGGAAGAGTTTCTCCATGTCTCTAAACAACTCAATTTCACCCAGCTCTCCGTTCTTCTGTCTCCAAGAAGAACCAAGTGGAATAAAAATGCGGCTTTTAAAATATGTGTCTAACCAGCTGCTGTGTTACGTCTTTTTTTTTTTTCTGTAATAAAGAGAAAAAACATTGCAGTTTGAGATTGAGGCAAGTTATGAAATCTCTGATGTGCAACAACTGTGGTCTAGACAAGTTGAACGGTTTTGCCTGGTCACAAGACAGACAATATAAAAGAGGAATAGCAGTGAAGTTATCAGCTGGTGAAGCAGAACTTTTGGCTAAGAGGAAAGAGCTCTTAAAGAACACTGTAGCCACCTCAAGGCTTTACTAAAAAGACTAATAATATGGTCTAACTGCTTTTTATTTATTGTATTAAACCTATTCAGCAGCAACAGATTGTCTGACCTGTGCATGGGATTAGTTCCCAATGAAGCTGTTATATTTCAGACTCCTAAAAGCAAAAACCACTTGACATCTGGGAGAAAAGGGCAACAAATATATTACAAAATTTAATGAATCCAATAGAAGTAAGGGTTCAACTAAAGATGAAAAATAATCATGTTATAAATGTCAGTGGGTAGTATAGGCTATTACAATATTACTTTACTCCTGCTTTTACTAGCGTAGCGTTGCTGTTTTCAATTCGGTTGCAACAGTGTAAAACTGGAAAACAGAGCACTTAGGCTGCTTTAATTTATAATAGGATATAAATTATTTGGAACTGAAATTCCATCAGTTTAATGGCACAGTGTCCAAAAGTTTAAGCTACTGCCATGAAAAATATAGATTTTTCTAATTACGTACAAGTGTTAGTGCTTTTATTTGAGTCTGTATTTGACATTATGTCAATGAAGAAAAAAGCACAGAATTCCTTGCGCTCAAAATCAAGCCCATTGATGCTACCAAACAATCGGACTCCGATCTACCTCCATAAATCTGGTCTCATACCTTCACGTCTGTCTAAGGTCAGCTTAACTCAGGACCACATTGCACTAAGCCACTGAGATTGATAAACCATATTTTGTGAAGAAAGGATGTTTCTGATTACAAATGGAAGATGTGTACACAACACAGCTCCTGGAATGTCTGAATTAGCGTCATCACAGAGGACAAGGCGGCACAATTAAACCTGTATTTCACATCTTCCCTTCTTGTCCCAAAAGCAGATTTGGTGAAAAGCAGGACCCTCCCAGCTGGCCTTGTCTTGCTGCCAATGCTCAGGTGCACCAAGGCCACACCGACTGGCAGCCGGGCAAGAGCAGCGGTGGATCACCTCTTCCCTGCCTGGCCAGGGACAGCCAGCGCTCCCCAAACATGGGGAATTTTGAGAGGGATGAAAACTGAATCCAAATCTCATAGACAACTAGACTTCCTCATGTCACATACCCAGGTAGGTATCTAACAACACAGGTATGCGATAGTTTTCAGGATTTAGAATAAACCACCGTTGGATCCAGAAGAGCAAAGGATCTCCAAAGCGCAGAGCTGCACCTCAGTAAGGAGGCAGAGGCAGCCAGGTCTGGCAGTGGTCAGCCGCCAGAAATCAATCTCACGCATGCCCTCGTTTTCTGCCATTCAATTCATTCTGAGCATTTTACTGGATTTACAAATCACTTTCTTCAACACTTATTCAGTGACTTTTTTCCACCTAAACCACCTTAAAACTATTGAAAATAGGTTGAGAGCTTTTACCTCTCTCAAGTGGCAGTTGCCGGCATCAAACCAATATTAATGTCTACCATCCAAGAGAAAACAATATAGTTTCTGAAAGCGAACTGAGAGAAGAGTGTGCGTTGGGGGGTGGGGGGCAGCAGGGGGATGATCAGTGCCTATAAATACTTGTATATAAATACAAGGAAAATGAAGACCTGCAGTGAGAAATTTACTTTCTGTTACATTTCACAGCCTGTACAGGAGAAACTTAAGATATACATAGAAACATATTGATTTCGGTTGGCTTCAATTCGATCCAAGAGGTATAAAGAAATTATTTCATTATGACTATTTCGTTGACTGTTGCACACAGTCAGACACAGAGAAAGTCTCATTGCTGCATTGGCACTGCCAATGCAGTATCTGCTGTGGAGGTAAAAATCTCCAGCTTCCAGTGCCAGCTATCAAAAGACTTCAAACTGTTCAAGATCTCAGGTGATCTGATCAAGGGACATCTTTTCGTCCCCAGTATAGTGGGCTTGGTACCAGTGGCTGCAGAAAGTGGCTTCCATAAAAAAGAAAGGCTGAATGAATCACAGCATTTGTGGGGAAAGGCTGTGGAAAACACTGCAAGGAGGGAAAGAAGCATCTCCTGCCTCCCAGCCATAGTCAACAGCTATTTGTATGTCTTTAAAAATAGATAATGCCGGGCATGGTTGATCTAAATAAAAAATTATTATTTTTACCATTAAGAGTATATGTAAACACTCCCCCCTTAATGCTAAGGTTTTGCAAAACATAATCAGAAGTGTAATTTCAATAATTGATATGATTGTCTTTTGCTTGTCACTCTATTTCCACCAGTAAAATCCCGTGGGATGTAACCACTACGGTGTCAAGTGAACTTTGCTTTGGTGAAAGGCAAATGCTGTCAACTACACTGCAATTGCTGAAGCATCAGACACTGACGGTGTATTTTTCTTTCCCTTCATAAAGAGGACATGGTTAGTGACCGGAAGGCCTGGGTGAGGATACCTTCAGTACATCACCACAGCAGCAAGCAGGTATCTTATTTATTCAATTTCAGAACAGTGTGAAGAATGTCCAGCTTCGAGGACTGGGCAGCCCACATCTCTTCTCCATCCTTCATGCCAATGACTAGCACGTGAGAGGTGAGCAGGAAAACTCCGTAGTCATGCTAAGAAGCTCCACGTAAAAAAACAGTCTGAAATATAATCCATACTTAAATAGCTCCAGTGGGATAGTTCATGTAGCATAAAAAAAAAAAGAAAAAGATAAATGATTTCACATGCTACTCAGTTTTCACAGAGCGGCACCTAAATCACCACTTCCTATGTTGTAACATGAAGACATAGGCCCTCCTATAGCAGTCTGAATAATGCACGAAGAGGCCTACATCAGGAATTAGGGTAAAAGATTTTCTCTTGATATACTTTCTGAAACCGTCAGGAACTGCTAGTAAAAGAGAAGTTAGCTGATTTTTTAAAGGGAAGCTGTAAATGGAATTGATGTCTTCCTTCTCACAGCTGAGGAGGCTCAGAAACACACAGACAAATGAGCGTTTGTCTATAGCCTCCTGATAAACTGGATTGGAAATCGAGCTAGCAATAAAAATATGGCTCATTAGCCATTTTCCTGTCCCAGTATCTTCATAACTTTTCCTGGTTTGCATGCCACCAAGCATGCCACTGATGGCCAAAGTCTGGTTAGTTCCTAAGCAAGTTTTACAGCTAGGCCTATTCCAACAGTCTGCGTAATCCAATTACACTTTAGTATTTGCTTTAGTCCAGCCAATTTCTACACCTAGAACAAACCTAGATGGACTTTCTAACTCTGTCAGGAATAAACCATCTGTCTTTAAAAAGAATAACTATTTTTACGATTTAACTGTGTTCTGCTAAAAATATTCCAGCTAGTAGAATATTCCCTCATTGCTATGGAAGCTACAATGCTCCTGCATCCTTCAACACCTCTTAACTAAATAACACCTATGATTAATTAAGGCAAAATTGCATTGGGTAGGATGGTCACCTTCAGTACAATTAAAAAGAAATTTTCTGGTACAACAGCAGCAGCATGGTATTCCTGTTCTCCCAAGCTCTGCTGCAAATATAGGCTGACAGGTTAATAAAAGCATTTCTAAACAGTTGTAAGAAATCAGCCATCTGACTCAAGAATTCTGTTCCTCAGTTAACTTATTATTCAGCTACTGAAATCTTCATTTTCCCATCTGTGAGATGACAAAATCCAACGAAAACAGTATTAATATTTATGTTCTAAATAGAAAAGGCTTTCAAAGCACATTCATAAAGTGGAAAATAAAAGCAGAAGTTTATCCAAAACTTTCTGGCATTTCACATATTTAAAAATTTTCAGCCTTGCTGCCAGGATTTGCTGGCTTAAGAGCAAGAGGTTCTATTTTATAGAAGTTATTAATATGGGTGGATAGTGACTCAACTTCTATATCATTTGAATGGTAAGTTTCTATTATATGGGTCAGTTAATTTTAACTACAGTTCATTCTGTTAAGAATACGGATTCCAAAATTGCCCACAGGTGGACAAAAAAAAAATATTATCGGTGCTATTTTAAATGTTTCACAACAGTAGTGTTTACCTCCTATATAAAGATCACTCAGTAGAATATGTGTGCATATGCACACATCAGAGCTAGCAGTAAAAATGATATGGATATGAAAATAATTTGGAATTAACAGTGGACTTTTTTCTGTCATATACAGAGTCATGTTGTTGCTTGCTTATGAAACATGAGCAAAATCCAATACCTTATATTAACAATACAAACTTGACAATCATTAGAAGCAGGTAATAGAAAATTAAATTATTTTTTTTGTTTGAAACAATTTTGTAAGTCCATATGCATGGAATAATTTTCTTGTATTGCAGCCTACCAGTACTTCCCACTTTTCTGATCAGATATATGCTCAAAAATGGCTACATCAATATGCCCAACTGCTAAGATAACATGGAGTGTCACTTTAATGGTCTGCGTTTACCCAGTGAGAGAACACGCAAAAGAGCAGCAACTTCTACACATTTTTTCCTCACATTCTCATAACAGCAACTGTCAGCACAGGATACATTTATATTATTACATTAGTTTGCAGTTCAAGAGAGAAAACTCATCTTTTAGGCAAGAAACAGAGGCCCAATGTGGGAACCCACTCACCCTCAGCTATCCAGGCAGTACAAGCATAACTGGCCTAAAATATTTGGATCTTTGAATTCAAACATACCTATAAACAGCAGCTCAAAAGTAGCGAAAGGTACTTCTGTGTGAAGGTTGACACTATTTTTTTCTTTTTGCATATTGGAAAAAACCCCACCACCGCTGAACACAGCACAAGGCGGAAAAAACCCAACCCTTTGTTTACAGTTTCCATGTGCAGAAGTGGCTGCAGTAAGAAAATTCAGGATGGTGAGTCCTGAAAGTGATGAAACGATAACAAGTAAGAGATTTCTTTCAGAATACTGTTATAATTTCAAAGCCTAATTTTGATCTTAAATTGGGGAGGGAGGGAGGGAGTGACGGGGTGTTTGTGTGTCTCTCAGAGGGGGAGAGAGAGATTTGGGTTTAGTTTTTACTATGGCTTTCAGTAGTGATGCTCTGCTACCTTATTGCAAAAAGTAAGTGCCATTTGCTCTTTATCTGAATTACTAAAGCTATTCTAATTTAACGTGTAGTGTATATTATTACCATATAAATGCAACAATGAAGAAGAGGAGAGTCATTTGTGTTTATACCCATAAAAAAATAGATCTATAGCTAACCAGGGAATTGGGATAGCAAAAATGGTCTCTGAAATACGCATCCCTCCGACAGTTCATCAGGCTCTCTGGATTGCAGCCGCTGCTTTTGAGGCAAGGGGAACATGCAGTGGACTACAACAAATTCATTCCCGAAGTGGTGTATGTTGTTTATATAAGGCACTCATTTTTTACTGCTGTGACTTGGCACCATCATGTGGCCACTTTGAGTTTGCTCAATTTAAGTAACAATTTACATAGAAAAATGTTTGCCACAAATCAATTAGAATTTAAAAATTGTTTCAGACTACTTTAGAAGGAGATGGTACATATCTTAAATATATGTTCACTAAATTCTGAACACATTGTGTTCCAATTGTGCTTTTGTTCCCTGAATCTATGCTCGTTTAATCATGCTTTTCCTCGTGATCAGAAGTTGTAAGGCTACAAGACATTTTCTGCGGTTGGTCTTCATCCAAACTTTACCAACAGTGTACAAAAATTAGAATAATATTATAGTCAACTATCCTCTTCCTCACTACAGGAGCTTTGGCAATGATTTGCAGGATTAAACAGGTCAGTATTTTCTGGTTTACATCAGAAATCCCAAATGATTTAGAATTTCAGTAAATCTCACAAGCATATTGTTTACATAGTGCCATCCAAACATGCAGGGTACATATTAGGACAACTCAAGTTAGTCAGGTATCTCTTTGGAAAGTTTCAGGGTCAAAATCACAAGTAAGGCATCACGTGATGTACATTTGTATTCTGATATGTTTGCATAATGTTTTTAGGTGGATATAAGAAAGTTTTACCAAGTGTTAATGAGTAAAAGGCTGAGGCAGAAGTCTCCATACATTCAGGTTGCTTACAGAGGCACAACTTTACGCTCACCAAACAAAGGATTGCTATCATTTACTTCAGAGCAGAATAATGAGAAACAGCAGCTTAATTTATAGGAATATATTTTCAGTATTTTTGTGAAAATATATATACATCTAGAGTATTCAATAATGAAAAACAGTTCATCATCTTTTTGAGTACAATAATGCTAAATTTGGTTCTGCCATTTTTGTGACAAAATATATGGTTTCAGCTGAAATACTTTAAAATATACACAAGTTATATACAAATACAAAATTACATTATAAAACTTATAATTGCAGTCAAAAATAATCTCGGTATTTTGCAATAGTTTGTACACCCAGAGAGTTGTTCTGTTTCTAAAAAGACTGCAATAAAAGCAAATGTAGTTTTTCAGATTCCCCAGGCTGAGGTAATGCCCACTTCTCCTTTACATACTGTATGTCTATCTGTCCAGATTCTTTGGCCAGAGCAATGCCCAACAATCCGTTTGTTTTTTCTGGTTCTCCCAGCAGAGCCATAGTCACAACACTGAAATCAAAAGAATGGGGGAGTGCTTTTAACTGAGGCAAAATTAACATAAATTGGTGTTTTCAAACGTGTTTTTAGCAGGTTACTTATAGTTAACTAAATGATTCCTTTTTTCTGCTTATCACAGTGTAATAGTCCTCACTCTTTCAAGACCCAGCATGTTCTTTATCTTTTCACCAGTTGCAATCATTTAAGTTAAACATAACAGGCAATTCTTCCCCTGTTCAAAGATTTCTAATCATGACTTAAAAATTATTTCAAGCATGTAAAAATGAACTATTTTTATGGTATTTTCCAGTACAGTGTAGCAACTTTAAAAATTATATTATTTTCTCCCAAAACTAGCAGCACTTTGCTATAGTTTACAAGGCTACAAGGAAAACTTTCAGTTAGAAGGATATTCACCAAGACTAACAATCCTAGGGAAGACAGAGTCTCCAAGTACGGCTCCCATCAGGGAGGAAAGAGAATCCTCAAGACTATAATTCAGAAAGGCTAAATTAAACTCCTTTTCTGCATCAATCTACAGGATACCCAGATCTCTACACTGACTACAGGAACAGTATTGTGAGTCTTGGTGAATACGTGCTAGCCGAAAATATTCTTGTTTACTTTGTGACAATGAACACAATATATTTCTTTATATTGGTAACCATACTATATATAGGCATTTTAAAATGTTATCCAACATATCTTGCCTATTTTAGGGGTTGATCCTGATCCAGCAAAGCTATCTTTGAACTGAAGAAGTCCAGTGATTTTAGTGGGAACAAAATTTTTCTCTTCATATAAACAGCAACTGCTCCATGTACAGACATCTGTCCCAACTGACAACACTATACATGATTTTGACTTATACTAACATTATTTCTCTTTTATCAGACTGTATCAAATAGTAAGTAAATAAGGATAAACTAAAATTTAGCTTGCTATGGTCTCTTTCAACACCTCCAACAGTTTTAAAAAATATAGCCAGAAAAGCAAATTCTAATGAAGATTTCAAGTTAAGCAAAAAAACCCATCCAAACTGTAATCAAAATGTAGATGATAATAATATTAATATTTTGTTAAAATTAAAGAAACGTAATGTACTTACTTCTCTGATGGAATGGTCTGCTTTGCCACAGGCAGCAAATCATTTTCCAGAAGATCCCAAATGTAAATATTAGATGATGCATCCAGGACAAAAAACACAGCGGGTCTTGTTAAAGCCCACTGCAGGGCAATAACTGGCTGGCCATTTGTGCTGTCATTCCACTGCATGAGGGGATACTCTGATGTCATTTGGTGTAATCTAATACTTCCATCTGAACAGCCAACCTGTATCATAGTCAAAAAGAAAATACTTCCTGGGAACAAAGCAAACTAAGCAGCATAAAAATTCAGTTCTTCAGAATATCAGGCATAGAAATAAAATTATTTATATGAGGCAAGTGGTACATCTCTCGTGTCCCACTCTATGGACTATCCGGATTTTAACTTTTACTGTAAATTTTAGTTCAAAAGCAGTAACTCTGTACTAACCATACTAGAGTAATCCACTAATCCTGGGATGAAGTCCCAATTTCCTGTTTTAAAAAAAGTTCTCAAACCACCAACTTCACTAATACTATGATCCAGCACAACTTGACAGTAATCAGAACTGGGGCTAGGTCACAGCCTGGAGATCAATTCAGACAGCTACTTAGTGACACATGTAATCTGTAAAACCAAGAATAGCTTTCAGTGGGACAGGCTGTGCTTAACAGTATAATGATATTAATCTGATTCATAATGAACAGCTAAATCCAAAGACAGGCAGATGTCACTGCTTCCAGATATTTTGTTATAGTCTTTGTCTTTCCTAGTATAACATTTACAAGTTTGCTCTGATCCAGGTACAAAAACCCCTATTCTATGAAAAAAGAAAATAACTTATTCTTACTACCCAGGGCCATCTCTACATCAGGAAGACTTCCGAGAATTTTCAAATGATGATGACTTTTTACAGCGATTCGGCAAATCGTGCTTACATTTAAAAGGACTCTGCAGATACAGACTTCCAGAAGTCAGTATCACTCTAAATAAATGCATTTGGGAAAAAGGTAAGAACATCCACACTGGTAAAAGAAAGTTCTGACTGTGCAGTGGTGACACAAAATACGTACGCTGTAGCCAAACACATTCATTTTACACCTTAGGGAATGCCAATGAAGTCATGTGAATCATGGCAAATTTAGAAAGAGAGCATTTTTAAGAGAGGATTAAGTACAAATATATGCAAGGATAAGCAGATGGAAAATCCTACCAAAGTTAGATTCAACTTGCATTGAATAAACTTTCACAAGGGAGACAAATAAAAACAGTGGGTGTGTCAATATGAAGTGCTGAGGGCAGATTTGAACCCACCTGACTGCAGGGTACACTGCCAGGCATACCCCAAGGGTAAGCCTGATGTGGAGAGGAAAGGAAAGCAAAGCAAGGAATGCCCAGAGCTGCCCCACAGACTTTAATTTCAGAGCAACACAGATATTTTGTCTCCAAAATGATTATGTCACTAAGACATGTATGGTAAGAGTGAGAAACAGCTGAGGCTTCATTAATAGCAGAAGACCTGCTTGCAATGCTGAATTTCAGTAAAAACAAAGAATAAGTTATAAGGCTGGAGTGAGATTGCCATTTGTTTCTGTGAGCCAGATGGTCCACCTTTTACATAAGCAAAGTTCGAACACCAGGACACAAGATTTATTGTCACCCCTCATGGCAGATTGGAATTAGTGAGGTAAATCAACTATCACATCTAGTTGAATACGTCAAATTAGAAATGCTCCCTCAGCAAGTAGTTAAAAAACAAAACTTGTATTATATTAAAATGTTTTCATACCAAAAATAGTGGCTTTCCAAAAGGGAAGAAATCAATTGTATTGATGCTTATTGATCTCAGTCCGCTCTCCTGGGGTCTGAATAGCTTTGGAAGAACTTTTAAATCATGTCTTGTACTATGGCCTACCAGCCCCTACGAACAATATAAAGAAAACTAATTAAACAAAACAAAACAAAATTTGCATTATTAGCATTACAAGAAAAAGTTAAGTAATTCACAGAGCTGCTACCTTAAAAGATCTTAATAGCTAACAAATTTTACTAGCTAACAGATTTTAATAATAGTCTCAAACTACAAATTTTATATACGGTGTACTGGTATAATTCCAAGTGGGGCAGCTTCCAAAACAAAAAATAACAATGAGATGAATTTCAGCACATTACTCACAATGTTTGTTCCAACAATGAAATGATTAGGATTAGAAGACAGAAATTTAATAGTCAGTGTCTGGGGCATTCTCTGGCGCACATCCTTTGGGAAAAGGCTAGGAAAAACATAAAGGTAAACGATGACATAAATACAGGAAGTTGTCTCCTAAAGCTATGCAAGTACATACAGAAACTCTTGATCTAAAATGTCTATGACAAGCTCTAGAAATAAGTGTATATTAAAAGAAACCCAAACAACTAATGAAAATATTTTAATATATATCTTACATAACAGCAAATGAATAAAGTATAGGAAAAATTAGCTTTGTGAGATACACGTGTAAAATCTAAATACTCCTGATTTCTTACCTGTTATTCAATTCCATAGTAGAGCTATGTACTAACTTCACTTTCCCTCCAGGAATTAAACCTAAAATTATATAAAATAACTATTTAAACTGATTCAAACACTTTGCATTAAGTAAGTGCTATCATCAAATAAAAACCTAAGCTAATAAATAAACAGATACTTCATAATTAAATTGTTTATTGTAGATGTAGCTTTTGATACGTAAGAATCTTACATTATTTAGAACTATTTACTTCAGAATTCAAATCTGAAGAGTTGTAACCTTTGACAGAAATCAAAGAAAGAGGACAGAGAAAGGGAAACATGATTATATGTTTGCTTTATTTTTACAGTATGCATATAACATCCTGTAATATCACTCCATAAAACCCAATTCTATCAATGGTTAAAAATGCACATTTATGTCACTTGGATCTTTGACAGTGAATTATAGTAATGAGAGACTGTAATACTTCAATAAATTTGGTCTGTGTTACTTCTTAATAGAGAATAACATAAATAATTCAAATCCTTCAACCACGAGAATTTTTGGAAGACAAAAAAATGAGTGCTGGTGGCAGTAAAACCGTGTCAACACATGACCATAGCTTTAAAATGTACCTCCCCACAGACATAATACCCAGCTTTAGCAGCTCAATATAGCCAGACATGGCACACGAGCTTGTAAATTAGAAAACTGATCAAAAATTCTAGATTGTTAGCATTACTTCATTGTTTGTACAATTATTTTAAAATGTTTCAGGATTTTAATCACAGTCTTTTCCACTCAGGTAAGTATATAAGTCTAAATTTGTTCAAAGAACAAAAACCGTAATTTTCTCATTCACATAACTCCAAAAAGGTATGAAAGGACTTAGTTCTTTACTTTTTTCATGGAAACTTTTTTCTCACACTATATTGAGGACCTTACCCAAAGCAGAACTTTCAGGACAATTATCAAAACGGAGATATTGGCGACAACATTGTAACAGATTTGGTTAAAACTAAAGAAAGAACAGGAGGATTGAGAAGGATATAAAATCTCATATTCCTTGAAAAAAACAAAAGCTGTTGAGAACACAAAAATCTGCTTTAACATTTTAAGAAATGTGGTTGTCTGTGGTGGCAATTACCAATACAGAATTAGCAGATGAGATTCAGAAGCAGTGAAAATAACTCTCATGATACCTAACCAATAACCCCAAATATCAGATTTATGTCCTATTCAGAATGAACCTTTTCCTCAGTAATTTTTGCCTTCTAAACTACTTTTTGTCATCACTGACTCCTGCTCTCTTCTAACTTCTGTCTCAAAACTCAAACCCTTTATTCTACCTCTAATGTATAGTACTCACCTAAATCAGTTTGTGAACCAGCTAAATCCACTTTCTGTAATTCAACAACTACCTGAAAAGTCAATATTTAACATTAATAAGCAATAAATACTTAGACTAATTTTTTTTAAAACTCATTGTAATAATATATGACGTAACCCTAAAGGAACCTTTAGATACGTAGGTCTAACACTACAATTACTACAGGTAGATTCTTTAACCCCTGCCAATGTCTGCAACGCTAAAAATAGCTTCACGTGCCTGCTGGAAAGCAGAATAGGGGAAGTTACATTCTACACTTAATCACTACTTGGCATCTTGTTAGTTTGGTGGGTCACAAAAAAAAACACCCTAAACCCCCACATAAGGGATTGTAACACTTCCCTGTGCTTTTCAGTATTTGGAAATAGAAAGGGTAGAGCATTTGGCCTGAATCTATTGCTACTAAAGTTACTTAGAGCTTTAAGGGACTTAACTAGTGATACAGAAGAGAAGTACTTTTATCCCCTTATTATTCACTAAGCCATTCAATTCCTCAGGCAAGATCAATTCAGATGCAAACAACAAGTTCAGCAGCTAGGCCCAAGCTGCATCAGAAAAAGACTGAAAACATCTCATAGAAAGAAGAGCTGTCAGGACAGCAATTAAGAGCAACAGCCCTGGTGCTTACCTGACCATCATATTTTAGGCACGGTAATCTTTTCCACAGATTTTCACATTTTGCCTCTTGAACATTTATTTTATATAAATTATGAATGTCATTTCTCACGTACATTCAGTACAGTCTCTGACACCACTGTGATTCAAATAAAATAAAGTAGGTGGGTGAAAGAGGACCGAGGTCTATTATTCAGTTAATAGAAATATGTGAACATATGAAGCAGAACTACCGATAGCCCGTTTTCATGAATTCATGTACCTCTTAATAGTTTCATCTAAGGATAGCATTACAGCATTAAAGAGTCAGGTAAAAAAAAATTTGAGGAGGATTCCAACAGAATGGCTAGTGTTGCTGTAATTTTCAGGGAGGAAATGCTCATCAGAAATCCCAGATTTGGGTTGCTATATTTGAAGTATTTTGTTATTCCAACACGATACTCTCTTTTCATACATATATTACTCACCCACATATTGAGGATTCCATTTTCATCCATTGAAGCTATCTGAAATGGAGGGCCTGACATTTCTGTGGAAGGATTAGCAACAATTTATATTCACACACTGGCTTCATCCTGAACAATATCAAAGGATTTGAAACACTTCCTAGGTTAATACATTCTCTGAAATGTCTACGATCCTCTCAGCTGCATAAAAAGGGAAAGTGCCCTAATTCTATCAAAGATGAAAAAGGCATGAAACTTTCTTTACCAAGAGGGTGGTCAAACACTGAAACAGGCTTCCTAGAGAGGTGGTCGATGCCCCGAGCCTGTTAGTGTTTAAGAGGCATTTGGACAACATGCTTTAACTTGGTAAGCTCTGAACTGGTCCAGCAGTTGGACTAGATGATTGTTGTAGGTCCCTTCCAACTGAAATAGTTTATTATATATCTCTGTCTATTCTAGTATGTTCAGTTCATCCTACCAGAAAGGCAGATGATCTCTGTCTGCATCTTTTAAAATGCCTGGATTCTACATGGACTTTAGAACCGGACATGAAGTGCAGTAGATGAAATCTTGTAAAACCTGCAATATGCAGCACATTTCTTTGTACTACTATGGATTTCAAAGTGAAAACCTGCAATCGAAGCAATAACATCACCTCTAGCACATTGTCTGAGAATCTGGGGGGTTGAGGATTAAAGTTTCTTTGCAAAGGTTGGTCATAAAAAAATTAGACAAAAGGCACAGGAAGAACCACCGAGTACAGTCACACATTTTAAGCGTTTGGATATAAGCAAATTGCTCCACTGATTCAGACAGTGCTTCTATAATGTCTGAAAAAACCCTAAGACTTCTCTGAAGGCAATTTTTGAATGATAACTTGTTTTATCATGGAAGAACAAAATAATGTCTTGAAAACAGACATTATAACAAGCATGCACCCACATCTGACATGAAGCTGCACTGAATGAACATTACATAAAAATGAGAGCAGAAAATAAACATGAATGTTGTATGCAGTTGACACTACAGACAACTTAAGAGGCAGAATGTAATTACAAAATGGATTTTGGCTTTGATATATTTGTTTTACTAGCCACATAAAGAAAGATTCAGACATATTGACACTTTGAAGAGCAGCTTACATACCCTCCTGATAAGAGAGGCTTGAGAACCCATAATTCTGATCAGTGTGGAGAGAGGCTGAGACAGGTTCCACTGCTAGTATAGGAGAGGTGTGGTTTACTGAGTTTAGAATGCCATCTGTAATTAAGGATAATGAAAGTTAAACACTATACTATTCTCAACAAAACCAAAAAAACCCTAATCGCTTTTCAGCTTATGGAAAAATGATGACTACAAAGAAAGAATGGCAAATAATGAACTTCATAAAGAATTACTTTGTAAAAGTCTGAAATACAATTCTGCAAACTGTTTCCTAAATTAACAAAATACTACTAGAGAAATCAATGTTTCACCATTTGTATTTACTTGTCATTTTCCAAATGACTGCTGCACCATTTATGCCACTGTACCAGACATTTCATTAAAATCTGCCATTTCAGGGTTACCATGAAAAGAATTATGTTAACTTCAAACTCCATAAACAACAGAAGTAGAAATAAATCACTGCTTACTATACAAAAGATAAAATTAAAGAAAAATTACTCTTAATAGAAAGTAACTACCCTGAAACAAACAATTCACCACAAGAAAATATGTATTCACCCTTTCCTAACATTTTAAAACAAATGTATATTTAAAGCAACTTCAATATGCATTCTTTGGCAGATATTCTTGATTTCTGGACTTGCCCTGTGCACTGAACTTAATCTCATTTAAGACTAAAGGCATAAAGCTTCCTAAGTATACAGCATTAAAATCTGCTGGCTTATATAAGCAACTACATGAAATTGTTTACATACATTTTAATACTAGCCCATTGTGCAACACAAGACCAACCATCTTTGAGCTACTAAAAAAATTGAGTCTATCAACCAACTAATGTTTATTTTTACATGGCTACTGCAATAAGACACACTTGTGAACAAAAGAGGATTTTGTGCATGTGTGTGGTGTGTTTTTTTACAAAAAATAATACCTCAGTGTAAGTTAAATGGTAGCACCTGCACACAAAACAATAGGGGGACAATACAGTGCCAAGAAAAATGGCACCAATTTATAATTAAGACTGAGACAAATGCTGGTATGTACACCTCATTCCCAATCTCTCAACTTACTACTACATACAATGAAAACATTAATAAGATTAATGACTTGCTCCTCTATTTAACTTTGCAATGATAAACATTGGTAATAGGCATAAAGATCCATTCATTTGCATCAGATCCATAAAATTTTAAGGATCTCATCCACCAATTCAAATGCAGACTGAAGTACTTTGGACTATGTCTTCTAGTATGTCAGTCGTATGTCCAAAGTAAACTTCTGCAACTTTTGATTTTGACGTCCATGGATTATAAGAAAATTTACAAAAGCCTATGTTATTTTGATCATACATTAATGGATCAGAAGCATAGAAAAAAAGAGAAATTCAATGACAAGAAAATGTCAAAGGATGAAAGGAGGTCACCCACAAGCACTTTTGCAAAGTAAACTTTCTTCTGGCTTCCCAATATGTACGCAACACTAATTTAGGCCATATCTAAACAATGCAACAAATGAATTCCATGTTATTTTTTGTTGCTGTGCTTCTCTGACATTAAGAACCTGGAAAGCGCATGCTATAGCTCCTAACTGACCCCAGTGACAAATATTTTGCTCATGTGACAAGCTGGATGACAGAAAAATGTATGTCCAGGCTTGGCTCCAACATGCAATTGTTACACTTCTAGAGATATTGAACCAGAGAGCTTTTGGGCCCCAAAGTCTAGTCACAGCTTCAGAATCTCTTCAACAAAAGACTAAAAGTAACTGACTGCTGACTGTGCAAGTTAGAATTCAACTTACTCCACTATATAGATCACCTCTGACATTTAGCCTTCAAAAACTACTTGTTTCCAATGATGTGATCCCCATACATGCTGAACCAATAGTATCATAAAAAGACAGTTGTATATGTAATGAAAATATGATAAATTTCTAGATCTCACATTGCTACAATAATTGATAAATTGGCAATAAGAAAACCACAATCCTGACTCAACATTTAGTGTATCTAGATAGAATCCAGAAATTATAAAGTTACATAAATGGAATTTTAGAAATGCATAAGTGTGAGATTCAGACCAAAGATTATGACCTCTAAAATGGTATCTACATATAAGACAGCTGGGTAATATCTGTAAGTGAACTAAACCTAATCAGTACAATCAATCCAGCTCACCACATACAGATATCTCATCATTAGGATGAGACGAATAGCTCTCTAGATCCCACAGAGTTAACGGAGGTTATGCGTGTATACACTTGGATCTTGCATGCAACCTTATAGAAACATCAAGACAATTTATACAGATTGCAAATTTTAAATGATGTTTGAAAAGTTATATTTTACAGTCTTAAATTACTCTGATTTTTTTAAAATACATCTTAATACGTGTGTTTAGATGTAGATAAAAAAGCAATGGAGGTTATATTAAGGGAGATAACATGCTGAAAATTGACTAAGCTAGTAATTTCAGATGAGGTAGTAGTTGAGTAGTCCATTTTAATATTACAATGCTCCTTAGGTTCTACATCTGGTCCACCTTTCAATCCTCACTGCTTGATGCATATTGAGCTTGCTTACATTTCTTTACAGGTATTACTGATTGGCAATTTTTACTAGACTAAATATAATCTCTGAACTGGCTAGACTAGGCTACGGAGAAAGAGTGTTCTTAGAAGAATTAGTAGTGGAATTGTTCCACTGCCTACAAAATGACTAATCAGAATGCATAGATACTAACCAGTGGAAAATGTTGGAACTCTAAATGTCCAGTCAGTTTCACTGATCATCATATGAGGGTGCATTCTTGAGTCTTCTCGAAGATCCCACACCAACAATGAACCATCTATTGTTCCAGCAAAAACTAATGTTGTTTTATTGGGACTAAAGCAGCAACATATCACCTGTTAAGCAGTAAAAATATGCATGGTTGATATTATGATAAAGGCCAGTGATTTGATAAGCCTGAAATATATTTGTTCTTCCTAGGCATGCAAAGACAGATTACAGGCGTTTGCAGCAGAAGTACAATTTACTTAAAAAGGGAAGTAGGACACAAGACTTTCAGTAGGCCTTCCCTTTTCAAGACAATTGTTGTGTAATCTGCATCTACTGCCACAAAGCTGGGGGGTGACTCAACTCTGTGATAGTGATGGGTAGAGAGAAGTCCTCACAACATCTGAACCAGCTGTTTTACTTCTGTTCACTCTTCAACCAGGAAATGGATTCAAAATTAAAAACAAACCAAAAACCACAAAACACTATGACCATCATTACATTCTAGAACTGGAGCACAAAATGGAATGAGAATTCCACTCACTATGCTTAATTATGTTTCCTCAAAAGATGACATATCTTGCAGCAACACAAGAAAACTAAATATACATAATAAAGCCTTTTATTCAATGGGCAAATACACAGCGTTGTTAAAACATACCTCTGAGTCACATATTAAAACTTTCTGAGGACTAGAGGGCTGCCAGATGTTCCAAACACATAAGATGCTCTTTCTGTTCAGTAAACCAACACCTGCCTTTTCACGTAATCCATGAACAGAAAGCAGTGTCTGCCTCTGAACTTGAGAGACACACAGGCAGGATATTTTTCGGTCTAAACCATTAAAACAAAAGAAAAAAGAGAAAAGCAATAAATAAAAAAGTAAACTCACTGCAGGTGAAAAAGCATATTTAGCTGCTATAGCAACAACCAAAGGAGCTAAGACGTAATTATGAAGAATATTTCTATTAACAGTGGGTTGTTTTTCATGCTATACAAGAAAAAAGGAGAGAAGAAATCTAAAAATTAGAAGTAAGTAGAAAGCAAAAAGGAAGAGAGCCAGAAAGTTAATAGAACAATTATTCTGGGCATAAGCAAGCCAATCTGATCTGACGTCAGTATATATACTGAAAATGAAGCTAAGTCTCAAACAGGAAACAGCACAAGCCAGGCTTTTTCTGGTTCATCTCATGTGTTCACATTAGAATACGTATGGTTTTGTGTTATAATACGTCTTCCTAACATGATTACAGATGATTTATTTTTCATTTGTCTTTTCATCTGAACGTCTACTGTTTATATGGGGAATATATAACTGCAGTTCAAATATATCAAGCTATATTCTCCCTGTTCAACAACCTTGCTTTATTTGCAACCTTGGCTTTACTTAGGCAAAAAGAGCCTAAATGAAATTACACCCCTTGGGATGGCCCTCCAAGAGCAGGGACAAGAAATTACATCCAGGGCACCCCTATATCATGCTAATCGCTGGCTACACTTCTGGTTTCACAGCAGCTACAATGCTCTGATGTTCCCTACATGAAAACAATCTGCACAGAGTTACAGCAAGATTAGCCCACTTAAAAGAAAAGTGGGCTTTACATCATCTGTATATCCTGATACGTGCTGTTTGCACTTCAGTCATGACAAAGAGCATTTTGCATAAGGAAGAAGAGTTCACACTGAATACTAAAAGGTGTAGAATAAAGTTCCCTTACCATGGAGGAATGGCTGGTTAGTATTTAACTGGAAACAGCTATCACTAATAGACAGACTGGTTTGTCGAGATCTTAGTTTCCACCTGGGTTGTGTTGCAACTTGATCTTCCTCTAGCAAAACAGCAATCACCTTTCAAACATAATTACATTTATAGAAATAAAAGGGTCGTCTTATCTTTCAGCTTTGCTATTTGTAGCTTTCTAAAGTATGTGGATTAATTTAATTAACTTTTATCAACTCTCTTGTTAATTTCATATCTTTGCAAACACAGCTTTACAGACATAAAAGTTGCACAGCTCTGGTTCCATTACTTTGCAGAGAGATGAATCTCACTGATAATGAGTATTATTTAAGTAATTTATTTAAATCAGTCAGAACAAGTACTGTAAGTGATCTATCACATTGTATACTTATGCACACAACTCATAAGGGATATTAAGTACATGAGTGTACCTGACAAGCAGACCGGAGGAAATTTGCTAATCTTTGTGAATCAATTTTAGGTGTTAGAGCTCCATTCGTTGACATATCTTTGCTGTTTGTGGGACCTAAGTAAAAACAAAAACCAAAACCAAACCTGAAGTTTCCAAAGGGAATCAGTTAAGAAAACCGTAAGAACAATGTAATTTTTAAGCCAGAGGAGAGTGGCAGGAATCAACTTCTCTTCAGCAGAAGTAGCAGTACTGAAGAACAAGATCTGTTGGGGAATCGTATCTGCTGCCAACAGAAACAGCAATCCAGAAGGACGAAACTATTTCTGCCACTTATTCTCCACCCCCTCCACAATGGGATTCAGAGTGCCTATAGCAGTTTGCTATCAATGCAGCCTGTTACATTACAAATTCTGACAACGAATTGGTACAAAAGAGAAAGTTTACATGCATACATCCATAAATGCATACGATTAAAATGTTCTTCACCTCCAGACACAAGGGCACTTTCTCCTGGATGCTGTGTCCATTTCTCCAATGTCTCAACTTCCTCAGTCTGAATGTCTCTCTCAAGATTGTCCTCGTTACACTGAACATATGCCTGAAGTAGAAAGATAAAGTGAACAATATATGGGTGACACAGCGAAGAATGACAGCACATAAATGAATAAAACTTAAACAGTCATTTTAAAACTGATGTGCTCAACCTCTTCTGTTTGTAAATTCAGACCCGAGCATACTGACACAGTGTCACTATTTGACACGCATGCACATTTTACCACATTTCGCACAAGAGTTCTAGACTTATTGCAAAAATACAGAATGTCTTACATGATGCGTAAATAATAAACCCAGCATACTTGGGACAGTGAGCCACAGACATTTACAAAGTCTTTTAGAAAATGGGGAAGGAACACAAGAAAGTCCTCTTCTAATACAGAACGGAAGTGGCCTTTCTGGCCAAAAGTTTTGATATCATTGCTTTATGGTAATTAAGGCTTAGAGATTAAAATTATTACTTTATTACTTTACTGTCCTATTGGCTTAAGTAACTTTCTTTTGTAAGCAAAATTATTTCCCAGAGCAAGAATCAGCACTTTCAGGATTTAAATATTACTAAATATTTGTTACCCACCTGCTTGGTGTTCATTTTACCAAAATTCCTGATATACATGTCATACTCATTTACAGGAGGCAAATCCAATAAGGAAAAACTAACTGAGAAGTCCAGATCAATTAGTGGGAGAAGTTCTGAACTCCGTTTTCTTTAGAATGAATTACAAGAGAGAAACACAAAAATGGTTAAGACCAAGTATTTGGTATTCCAAAAGAAAAACAACCTGATTTTGTACAGTATGAGAGATCTAACAATCCATTGATCTATGTGAATTGAAGCTGTACCAAACTTAATTGACAGATAAAAATATATCAAAGAAGTCCACATAATATTATTATGAGTGGTCATTTAATGTTATGCAGAGATAATTACCATATTTGAAAATGTAATACTGATTGCAAATGGCAAACTTATGTGGCTTATTATTAAACCCCAAACTCTCAAAGCCTAGCACAGTCATCTTGCCTAAGTATTCAAAAGCTGTTCTGTGAAGTAACAGAAGAATGTCTCTTTCTTCCTACAGTTAGGATGGTGGCTAAGTCCCCTAAACTCATTTTATTAACTTATGTAAACTATATGCGTACATGCTTTATAAAGATCATCTATAATGTCCTCGTTTTGTTAGACTTATGCAAATGTATTTTGAATGGCCTCCACTGGTAACAGACTGCCTTTAAAACACTAGGGAAACAAATAACAATAGCAGCAATCCTAAAATATATTTTAAATATATACATGAAATTAATTTACTGTTGATAAATAACCTGTGGACATGAATACTGACCTCTTCCCCAAAAAGCAGACCTCCAAAGACCATCAGTTACTGGACTATTGGACTTGATCTAAATGGTATGAAAAGGAGTACTCGAGATTGAGGTATGTATTTTTCCACTTGCATTTTTTGTTTTGAATAAGATTAGCACATTGTGGAATATTTGAGATAACTGAATCTCTTTGTCCTGTGAAATACCAAATCTTTCCATCTTCCTAAATTCCCTTACTGGAATGATAAAATAACTCAACTGCCTTATCCAGCTTCCCTCAGTCCTTTTACTTTCTGCCTACCTCAATTCTTAATTTTTTCAACCTTACTCACAAATAAAACTATATTTTGATTCTTAATTGGAAAACAAGCCTACCTTCATATGTTGCATCTTAGTCCAACAAGTAAAAAACATTTATGTGACATTAAAACATTTTTGTGATACTACTTATTATCATCAACTACAAAGATATTCCTACCACTCTACTTGTATGGATGTGTGGATAATGAAAAGACAGTCAATCTTTGTCACAATTCACACAACTATCTATCTACTTTAATGTCATAAAACTATTAAGATATTTTATTTTAAGAGTTAACCACTTAAATTACATGCAGATGTATGTTTACAAGTTAATTCCACACTCTCGCTATAGAAGAGATTCCTTGACAATGAGAAGATTTTTTGTAGCCTTCCTTTCTCTCTTGCACTTTCAGGATTTTTTTAATATACTTAATATAAATACAACCCAGATACAATTATGGGTCTGTAGTAGTTTAATATCTAAACAGTCTTACAGATGCATATTCTAGCTGCAGCTTCTTCTCAGTAAGCCAGTCTTCGAACCAGGAAAAGACCAGAGCAACATGAGCTGGGATTTGTCTTCCAATATTTTAGACTGTATTTTTCTTTATACATAGGCATAATTTTCACATCTCCTTTTTGCTACTTGATGACATCTCTTGCATTTTCTTACCCACATTTTATTTTTACTTCTACTTCCTAATGCACCACCTCTTCACAAATATTGAGGGCACAGATTGCTGAGATCTAATTCAAACGTATTAAAGTTACTTCCTAGTTACAAATCTTAATGATACATGCAGACAAATCCTTAAAATAAACTAATAAGCCTCTTATTAATACTTACAATTCCAAAATGCCACAGGTCATTTATAGGATACTTTCAGTCTATTCACTGGTAGCAATGTATTATCACAGCATTAAATTCCACAAACCCTTTCTCTTTCCATGAAAATGCTAGTTATCTTCACAGGCTACATACATTGTTAGCATGTACACAAAGTTATATGCATAGTCATAATCAGTCATAGCACATAATCAGTAGAGGCTGACAAACATTTCAGAAGGCAATTCTTCAGAGAGATGCCTTCCTGAATTTCCTAATCTGTCTCCACTATCTAGAGAGGAAGCCTAGACAATGAACTTGTGTAAAATTTGGGCATATAAATTTAGGCAAGGTGAATTAAACAGCCTAGATAATAAAATCTCCCTTATGTAAAGGTTAGCCACTGATGTGCAGCCAAGAAGCAGTGGAATATAGTATTACAAAAAAAAAATATTAATATTCTTGCTTTATGCAAGAATTGATGTAACAGAAAATTGGAGAACTATACAGTGCTTTAGATAAATCTGGAGCTCCTGGCAAGTTCCACAAGAAACAGGCATCAATTTGTTTCTTTAATACAGAGCTGTCTTAGATGTCTCAAATCTATATCAATTTTAGATCAGTAATAACATGTTTTTACACCAACTGGTGTTATCTCTGAAAGGGAACATGCTATTTTGGCAACAGTATGTACCATATAGAGTCTTAGTTATTTCAAGAAATGACAGTTCTGCAGAGCCCTGAGAGCAGATAAAAGGCTTGCTCTTTAGTACTATAAATCCAATTAAGTGACTGAAGAATAATACAAAGAAATCATAATCCTGTAATAAATAATTCTGTAATAAAATGATACACATAAACTGATATATCTGTTATCAAATGGCCTGTAGATTATATTTACTTCAGAACTAAATACTGATATCTTACAAAATAATATTTGCCTCTAAAAGTCTTAGGATTATAAACTTCACATATTTCAAATATAATAAAAAAAATTACATCTCACATAGCGTGGTGCCATTTTGTGTGGATTATTTAATATGCACTTACTTCTGCTTACTAGCCATACTTCGGCTACTCTGTCGTCGGTTTGCCATTTGAAAATCCATGAATATTCCACAAGAAGAGTTTCTAACAGAAGGGTATTGCCTTTCTGTGATAGTATAAAACATTATTAGTGTTATAATTCACACCTTGCAGTGCATTAAATTGTAAAGCAGTAAGTCTAAAAAGCAACAGATTTATTATGACACAGCTACTAAAAGTTACTAGTTTGCACATTACACAAAGTGCTCTAGCACAGTTATCAGTACAATAAGCTGCTTAACTTCAGTAATGGGCCAGCATTTTTCCGTTATTATGGTCCTTTATCAATCAATTCAAAATGACCGGCCATTGTAATTTGTATTTTAGAAGAAAGTGCCTCTTTCTTTCTCCTGCCATTAGCAGGTCCTTTGTTCCCCTGTCTACAGTAAAACATTCTATGACCAATTCTAAAAATCCTATCAAGTTCACACAGACTACACCACGTGCATGCTACACCTCTGAATTCATCACTACAGCTAGTGGAGAAACTCGTCAACACAAGCTTAACTGATGCCCTTGGATGAATAAACAAAACATTGAAAACCTGCTTTAAAAGCCACCGTTAATGAAACGACTACAATATCTGATGTCATGTGGATTTTACTCCCTTTCCTGGATAGGTGGTAGCTAATTGACCTTAATATCCAACTTCCAGTCAGGACCAATGGTGTTTCACTCCCTCAGAGGAAGATTGCCTTATTAGATAGCACTTGTAAAATGCTTTTAAACGTCTAAAAATCATTACCAAAATGATCAATAATTTTAACCAAACGAGATCAAAACTTTATCCAAAAAGAGTATGGTGTAATTTACAATAAAGCAGTAAGTGCTACAATTCATAATTTAAAAATCTGATTCTATATTAGAATTCCGTCCTTTTTGTTAGATCTATAACATTAATTGAATTATTTTCTTGATTTGATATTGTTTATTAGAAAAATAATAATAATTGCATAAATCTGCTGCAGGAAGAAATTCACAGAATCTCCTAGATTGGAAAAGACCTGTAAGATCATCTGGTCCAATCATTAACCTAACACTGACAAGCCCACCACTAAACCATGTCTCTGAGCACTATATCTACATGACCCTTAAATACATCCAGGGATGGGGACTCCACCACTCCCCTGGGTAATGCGTTCCAAAGCCTGATGACCCTTTCAGTAAAGAAATTCTTCCTAATATCCAATCTAAACTTCCCTTGGCGTAACTTGAAGCCATTTCCTCTTGTTTTATCACCTGTTACTTGACAGAACAGGTCGACAGTATTACAGTATACGGGTTCTGACTTGCAAAGACAACTTAACTGAAAATCTATTGATACTGTAAAGAGTTGCAGAAACTCCATGCTATTCTTCTGTGGCTATACTAACTTTGTACAAACTAGAGTAAAAAGCTGTTTAAAATTCTTTTGCACAATGATTCTATACTGACATTCACATGAGTGAAGAGTGCAAAGGAGAACCACAGCTGCAGTTAGTTAAACGAGTACTGGCACGCACAGGTATCAGATCAACTGAAAACAAGACAATAATTCCCCAGTCACATTTCAGAAAAAAACCTGAATTTTAGAAGTGACATAGAACTATATATTTAACTAGTATCTGTATTTCTCTTGCCTTCCCACTCAGAGCAGTCGCTTCAACTTTAAAGAAAAAGGCGAATTAATGTCACCGGAAGCCACAAACTGTTCTAGCACTCCTCCAGTTTTCAAAATCCAGACTCTCATATCCTCCTCTTACCCAAAATAAGACATATTAAATGTCAGTCTGTAAATTTTTATACTTCACATTTTAAATGATTAGTAATGCTCTGAATCATTCTTTATCAATGTGAAAGTTACAGTACTTACCCACAAACCTAAGTGACTCATCCAGAGGAGCAGATTTCTGCCTCTAGGCAGACTTCTAGAAAAAATGGCCTGTTTACTCCAAAGTTGTATGTGTTACTCATACATTTAATAAAAAAAGACCGGTATCTAGTCACATACCCATGATTGGTTCCTTTTTTACATTTTCAATTTTCTTTGGCAGTGAAGTACAAATTCTATCATTTTCTGCACTAATTGCTCTTTGAATTTCTTCAATTTCTGCTGTTCTGGAAAATGGAATCTCTCGTACATTTTCTTCTGCGTCTCTTTCTTCACCACTTTTGTCTTCATCATCATCAAAATCATCTTCATAATCCTTTAAAAGTAACAAGACTTTCAATAACTAATAAACATAGATTATAGATGTATTTTTCAAGATCTTTTTAAAGAAACTATAAAATACTGCCAAAATAAAAATAAAATTCTCATACAGATGGCTATAAATCCTCTGACTGAAAGGCTTTTTAAAATAACTGTTTGACAGAAAGAAAATGGTATGTCTTGATTGTGTGGTAATTTTAATCAAGAGAAGACAATCCCACAGTGGTGGTGTTCAGAGCCCAAAATAGATTCATTTTGTTTTTTGGGTTTTTTTTTAAAGATCCTAAAGTAGGAACTATATGTTTAGATGAATTATTTGTTCTTTAAAGGAATAAAATAACAGACCTGTTTGCAGGTACATGCACAAGGCTCATACTTTAATAATTATGTTAACTAAGACAATTCATCTCATGCTAAAATAATCACCTAACACAAATGATATGAACAAGTCGTAAACGTGCTCATTTCTCTCCACTGAATGGCAAAGGGCTACTACAGGGAACAGCTCAACAGCAGACATCGCTCCTAATGTAAGTGGAGATGAATTCTAGTTTCACTGAACAAAGATGTGACTGGTTCAGCTATCAATGAAAGCACATTCAACACACTCTTCTATCTTAATAACTTTAAATTAAACAAAAGAGAGCTAAGAGAGTTCAATTAAACAAATTAGGGAATTAAACAAATCAGTGACACACTGATGTGTGTCAATACTTTTTTCTATGATATTTTTGCAATGAAAAACAATGAGGTTTTTTTTTCCTCCTCAAATTTATTATTTGCTGCCATTATTTAAAAAAAATCAATCAGCATTTTTCACAGAAAATCATTTCCATAATTGAAATTCAGGAAGACAGAAAGAGAATCTTGTGAAGACTTGAACTCAAAAGCAAAAGTTGGTTCCAAACCCCTGATGAAAACTAAGTAAACACATAGCAGAGCGTTTCTAGATAAGATTTTAATTAGTTATTATCTCCTGTTAGCCAAGTTAAGGTCACTGTCACCAAAAAAGAATAAGTAAAAACCATGTAACATCCTGTGATTTTTTTTCTGTGAAAAAAATTAATCATTATTTTGATGCTTAAGAATTACTTCAAAAGGACAATTGTATGCTTTTACTTACTTCAAAATCATCTTCATAATTTGCTGAAAAGTTATCAACTCCTGTGTCTGAATTATAGATGTGTGTATCTTTCACTTCCTAAATGAGAAAAATAAATGAAAGTGGAAAATAAGCCTATAAAAAAAATTAAATCTTTATCTGCCAAATCTTAGCATAAATATAGATGTTCTTCTCAGATATTTCTACATTTTCAAGCAAACATACAACAAATTCAGTTTAGAAATATAAATAAAAGTGTATTAACAAGTGATAACTATTGACTTAAAATAATAATACAGGAAGGCAAAACAGAACTCACCCTATGTAAAAGGATGTTTTCATTAGGTTCTACTACTTTTTCCTAGATTATGACCATAATCCTACAATGTTCCAAAACAGAATTTAGATTTTGGGGGATGGTCATGAACGGTCGAAAATATGAAAAAATATTTCAAAACTTTTTATGGTAAAGTTAGGCTGCATCTGCACAGACTGGTCCAAATAAACCCAAGTTTTTACAGCGTGCACTTCAGACTTGCTGAAAACTTGGTTCTGTCTGCACCTGTCCACTTAAACATATAAAAATACTTTCCTCTTTCTTATGGCAACTGTTTTAAGAAACATGTATGAATTACATCACTAGCTGCATTTTACTTGTTTACACTAAGTATTATTTGCCTATGTCAGCTGTTTATAGAAACAAATAATATACATTGGGTATGTGTAAATTATTTGTAGATGATTTGTATTACACATCTAAACTCTTTCCACTTACTGAGAATTATTTTTTCAAGCATAGAAGATATTGAAATACAGTTGAATAGATGGCTACCTTCAATGCTTAGCAAATTTATATGGAATAAATCAACTTTCTAATGCTGTATCCAGAAACAGAGGTTAGGAGATAGCTGAAGACCAATATATGTAAATCTTATCTTAGAATGGCATTATATTGAAATACATATTGTAATTGTTACTAATCCTAAGAAAAATGCAACATTCTAAGTTCCAAACCCAAATAGTTTTACCTCTTGTCTTGTGTCTCTTTGCTCTTTTTCAATGAGTTTTCCTTTATCTCTTACAGTCCTATTGAAAAAGAGAACATCAATCTTATTGGTTAACTCAGAAGAAAGCACTGATTTTGTTTTGGTTTTCTTTTCTGTTTTTTGTTGTTGTTGTTGTTGTTTCTATTTTAGAAAAAATAGGTCTTTTTTCTTGAAAAGGAAAAAATAGTTGAAAATTTCCAATAAATTGAAATAGTTCTACAAATACTTTTATAGATTTCTATTTATGATATGAAACGATAATGAAAGAGCCAAGTGATTAATCATCTAAGAACTGCAAAAACCTTGTACAAATTTAATGCCTATAATTGCATCAAAACGGAAGAAAAAGTAAGGAGGAAAAAACCTATTAAATCCACACATCTATTAGTTGTATTAATGTCTGCAGTAAACTGGAGATCAAGATCAGGTTGGTGTAATGTGCTCTAAAGCTATAAAATCACACTGACATTCAAACCTGGTCCTTCACTCGGGGATTTTATTTATGAGGACAATACAACCAGAGTCAAAGAGCAGGAGAAAATCAACAACCAGCTCTGCTCCTTAATGATCTATTTGATTATGTTATAAGTAGAGTATTGGACTTCAAGAAGAGAATGTTCTGACTTCTTAAGTAAGAGAGTATTCATACATACTGCTGTTGGGACTGACAAACATAAGAAAATGCAACAATATAAATAAAAATTTTGCTGGAACCTCTCATAACAAATAAGAATGATTCAACGTTGACAGTGCTTGAAGCTGAACCAGTGTTTTGGGACATCCCAAAAAACCATATTGCCCTCCTTGCCATTCAGAAATGCCTAACTCCATTTTCCCAGCTATGCACAAGCAATGACTCCCCCACACCACCTCATCAGCAACAGCTTCAAAATATAACCTGTATATTTGGCACTGCTTGACACAGTTGAGTCAGGGATGCTAGGAAGCATCCCAACATATGTATTCTGAAGTGTTTAATTTTCATCTTTTGTACAGGAATTCTCTTCCACAATGACAAAATCACTTCAACTAAGTGATCTATTCCATGCTTAAGAAACGGTAGTAATACTTAGCCAATAGTGGTAGTGACTTCCCTACCTCTGTCAGTGTCCCCAGAAGCCAGCCCACCTGCCTTCTATTTAGCTAGGAAGCTAAACTAGGGTTTAAGGAGAATTGTGATTGACAACATATCTGGAGAGTTATACTTCAGAAAGTTGTATAGGAATTTCACATGGCTGAAGCATTAAAGAACGCAAAGAGAACTAGAATATATCGAGAACTTCTGTAAGATTTTATATTTGCTAGTAACAACACTTAGAAATATCATCCTGAAATTTTACTGATCCTACTGAGGATGACCTGGACCTTTCCATTTCACATACAACAGTAAACTTGCTATATATATCTAATGTTTTAGATGCTATCCAGAGCAGGAACTAAGTAGAGAGACTCAAATTAAAATAAATATAAGAGAGTCCTATGTAGTTCATCATGAACCTTGCATCTGTCCACATGACTGCATAGTGAATTTCCAGGTGGTACAATACAGCACTTCTGTCTCCCAAACTAAGTGCCCAGATTAATATGTATGTAGTTTGCAAGGACTGCAAAATATGTCTTGCTGTCCCAGGGTAGGAAAAAAAAAAAAAGGAATACAGATACATACCTTTTTTTATGAATCCTCTTAGAGGCAAAACACAGATTTTTTTTTTTATTGCTATAGTATTGTACAAAGGGCCTATGAAAAAAAATTATATTCACCCTAGATATTTGAGATAAAGAATTCATTCATCTATGGTAGTAGATACCATACAGTATATACTTATTTTTAATATCTGAATTTACCTTGAATGTTGATGGCTCATTTCTTCTTGAATCCTCTCCTCTCTTTTGTATTCGCTGTTCTGGAAAAGAAGTCACAATATTCATGTGTCAGAAATGCTGGGAGGAAATAGGTATATGAACCTGTATTAGTAGTAGTAATATTAAACAGTAAGAAAGGTTTCTAATGAATTATTTCAATGACACATACTATTTTTTATGATTCATAGTTTGTAAGAAGTTCTGTGTATGAACCAGCATCAGAATAATCTTCTCCTTACAGATATGGCAAGCAAAAGAAAATAAACACTCTTAAAAGATATGCTATACACATAACATGAGCTTCTCCTGACAATATTAAATACTTGGGAGTGACGTTTGGCTACATCCCCTTCTGCAATGCATTTCAAAAAGGAAACAAGAAGGGATCTTGAGTCTACTCCTTTACTTAATAAAACCTTATAATGCTTTACCAGAGTAAATTCCAGCTTTTTTATAGGATACCTTCACATTACTGCTTTAGTAACAATGGTCACAAGCGCTCTGGGCCCAGAGATTAAATTACTGCTTAAATTGTGAGCCCAGAGCACTTTTCTAAATGACCCCTAGGCATGGCTGAGAAACTGATAGGGACTAAGGGCTGACCTCAGTAAGCTGTGGCCAGCCTGTTTCAAAGAATGAGATTTTATCAGTAGACTGTAACGATTCACACCAGTTGGACCCAGGGACAAAGAACAGTCTCAGGCACTTTTAATCCCCAGTACAGGGACTTGACTCTTAAATTCTGTATTATGAAGGTTTGCCTAAGTTTGGAAATGTATTCAATAAGTTGTTTAAGATAAAGGTGCTTTTCTCTATCCATGAACATCAGAAAAAGAAACGTAACTCTCAGACAGAAGCATCAGCATCAGTGTGTATATTCTGTAACAGCTACTTGAGTAAATTTCCAAGGAAGACAAACCTTGAGCAAGCTCCTGATAGACTTTTGAATTCTGCTGCGGAAAGTCTGTTACAGGAATCACATGTGGTGGGCCCCTACACTGAAGATGCCTAGTATTTTCACTAGAAAACGTATTTCTGAACTTTTCTCCGAGAAGCTTGTACACTTTCACTCTTTAGGCAGCAGAAGAAACTACCCTAGACCATCTGAATGGTTCTATGTTCCACAAAACTTACCTGATTTTAAGCATTACAAATAACTATATGTTTCTTCACTCCTTCTTCTAGAATGAGTACTTGTATTATAAAAATCATTAAAAATGTCGAAGTTTTGATTAAGTCTAGGATATAACATCATGCTCTGCATAAGAAACATAAAAGATATTCTGTGGCTTCAGAAGTAGAAGCAAAAAACATAAATATAAGGGATCTATACTCACGTGCCTACTTGTGAGTTAGATAACCATGCTCCCTTTACAGGCAACATTGAAAAGAGCTTTTATTAAAATCATATTTATTTTCTATAAAGTCAGCCAGTACATTTTAATGGACCTCTAGCCTAATCTCATATCCACTTCAAAGTGTTAGTAAAAATTTCAAAAGTTATAGCAATAAAGAATTTTATGAATAAAAGACGTTTCTAAAATAAAGACAAGTTTCTACTTTAAATTTCATGGAAGACATCAGCTCTGGGTTAGGATACTTAAATGCAGATGTAGTATTTTAATCTACCACTTTAGCCTCAAGTTTCAGAACATGTTGCCTTACAATCCTAGTATTTTTATTATTCACCTTATCAGTGATGACATATCAACAATTAAAGTAAGTTAAAAGGTAATGTTTTAAAGTCTTAAAAAAACTAACCCTTAGATCATGCTTCTTTCTTTCATTTTCTCTACTTTTTATTCTCTCAGTAGCTTCTGCTGGTTGCCCTTCCCTGTCTCCATGGGAAGATCCCTCTTTAGATCTCTTTAATTTATGCTTTTCTTCCTCTTCCTTTTCATAACGTTTATGACTTCTCTCTTTTGAGAGCCTCTCTTTTCCTGGCCCAACAGAATATTCTTTTTTTTCTCTGTGCCTTCTTTCTCCTTCTTTATCCAACTCTCGATCTTTCTGTAACTTGTGTACACGTTCACCTTCTTCAACTTTGTAGGCTAAAAATTTGTCAATGCTCCTTTTAGTATCCTTATCCTGGAAAGACAAAAACAACATTAAAGAGTTAGAAAGCTCTCCGAAACTGTTTTATCTTTACAAATCTATGCAATTTTGGCCACTAGAATGATGGATTTGTAAGTGCCTAATCTGCTTCTGTCATGTGGATCTTCCAACCATTGTTTTTTAATCTCTTACGATGGCAAGCTTCAAATTATCATATTACTTGAGATTCTGATATTTCTTCTGGGACATCGCATACTCTGCTACAGAAAAATCTTTCAATTACGTGTTCTGCACACAAAAAATTAATTCTTTGTTTCCTAGGTGGTCTAACATAAAATAGGATCTATATTTACCAAAATCCTTGTAATGAAGGCATAAATAGTAGATGGAAAATTTTGTTGTAGCTGTATGAAAATAAAGCAATGCTTGCTATGCAAATTTTATTTTACTTTAAAAATTAGGTATGTCCTTAAAATCAAATGGCTGGGATATATTTTGTTGGTGTGTGTTTTGTACACTTGTGCGGACCTTACTATCTATGCATCTCTTGGATTTTTTGGGAACTGGAGTCTGATCCAGTTTCTTCATTATCCTACAATTTTATCTTATTCCATTATGAAACACTTCATTCCTTTCCCTTCCTTTACCTTCTTTTCCGTATGTCTTCTTTCTCGCTCTTCGCTTCTTGTTTTCTCCTCCTCTGGAAAATATATTTTTAAATTAACGAAAAAATTTTATTATACTCAAACTCTGGACATAATTAACTCTTGCATGTAGAAAATAGTATTTCAGTGATGTGGGTTTTCTAAAATAGAAAGAGCATTCTAAAAATAAATTAATATTCTGTTGAAATCCTCTCTCCAAAGTTCGTTACTCCTTTTTCTCTCCTAATGAATCCCTCTGTTCTCAATTGTCTCACGTAACGGCAAGAGTAATGACACATGCTACTAACTTCAGCAAACACCCTGCAACTTGGCGACTCAAATGGATCACTCAACAGAGAATGTCTAGGCAGGAAGGTACTTATTCTCTTCAAGTCAAGTGACCAAAAAAACCAGTCACATTCACGCTCTCTTCAGAGGAATGGAAACAAGCACCAAATTTTTTAAAAGCACCTTAATAAAATGAGGTTACCACAAGATTCCATAAAGATACACATTTCAGTAGGTACTCACACCTGCCTGTCTTTATCCTCTCTGTACAGATGGAGTATAATTTCAGAGTATTTCTATCTAAATACCAAATATTTCAAAGCGCAACAACAACCCAAAGCAACTTACCTAAATGATGCCTGCTTTCTCTTCTTCTGTGATGTTCTTTATCTCTTTCTTCAAATGATTTCACATTATTTTGTATATCTATTTGCTTTATCTCATGTCTTTTATGCTTTTTGTCTCGTTCTCTATTGCTCTCCCTGTCTTTATCTTTTGGTACACGGTATCTTTCCTTCTCCAAACTTGATTCTTGAAGCTTATCTTTGTATCTTTCTTGGTCTCCTTCTCTCTGGTGCTCTTTTCCCCTTTCTCTCTCTCTCATTTTATCCCTGTCTCTTTCACTAGATTTAAATCTCTCTCTTGTTCTTTCCTTACTCTGCCCTCTGTCTTTCCGTTCATGTTTATGAGTGTCTATGTCATGAACAGACCTCTCTTTCTGCAGTTTCTTTTCTCTGTGCTTTTGGTCTTCATTTTGACTATCTGGCTGTGATGCCTGAAATAAAAAAAAATTAAAAATTCTATTATTATAATTCAGCAATCTGTTTAGATATAGTATATTCATGTGAACAAAAAAAAAAAATTAGTGGATTGCTAACTACAAATTTAATTTCCCAAACTGTATTAAAATGCTGATATAGTTCTAGGCTTACTTTGCTAACATTATGTCTGTACTTATTGTAAAAAGAACTAATAAATACAATAATTACCTGCATTTTCCATGTATTTGAAAAGAATCTGGTAAAAAAATTTACTGTGAAACTGTGCATTCTGTTTAGAGCTAGGCTGAAAAATTGACTAAGCATTTTAAAGCTGTTAGCTCATGTAGACAAAAGCTGTGCCATCTTGCAAAATATGTTACAGCTATAAACAATAATGATAGATAACTGGGCATCCTGAAGCTGCCTTTAGAATAGAAGATTAGCTTTTACTTGAACAGAAACCAGCATATAAAGACTGTGAAAGAAAGTTTTTGGCCTATATCCCTTGAGGATGCAACTATTCTTATATTTTTCTAAAGCCGTAACAGATTATATTTTAACCTTCCTGAAGCAAGTAGCACAACTCCCACTCATTTCACTAAATCCACAATTTCAGCTATTTACTCAATGCAGAACAAACACCACTTGCTTTGATTATAGTCAATGAATAAAGTGAATTAAACTTTATCCATCTGTTTCACAGAAATGAAAGTCAAACCACACCACTTCTGTTGGAATTAAAGTGTTTCAACTCAAGTATTTCAACTCAAATTTGTTAGCTTTATCCCACATGGAAATGTTACTGAATGTCTAAAAAATACAAAGTACTTATACTGCAGCACTGATACTGAAATAATGGGGAGCTAGGTAATAGAAAGCTAGGTAATAGATGAACAAGTAGGATGCTTTAGTTTATCAAAGGACGCTTGAAGATCTGCATAAGACATAGAAAAGAAGATCCATATTGGAAAACAGCTTTTAAAAAAATATAGCGCAAAAGTAATACAAACATCAGTGTTACTGACTGGAGCCTGAATGCCTATTTGACCAGTGAATAAATTAACCAGTTTAAAAGTGCATGACAAACATGATAGACGATGATAACAAATGCAATACATAATATACATGCAGGAAACCTAGTAAGTATATATAAAGCAGAGCTGTAACTTGGATTTGGGTGGCCAGCAAATCAGACCCCATTGTGTGCCATGTAATTACCACAACAATGGTATTTGTTCCATTTACCTAATTAAGACATTTGTGGAGTAATCTTACATGACTTATGTAGCTAGACAGTTGAGCAGGCCAGCCTCCGGACACACTTGGACTGGACAGATTCCAAAACAGTCAGTTGTAGCAAGAAATTTAACAGCTACGCATTAAAGACCCATACTGTTTGTATTCAATGGTGCACATTTAAAGTGCCTGGTGTACCAAAAAGCCTTAAGGAGCTATTGGCTAGTAGAACAAGCAGTCAACCCTCTATGTTTAGACTGTTAATAAATTCCATTGCTGTAAAGTAACTTAAAAATAATAGAAATAAAATAAAATTACCCTAAGATGTTTCCTAAGTTCTTCTGATTTCCAAGTATCTTCTCTTGTTCTTCTCTAGAATAGAAAAGACAGCAAAAGACTGAGCAATTTGCAATGAGAAGCAAATCACTTAAAGAATAGTTTTCAAAGGAAAGGATCAAGGTATTTATGGCAAGTACCACTGAATTTTGTTATGCAAACATTATAATTTGATTTAGCCTTAATGTGTATACTTACGGTGTACTTGATCTAACTGGACCTAGAAGAAGCCTGAAGCTCAGACTTCTACTGGGTTATCCAGCTCTGGATACACACGGTAACCAGTTTTGAGCTCAGTGCCTATGGTGGATGACAGTGTGGCCTTTCACAAAGACTGAAATTGCCCTTCCAATGACAGCCATTCAACTGTTACAGAGCAAATGGGTACACGCAGTCAGGACACTTTTGGAAAGTAATGAATGTATCAATGTCGTTAGATTCAGCCTCCTGCTCTGTTAGATCTAACTTCAAAATAAGTCCTGGTCAGGAATTTATTCAGGTGAGGTTTTAATATCTCTGAGGTTGGAGTTTGTCCGGGCAACCTGGTTTTCAGGTTTGATCACTTTCATTTGAAAATGTTTTCTTATACTGAGTGACAATTTCCCTTGCTGATAGTTTGGGCCACTGCCTTCTGTCCTCTCACTGTACATCTCGGAGAAGAATTTGGCTCCAGCTTTTCCACAGATCCTCTGTACATACTTGAACATAGCAGTTAGATCCCCTGTTAGTTTTCTTTTCTCTAGCCTGAACCGCTCCTTAGCCTCCTTCCCACATACATCAGTGCTCCAGCCCCATAGCCATCTCAGTGCCTCCCTCTGGAATCTCTTTAGTACTGGGGACCCTAAAACCAGACACACTACTGCAGACAGGGCCTCGCAAGTGCCGAGCAGAGAATAGTCTTCCCTACACCTGTTAGCTATGGTCTTCATGATACACATAACCAGTATGTGGTTAACCATAACCACCTGAAGAGCACCCTGATGACTTACGTTCAAGTTTCTGTCCACCAGGACCCCCAGATCCTTTTTCTGCAGAACCACTCACAGAACCCATTCACATGGCAAAGAATAAATACAATATTTTCCCCTTAGACATATCATTTGAGCTGCCCCAAACTCAGCTATAAGAACATTTCAGAGGATAACTAACAAGGACAAGTAGTGAATCTAAAAACACCATGACAAATGTAATCTTTTTTTTTTTTCACCAGCAGGGATCTGGCATAGCCAGAACACGTTTTTGTTAGACTTTTCAAAAATAAAACTTAAAAATAACAGTTAAAAATAGTTAGATTGCTATGCATTTCAAGTGAACCAAGGAAGCTCCTAGTTTAGTAACTGCATGCATCTCAAAAAATGCTGGCACTATTTTTCAACCAACTGTCACTTAATATTTTTAAATGGTTCAGACTACACATGTAAGTTGATTGCCATATGAAATACTTGTATGTAGCACTGAAGAAAAAACTAAAAGGATCGTGAAAATAATCAGAGTATACAAGGACGTTGTTTTACTAGTCTTCTCCATAGTTAAACAGGTTATATTTCTTCTATCCTTATTTGCAGAGTTACTGCCCTTAAATACTTCACTAAACTAAAAAAAAAATCATATTGTCCAAGTTCACTAATCTATTGATTATTTTTAACTATTTCATTGAAGGATGAGGACTATATTCAAAGTGACATGACCAGGCTACACTTACTCTCAAATCTACACTTGGTAAAAGTTCCTAAAGGTTAACAAAATAATCGCTGATAAATATTTAAATGATGAGCTGCACTGGTAGAAGGAAATAAATATATGGTACCCATTTTTTGCTAAATTATTATACGGAAGCAGCATTTTAGTACTACATTTTAATTTTTTAATTATTCTACATGAAAAAAATCTTGTCTCTTCAAACTTTGACTTTAGATGAAGTTTACCAGTCACTACAATCTTCTATAAAATCAGAAGTGTGAAGAAAGCAGCCTTTGTAACAAAACCAAAGTGGCCTTTAGGTTTTATTTTCTTCTGATCCTTAAAAAAAAGCCAAAAAAGTACAAATGCTTACTACTGCAGAAAGTCAGATGAGAAAGGAAAACCAAAGTTGATCGTTTTCTTGAGTAAAATTTTTTATAAAGCCTAAGAAACTCAACAGAACTTGTGTAAGGGTAAGCTATAAGAAAGGATATGGATGGGAACTGAACACTGCTGTATTATAGTCTCAAATAGTAACCTATTTAAAAATCCCTAATATATATGGTTATGGTTTGGTTTTAAACAATGTTTAGGTACATATGAGCAAAGAAAGAAAGAATGCTAATGATGCTGATAGCCGAAAAACAGCATAACCAATAGACAACACCAGATAAGGTAGTTTGAGATTCATTTCAAAGCTGAGGCAAAAAGCATGCAGCAAACATTTAGAGATGATTCTCCGGTGCCCAAAAAGGTGTACGTGCCATTTTTCTGGTGTCTGCAGTTTTGATGTCCCCATCACCACTAGAATCTGTTACTTTTTATATATGATGATTTTCCATTTAATTCTCTGCTTTTGCAGGAGACTAACAAACAAACAAATAGAAAAAGTGAGATCTTTTATAAAGCTTAAAGAAACTTAACACTTTTGAGACCACTGTCCCTCTATAAGTAGACGAATCAATGTACACACAAAAAGAAATGTTTAAAACAAACTTTAAAAGGATTTATTGAAGTTTCTCACCTGTCTGCTAATTTAGAAGACCTTATATACTAACTTAAATCCAGATTAAGATTAGTTATTTAAACCACACTGGGGTTTAACTTAATTCATCCACCTGAGAGCACGGGGAACTCATCAGCTGACATAAAATACCACAGATTTACTGAACTCAAAAAGCGCTACGAAAATTTTTAACAGTTAAGAATCTGTTCTTTAAACTAAACAATAAGAATGATGCCTTCTGAAGTCAGAGGAACAACAGACCTTGTTATTTTAGATAAAATCTTTGAGAGAGATGAAGAGGGGTTTCTTCACTCACAACTTAGACTGAAATTTTTCAGAATTCAAACTTAATATTAAGTTTTTAACTAAGTGAAGAACCCAGTTAACTATGATTCTAAAGAAAAAGAAACAGAAAAACAGTAAAATGTCTGTGGCCTCTAAGCCAGAGAAAAGTACTTTATTTTTTTACATATAAATATTTATCTTTCTTATTTCCGATAGGAGTTGTCTATTTCATAGCCCTCAAATAAGTAAACAGCACAAGTAATAGACTTGATTTGACATAAAAGAAACAGCAAAAGGAGGCTTTCTCATGCAGTGTGGCTGTTAGTACAACTGCCTGTGGGTTACTGGCAGTCTTATACCAACACACCTGAAAAATTTTTGGCCCAAGTTTAACTTTGCATCACAATTCACTAACTCACCTCTTTTCAGTAAAGAGGTTATTGACGTACCACAGCTACTGAAATGATATCCAAACAGAAGTTTTTAGAGTGTTCCTAACACACGACTTCTCATAACCTGCCCAGCCACTCTATTTCCTACTCCATTTTCTATTCAGCATGACCACTAATTAATTATCTGTAAAACCCAGATTCACACAACAGTAATAAAAGTGATTTGATACTTCTGCTTTTTCAAATGAATATGTAACACAATAATTGATGTTAGCATGTCCATGTGGTTTTATTTCCTTTATTCTGGAGCTCTACAAACTTTTCATAATTTAACACCATCATGCAAAAGTTGCATGGGTTCCTAAAGAACTAAACCTCAACAATTAGTGGTTACAGGAGTATCAATTATTAAGTCTGAACCATTAACAGCTTTAGAGATTTTCATTAACCACCTATCCTCTTCTGCAGAAAGGTCCATGGTTTATATGGCCTCATCCTTCTGCCAGAAGAATAAGGACCTCCTCACTACCACTACTTGGGTGAGACTTACATCGGCGTGCTGACAAAACAAGACGACTTGAGCTGTCACAGGAGTGCCACGGGGGATCTCAGGGCCAGCAGAAGAAACACTGGGGCTGTTTGCTACCTTTACTCCCTCACATTCCCTGGCTTATCCAACGCCAGGGGACACGAGTGGCGGCAGCGAGCCGCGGCCGGGTGAGGGGACGGCTTTGGCAGGCGCCAAGGCACCTACAGCATAAAGTGCCGGGAGCAGGGGGAACAAGCCAGGCCGGGCGGCAGCCGTGCCCCGCTGCCGCCGCCCCCGGCGTCCCCTCAGGGCCCTCCTGCAGCGGCGGAAAGGCGCGAGGCGGGACGGCCCCTCGCGCGCTGCCCGCAGGAGCCGGGCCTGGGCGGCGCCGGCATACTCGCCCGTCTCCCTGGAGCCCCGACCGCTTCCCAGCGGCCCCTCACCTTGTCACCCTCCATAGCTGAGAGAGGGGGGACGGGACGAGCGAAGAGCCGCGTCCCCCCGCCGCCACCGACCGCCTCCGCGGGGGCAGGAAACGGCGGCAGCTGCGTCCGGGCCTGCCTAGCAACAGACAGCCAGGGGGAAACAGCCGCTCGGCCGAGCGATGGATGAGCGCCGGGGCCCGCCGCCAGGACGGGCGGATGCTGCTGCCGCAGAGGATTGTGGGAAAGGGAGAGGGTGCCCGGTGGTGAGGGGAGGGAGTGCTTCATGGCGTATCTCGCCGCGGCGCGGCAGGATGGCGCCCGGCTATCTCCAGCCCTTTCTTAGCGAGTAAGCGGTGGTTTGGGATGCCTGCGTGGCTGCGGGAAGTTTTTCCTCCTCCAGCCGGTGCCCGGCTGGGTTCCCTGAGGTGGCGGAGGCGGCCCGGACCTCGCCGAGCTCCATCCCGTGAGGCGGGGATGGGGCACTCACCCGCGCGGCCTGCGAAGCACCGGTGTGCCCCTCTTCTCCGAGCTTTTATAGGCCAAGGATACCATGAATCCATTTCTAATCCTAGCTGATTCACTTCTAGTGAAGTCATGCGCGATTACTGGGGGGGAAATAATGTTACGGATAAGGGTGATATGCTTAACTTAATCTGCCGGTTACCCAGATGTTAGGTAGAGGCAGGTATGAAGAACGCCTGTAGAAATAAAAGTGTTAATAATACTCCTACAGTAACAAATACCGGAGCTGTTTTCTCCAACAAAGAACGGGCGGCAGCTTACCCAACACACGTGAAACAAACTTGACATGAACGATGACTGCCTGCAGGAAGGGTGTGTGCTATTTTCACAGCAAATATTTACAACCTATTAACATGTGCGATTTAAAAGACCAGGTGAAAATTCCTCTAGGCACTTTTAACTTTGTTGCCCATTTTTTTCTTTTTAGGAGTAAAACAAAAAGTTAATACGTCAAGTACTGCTAATACTCAGTATTAATGTTTGTAGAAAACTGACTACTGAGGAAAAAAAAAACAAGAAGAGGCATTTTTGCATTGGAGAAACATTCTTATGGTTCAACAGCAAGTCAGTCAGGCTGACTTCAAAGATAAAATTTAACCCTTTGTACTTGGCCTTAAATAGTTGACAAATACATACAAAGCCTTGATACAGTTGCCTCCGATTCATGTTTCCAGAATAAATTAAAAATGCTGTAAAAGTTGCCTCACTGTCCAGGCTATGACATATTTTTCTTTTATCATGTAGCAGAAAAGCAAAGGCAAGTTAAGCAAGCAATTAGGAGGAAAAAAAACCCAAACCAACAAACCACCATTAACTGTGAGTATGACCGTTAAGGACCAAATTACATCCACTAAATATAAGCATTTATGGATACTAAACTATTTATAAACATTCTTATGAATTATTTAGCTTTCTTTGTCAGACCAATAATAATCTATAAACATTTTATATTCTCTTTCCTGAACAAATAAAAATGCACTTACAAGCCATCTTGGATTAACTCTTTGGCCAAAGTGGTGACAGTGTTAAAAACTCATGGAACTAGGCATCTGCTTAGTGAAGGATACTCTACAGAAATACTGTCCTACCTATAGAGCCTGAAGGGCGAAAATTACCTTCAAGTACTCTAATTGACTTTTGTTTTTAACAACAATATAGCAAATACACGTAACTAAAACTAGCAACAGTGACAGTGATACCAAAGACTGGATAGAAAAAAATGTTTTTTTCAAGTTCTGGTCTTACCATCTACTCTTAGAATATACATATGTATTTGTTACAAAAAAAAAAAAAAATCAGTTTTGGCTGCCAATAGCTTTTTCTTACCCCTATTAGAGTATACGAGTCGTACAGCTTTATGACAAGAAAAATTACAGAGGTATGAAGGCACCACTAGAGGGTTTGGAAAGAACTTCTCAAACCTTAAAGCCAGGGATCAAAATGAAGTTTAACTGCTGCATGAGAATACAAGAAGGAGTAACCCCTCTGGGATAACATAACTAAAATTCATGCATGTTTAAGTGTTTCCACCATGTATTAAAATAAACTACAGTTTCTCACCAATGTAGTGGAAAAAATGAATACAACAGTAGTTTTACTGTTTATATAAAAATGGGTGTTATAAATGTGTGAATACAGGCAATAAAATGGCACATATCTGTTGTATTACTAGACAGCATAGAAGGATGCTTCTTGGAAAGAAGTGTTGTAAACAAGGCTTTTGGTAGCCCTGGGAATTTTAATACAATTTTAGCTTCTACATGCTTTTCTCTTGTCTGGCTTGGTACACATATCTTATTCTTCACCTGCACTGTTATCTGAAAAATAGAAATATAAAATAACTCAGCTTTTGACATTCTGTAGTAATAAGCTATTTTTTTTTGTCTTTGGATGTTCCCCTAATCCTGTGAAGCAATATTGTGTTTTTCTGCACCTCTGTATGGAATGACACACCACAGCATTGCACCAACAAATTACTGGAAATATCAGCCCTCATAGAGACAACATGACAGCTCTCCACCACACTTTAAAATGATGTTTCTTTTATTATTATTATTAAAAAAATGGCAGGGGGTTGGTGTGAAGGAAGAGACTTGTCAGGATCAAGGCATTGTAGCTATATTTTTTGCCCTTTTTTTAACCAATTTCTGCTGAGGCCTTATGAAGATGAGACGAAAACTCAAATATTACTATCAACGGGGTGCATAAATGACCTCTTGCAAAGTGTTCAAAATGCTTATGTTTGTCAGTCCTCCAGGTTCATAAATAGAAACAGCAAAAATGTGGATCTCTGAAGTAAACTTTGTGCCTTTAGTTTTGAACTATAACTTGTAAGAATCACATTAAGAAAAAAAGGAGATTATGGTTATTGTGCAAACTTATTAAGAAACACACTTTACTGGGAAGTATTTCTGTCTTCAGGAACAATAAATATTTGAGGCTCTTATAATGAGAGTAGAATTTATGCATTCAGTGAAACTGAAGTCAGATTGGGTGATACCAGGGATCAGACACGTATGGGTTTGTTCCAAACAACAGAAGCTCTGTATACTGAACAGGTATGGTACAGTCTTCTGACTCTTCTTTGTGCTACATATTAGATAATTTGAAGCAGGCAGAAAATATTTGTTCTATATACTAGACAATCTGAAGCAGATTGAGACGGCTGGATAAAATCAAACACAGAAGTAGTGAGTATTCCATCATGAGAATTTACTAGGATGAAACTTCACGTAAACTATGTTTCCATTAATAATTCCAAAATTTTTAGGAAAAAAACTCCTGAGTAAACATTCTCAGATTTCTATTCAATAGTTAAAAACCCGTAGAGAAAAGCATTAGACTGAAATAATGGTGTTGGGTAAAATAAGGTATAATATCAAATACTGTTCTTCAGGAAGGTTAACTGTTACTGAAAATGGTCAAGAAGCAACAACTAAAATTGCTTCCAAAACATGTTTTCTTGTGTGAAATCAAATGAAGTCGGGGAAACTTAGATTTTCTTTTTCACCATATAAACTGAATTTTGCCAATTTTTCTCATCCTCAAAAACCCAGACGTATAAATAAGATCTTTTGGAAGTTATTCTGAAGAATAGTGCTGGTACTTACTGGAAAAAAAAGCATCATGGCAAACTGATGTGATGCAAGGTCAAGATAAACACAGGATGACACTACCTTGACTCCAATGGAAGCTATTGAGTTTGAAAAAGCAAAAAAGGAATCCAATAAAAAGGAGGAACAAACAAATATGGCTACAAACGGGTATAAAGGAATACTGCAAGCAGAAAGTATCAATTAAAATTCTAAGACGGCAACAAAGCAGGATATGAAAAGAATATTATCTAAATGAGATAAATATAATCAGGTCTGTAGCTGATACAATTCACTATAGGATACATAAGGAAAAGCCAAAGTAATCTCTGTGCCATAAGTGAGTATCTTCAAGAGTTCCTGATGCATTGAAGACTGCTATTGCAAGTATTAAAAAATAGGATCACGAAATACATGAATTAACAATTCCAAGATTCTCAAGCAAATTCATAAATAATTTATCAGCACCAAAAAGATTAGAATAAACAAATAACTTGTGTTTATCCAGAACATTTTTGAAAACCTTTATAATAGAGTAACTGACACTAATTTATCCCCTAGCAGCTGAGTTTATATCTGTATTTTAACAAGACTCTTTTGTCCCTATTATAATAGTGGCATGCTAATTTCATACCACCCAGTTTCTGTATCAAAATACTGCGTGGGGCCAAGTCAGTTATCTACAGAAGTTCTAAGAAGTCAGCAGTAACCTCATTATCAGAACTTTCTCTTGATGTTACAGATAAATGCTATCAAATTAATGCTACAAGATCTTGCTTCTGTGTTCCTATTTGATTGGCAGAGTATCACTCACCTTCAGTTCTGATTTAACAAAATTCTATATCAACCAATTAATTACTCTTCCTGGGATCAATGCTAGGCTGTCAGGCCTACATTTATGTTTTTGTCATCCTAAATGCTACAACAAGATTAATATTTTTTTTCTGATGAGCTTCTCCAGTGTATTAATACCGACTGTACAGGGTACTCCTCTACAAATTCTATATCCAGCTCATTTGCAGACTACACACTGAGACATAAAGGAGAGCAAAATAAGACGCAGCATATGGTAAAGTGTTAGTTGGCAAACATCATGTTAATTCAATCACTTTTTTTTTTTCTCATTTTGAATTTTCATTTTGGTTTGTGGTACAGTTGTATTCTGCTTCAGATACTGTGAACCAGATAGGGAAGTAAAATGGAACAATGGGGTCCAAGACTGAGAACAAAGGGCTTGAAAAAATGAGAAAATATTAACAGTATTTGTTGTAATGGAGGGAGCCAACATACAATATGGCCATTTATACTAGGAGTTACTGAAACTCAGGAGTGAGGAATTCACAAGAAAGTCTATATAAGCAAACTAAGTAATTAGAAGAGGAACACAATAAACACACAAAAAAAATCACCCACATTTACTGTAGTTTGATATTACTGGTGTCCAAAGGAATCATGAAGTCATACTTGATACTGCCAGTTTAAAGTAACAAGTTTTAATAGGGTCTTATGCTGCCCTTCAGTGTCCCTCTCACACACACTGTTACAGGCTGTAGGCGTTTTGAGTTCTCTAGAACTAAAGACCCAAAGTAAATAAATTGTCATTTCAAAGCTTGGATTACCATATTGTTGTAAATTGTTGATTTTGTTACTCCTTTTTTTATCATTTGATCATTCTGAATTTTCATCCTGACTAACCTAACTAGACAGGTGGAGAACACATGCTGTCAATGGTAAAGAGGGAGTAAAGAAGAGCAATGTGAATCTACGGCGAGAAATTGTTTTTGCTTAGAGTGGTCCATTATGTCTGATCGCAGGCATGGAGGGAATTTGGACAGATGATACAAGAGAACAGCACATTCAGTTGTCAAACTATGGATTCTTTTTCCAATTCTGCTATGCAGCACTGAGCAAACAACTTTTCCTTTTGCAACATTGCCTTTCCAACTTTCCATTTCTCTGGATAATTGAGATGAGGTTGCTTTCACTTCTTAGGAAAGCTGCGTAAGCTTCATTTCCTTATTTGACCGTTTGTATGTGTTTTCATAGCTTTTCAGCCTACTGGCTAAATTCATTCTCTCCCAGTCCCTGCCTGTAAATACCAGTCTCATAAAGTCCTACCAGTTTTGTGAAAACTAACAGCTGAAAAGCAGAAAAAGCACCCTCATTCCCACTACGTGAAAGGTTGGCTATTTAAAGCCAAAAGAAAAAAAAAAAACCAAACCCCCTGGTAAATGCTGATTTTCATCAGCAAGTGCGTATCAGCAAACTGATTAGCAACACAGCTAAGGACAAGCAACAGGTGGTTACACTAAAATTAATGAAAAGGTAAAGGAATGGTGGGAGGAATGATGTGGGAACCAGGTGTTACTGTGATAAAGGGATACAGGACGCAAGCCTGTAAAAAAATCAGTTTAGTTTCACAGACCAGGGCTTGTGTAACCCCCAAGAGCCCGAGCGGCGGGTGCTATCCCGGGGACTCCTCTGCACCAGCGAGGCGGCCGCGGAGCCAGCCCCAACCTGGGCATGAGCAAAGCCTCAGCAAACACCTGCCGGGACTGCGGAGTGGAGTCACCGACCTCCGGTCCGTCCGATCGGTCGGTCCTTTAATATCCCTCAATCGAGAACAAAGAAAAATACGAAGCTCGTTACTGAAGGCTGTAAGGGGCGGGAGCCGTCTCCCCGCACACAGGGCTAACGAGGGCGGGGAGGCGGCGCGGTTTGCCCCTGAGGGAGCGCACACCGGCGGGTCCGCGGTCCCCGACGCCTCGGCCGGCGCCACCCGGCGAGAGCCCGCTCCGCCGCCGCGCTCCCTCTCCAGACCGCCGCGCGTTGCTCTCCTCGTTGCGGCGAGGCCCAGCGGCGATGGCCGGTGGCCCTTACTGGCGGTCGGTCGGGCCGGGTGCCCTCAAGCGAAGGCGGGCGGGAGGTGTGAGGCGATGGAGGTGCTGGCGGCGCGGCTCGGATCCCCCGCTGGCCCGGATCCCGTCGCGCAGGGCGAACCCGCTCTTCCTAGGGCGGGCCTGGAGGGGAAAGGATGAGAGAGAGTCACCCCGGCCCGGGCCCGGCAGAGGGGAGGGGGCCCGCGGGAGGCCCGGCTGCCCGGGGCTGGGGGGAGGCGGCAGGGCAGGGCGGCCGTTCCCGCGGCGGCCGGGGAGGAGGCGCCTTCGCGCTGTGGTACAGCCCACAGCCCACCCCCCCCCCTATCCGCCCCCGCCGCACCGCCCTCCCCGCGGCGGCGGCGGGGGTGGTTTGGGCCGGGCCGCCCCGAACCCGGAAGCGGGCGGCGGTTGGTGTCGGTGCGCGGCGAGCGGGGCCGGGCGCAGGATGCGAGGCGCCGCCGCCGCCCTGCCCCCCTGCCCGCTCGCAGCCAGCGCCCGAGGAGGAGGAGGAGGAGCCGCGGGAGGAGCGGCAGCAGCGGTAGTAGGAACCGCCGCTGCGATAGCATGAGCGGGGCCGCGGCTAAGCAGCCCCCCGGCGCGGGGTCCGCCACGGATCCCGCCGCCGCGGGAAAGGCGGCGGTTGGGGACGCGGTGCCGGAGCCGCCGCCGCCGCTGCTGAGCGTGGACGTGACGGGTTTGGTGTCGCAGTTTGCGAGGAGCTTCGTGCTGATCTTCCCCGTGTATGTGCTGGGCTACCTGGGACTGAGCTTCAGCTGGGTCCTCATCGCCCTGTGCGGGCTCTTCTGGATCCGCAGGCACCGCGGCGGCAAGACCTCCCGCCTGGGCCGGGCGCTCGCCTTCCTGGAGGACGAGGAGGAGGCGGTGCGGCTCAGCGTCTCCTCCGCGGATCTGCCTGCGTGGGTGAGTGGCCAACACCCTTCGGTGCTTCCGAAGGAGCACCCGCGCCCGGCGGGCAGCGCAGCCGCCGGGCGGGCCGGGGCCCGGCACCTCCCCGGGGACCCGCGGGGCGGCCCCCTCCTCCCCGGGCTGCGGGGGACGAGGTTCGCTGCAGGCCGGAGCCGGCCTGGCGGCAGGGAGGGAGAGAGGGGGGTGAGGAGATGGCATCTCCCGCGCCCCTGGGCTGCTCGTCCCCCTTTGCCGGCCCCTTTCGGGACTCGGCGCCCAGCGGCGGGAGCGGCGTTGCCGGACGCGGGCAGGCGGAGGGACCCTTCCTCCGCCGGGGGGGGTCTGTCCCCGCCGCCGCCACCTGGTCCGTTAGCGCCGGCCGCAGCCGCCTCTGCCGTGTGGTGACAGCCCCGCGGCGCTGGACCCGTCATGGCCGGGGTTTCCCTCGCAGAAATAAACTTTACCTCAGGGTTTGGGGTTTTGGTTTGGTGTTGTGTTGTTTTTTTTCCCCCCTCAGATGCGAGTGATACGCGCGTCGTGGATGTAGCCGGGTCCCCGCGGTGCACAGATTTCACCGCTCGGGCAGGAAGCTTTTCTTAAAAAGTTGAGATTGGAGGCAGACAAAATCGGTGTCTTAACGGTTTTATGGTTTTCAGTAAAGTGTTACTTAATAGGGAGTGACAGAAAGATGAGGCGGTGTTTCTGGCTGCTTTCAGGTTTGTGACGTTGAGGACTGAGGTAAAGGGGTTTTGGTGGCCTTATCTGTGCATTGCTGTGGTTGGTTCTAAAAGGCTTTCTTTGAAAGTGGAGTCTTCCTTTGAAAGTTTAAGACTTATTAAAGTCTTTAGAACAAACTTTTGTTGTTTTGTGGGGTTTTTTTTCTTTTTTTTTTAGCTGAAATTCAGCTTCTAAGTTGAATACTCTTTCTTTGTAAGTTTTACTTTGGAGGTTTAACAATTTTTTTAAGTACGGCTGACAGCCAGCCACCCTCCAGCATCAGTGCTTGTCCAGGCCTCCGAACGCCCTGGTCTGCCCCAGTGATCTGCTCTGCGGCTCTCTTGGTCTCTGTACCTGAAGTCTTGAGGGTTTCTGTTAAATCTTTCCCTGCGATTTCTTTGTTGACTGCACTCCACTCCTCAGTAATAGCCATCCACATCTCTGCTAGGTACTCTTTGTGGTGACTGTGCATCCAGCAGTGTTGCGATGATAGATAATAAGTATCCAAGTAGCTGTTTTCATGAGATCAAATCGCTGTACCTGGTGTGACCTGTCCCTGCTCTACTAAGGAAGTTAGAGGAGTTCCAGACATCTGGAGAGAATATGGTGTGTAGGTATGAAATGGGAGGCTTCTTTACTCCTGTTTCTTCATGTCTTTTACCCAAGTTCTAGTGGAAGATCATGGTAAAAATGGGGACAGTGTTTAAAAGAGATGAGGTGATTTTACTGCTTGAAGCTGAGATGTGAGTCTTAAACAATGTGGTGAATACCTTTTATGTTAAGTCTATGTTGTTTTTTCCCCCCTGCAATAATGCATCCATCTAATGCAAGTGTTCTGATTTGACGCATTTAAAATGAATTAACTGAAGCTAGATTTGTTGTGGAGGGTTGTATATAGTAACTATCTGCTGGTAACTAAGCAGTAGATAGTCAAGCTTAGCACTGTGTGTAAATTTTATTTTAAGTAACAGTTTGTTACCTTTGATAAAATAGCAATTAGTTTCTGTGTGGAGTTGTTCAAATAACTAAAGATTTAGAAAGGGGCCTCTGGACTGAAGTCAGAGGCAAAAAATCATAGAGAGGAATAAATGCTGGCTGCAAACACCTGCATATCCTATGATGTTACGAGAAAGCAACTGATCAATATGCAGGATTTCCCCAAAAGTGTGACCTTCTGATACAGCAGTTGGCAGACATATTGTAAATCACTCTTGTTTTTTTTGTGTTGTGTTTTGTTTTGTTTTCCCCCCTCTTCTTTAATCATGTTCTTAAATTTTAAAGGTCTTGGTTCTTTCCTTTCTGTTGACATACATGCTATATTCTGGAAGTATCATGCTTCCAAATGTAGCTTCCAGATGAAATGCAATCTGGAAAACAGAAGTTTTTTGAGAGCTGAAGGCCCGCTTAAATCAAAAGTGGTCTTCAATGTCTGCTGTCATAGTCATTAGGCTTTATATGAGTCTCTTTGCTGTGTCCATAATGTGTCTTGGAAAACTGCTGATCTCCTTCCTTCTGCTTTATGTGTGTTGTCTTGGAGATTCACGGATTTCAATCCTATTTCAAATAGGAGCTACTGGATGGTATATGGAGCCTGACATCTCTTTAATAGGTATTGAGTTTATCCATCTCAATATGAACTCCAAACTGGCATATGTTCCTTTGGTTTCTGGTCAGGGAAATAAACTTTAAATCATTTGAGTAGGACAGTGCTGTGGTTTAAATATAGGAAATTTTTTTATTCTTCTGGGACTGAAACTGAGATGTAATAAACCATTTTTCAACTAAAATTATGTAACATCCCAAACGTTTATTTGACATGTGGTATCTTTCTGGATATTCTTGATTGGAAAAGAACTTTAGCTGTGTATGTAAGGTGTGATTTCCTTCCCCCCCCCCTACCTTGGGACTGATTGCTGCTTTAGTGATTCATATTAAGTATTCAGTAATACTGCATCGAGTTATTTTTAAGAAAGCAGTTATTGCAGGAGAAGATTTTTCTGCTGGCAATATGCTCAGTTACGATTTGAAAGTGATGCCGTTGTGCTATCACACTAGAGTTCATAATGTTAATTATTAGTTTCCTAAATTAGATTTTACTTCTTCCATAAGTGGGTGGTTATACAATAGGAATATTCTGTACTGTGAATGTAAAACGAATTAATTCAACATGAATACAAGTTATGTTATTTAAAATGTCAACACTGAATTACTTAAAAGAAATATGTATGTGCTAAAAAATGTTTCATTTACTGTCTTCAAAGAATAAGATCTGTACTCATAGACTTGCTAACATGTAGTTATCGCTCTGCTGTGTGTTTGGAAGATGTCACTGATCATATGGGGTAGGAGGGAGCAGAGGTGGGTGCTTTTCAAAGTCACTTAAAACGAGGCAGCAGAATTTACAAAGAGAAAGGATTGGCGATCAAAATGGTCTGGAGGTAACGTTGACATTTCCCATTTCTTAGCAACATTTTTATACACTAGATGTATTTTATACTGGAGTGAATGTAATTAAGATGCAAACATATATAAGGAAAGTGGCAATTTAAGTATCACTACTTAGAGGATAGAAGGTAGGAAACCAGGACTCTCAATTTTTAAAGGCCAGGTATCATGTTGCCTTTTATTTTTAAAACAGTAATGGAATTTCATAATCTAAGTGGTATAACATTTTTTTTTTTTCTCAGAGCAACCAAAAAAATTAGTTTTGCCATTGTAGGGGTTTTTGGTTGCTTAATGTGACTCTTATAATATGCCAACATATCGTGTTCGACATCTTTTTGGATAAGTGAAACTTTGACTCCTATTTTCTTCAACATGCAGATAAAAAGTCGTGCTGAATTTTTTTTTTTTTCCTAGATTAATTGTAAATTTGGCCTGGTACCAGGAGCTGTATCTGTGTGCAGTCTGTCAGCAATCAGCAGGAGACCAAAATAGGAACAAATCTTAGCGTTTTTAAATAATTGATAGTGAAAACAGATTTAGACAATTTTCTTTGTATCTCTAAGCATGTATTATACAGAAACTGAAATACTATACATCATTGTAGTAAAAGTAATACCATATTAAAACATTAATTACAAGTCTGATGTAGCATTTTGTGTCCTACAGACTTGCTTCAGTTTCTGCTCTAGTTTGGAGTCACTTTTAGGGTTTTGTTTTTGTTGGTTTGTTTTCTCATCTACTTCAGGTAAAAGGAAAAATCTGCCTAAACCTGAATAGGTGTTGTCACCTTTTTAACTGAACTGATTTACAGTCCTATTGTAAAGAAATCTGGTAGATCTTTCTCTTGGGAAGCTGTATGAAGTTCTGGCAGACTGTGAGTATTGTGAATTACCATTGAACTGCTATGCCACTGCTACACCTATAGGAAGGAGATAATGTCAGCATGTACCCTTTTCACTAGATGCTGATGTGTAGCTACAATTATCAATAAAACTGTTATCAACCCATGTTTTGTTGAGTGTTTTTGCAGTGGTGATGTTCAGTAAAGCATGACTTCAATGGCAGTTGCATATTTTTTAGTTGAATGTTGTGTTGAATGTTGAACAAACTGCTAGTGTTTAAAGGATGAGGAGCCATTCTGATTAAAAGCAGACTTTAGAACACGTGTCTGAAAAAGGAAATTGTGAAACTATGAAATTATTTGTATTTAGTCTCGTGTTAGAATAAAATATTCATATGTACTTTTGTCCCCCCCAAGCTTCTTGTCAAATACTCCAATTATACGGTTAAAGCAGCAAAGACTTAGGTTTTTACTGATATTGGGAAGACAAACCCAGTATCTGTGGAAGAAAAATGGTTAGGTAGCTCTAACTTCAGGGTCATATCCTGTTCTGAGCGACATCTGCAGAGAAGGCTGAGGTGGTTACGCTGTTACCTGTATTTGATGTGAAGATTTCTTACTGATGTAGAATAAAATTTGCTAACTGGATCTTAGACAGATAGTTCAGGACAAGAATCTCCAAAGAATCCTTGCTAATGGCTAAGTATGTTCTCAGTAAACCTGATAAACAAGTGGACTTCGGCAATACAATGTGTGTTTTTAATTGCCATAGAACAAAAAGATCTTCCTCTTCACTTCTAATTATACTTCTGGCTAGTGCTGTTACTACTGTAGCTGTAGGAATTGTAGGTGGGTTTTTATACAACATACTATGAAAAGGAAGACAGTAAGACATTGTGACACATTCTTCTGATCCTTTCTCCAAATGTTATTTGAGCATGTTAGACTGAATTTACCAAGGAGTGATTAATAAGAAAATTTACTTCCATGTATGGCTACTTAGTGCTAAGCTGGATCTAATCAGTTTATATGGTTAGTACTGCAGATGGCCATATACTCTGTGCTGCCAGCCTGCATCTGGAAAGTATGAAGGAGTGTGAATTAGAATAGAACAATAACTTGTGAGTACATAACAACTGAAGTCCGTGTCCTACTTCTGCCTGAGTATTTTCTTGCAAAACTGCCTTCTGTTCTATGTGTATGTATACATACATACATGTATTGTGGGTTGTGTGTTTGGGGTTTTTTGTGGTTAGGGTTTTTTTTTTATTTTTTTAAAGGAGGAGTTTAATTTGGTTCAGTATTACTTCTTGTAGTCAAGAAGGTAACCTGGGTGACTTTCTAAGAGCATCCCATAGTTAAAAGACATGTGAATGATGGTTTTAGGAATGAAGAAGCAGAGGAAAAAAAGGCATTTATGTTGGACAACTGATCATATCTTCCTGTTTCTCAAATAAAGTTTTCAAATTTAATGTGTTAAAACTATGCTGAGATGATGTCTGTCATGTAACACATTGTGTCACATAGTAATGCGGTAAGCATCACAGTGATTCACATGTAAAGATCCTTTTCCAGAATATTTATAGGAGAAAGCCACATGATTAGCTGATGTTTATGAACATGATATCAAACTACTAAAGAAAAATATTAACCTGACAGTATTAGTATCCTTCTTGGACTGTTTTTATGTGCCACAGGCCTTCTAAATATGTATGTATAATACATTCTTTTTTTCATATAACAAATTGATATTATATAACAGTTATTACTGACTTTGGGGACTACTGCTAATGTGTTCTTTAAATGTGCTCTTTCTCTGAATAACTAAGATGTTTACCAGCCTTTTTATTTTATTTTATTTTTTTGAATTTGCATTTTAGTCTGCTAATGTTGTTTCCATGCCTAAATAGTTTTGCATATAAGGGCTGGCCCAGCTTTAGCCAGATTTGAAAACGTGGGAGTCCTAGTGATCTTGTCAGTAAATACTGAGATTTTGTGGAAGAAAAAAAAATTCCAGAGTAGCAGTTGACCTTTTCTGCCTCTTCTACAAAATTCTCATTTTAAATTACTGCTGCTTTTTGAGATTGTTGGCACATCACAGAGTGTGGTTGGATATGCATTCTAAGATTTTTATTTTTTGCACATGAGAGCCTGCTGAGAAATAGGAATATGAATCAGGGTTATTGTCAAAACATTTTCATTGTAGTTTTTAGTAATGAAAGTCTGTTCTAGAGATTGTAAGTATTCAAAACAATTCTTTGGTGTCCTGTTCTTGTTTTTTAAAATGAAAGAAGAGGCAGCATTTTGTTTCTGGTGAGATAAATAATTTGATTTATATTGCAGTTTAAGTCAAAGATTTTTATCTCCCATTCATCAAGTCATCACTAATTATAGCACTGAAAAGGTTCTTCCGTTGCTGAAATTGCCTTTAGGATAACTTCTTTTGAGCTTTGCCACAATTTTGCGCTGACCATATGCCTGTACTGAATCTGAGGTGTGGATTTGTGGAAGCTGTTTTTAAAACTTATTTTAAAATATGAAGTTTTAAAAGAATGCTAATTTTTTAATAACCTCTGTAGTGTCCGAAACCAGTTTGTCAGAGCATTGTAGTAGCATATCAGATTCTGAAAGCAGCAGTTCATGCTTATGGATCAATCGATGCCATTGATTTGGTAGGTTTCAACATGTAGATACAAGGGAATCAATAAAAGAGTATGATCCTTCTGGAAGGATTACAGAAATAAGAGATTTTGTATGAGACACTGGCAGTTTAGATACTGAGTTTTTTGGACCTGTGAAGTCTCATCTTTCTCTTTGTTTTTCCTTATTGTTGGATAATGTAAATTAAATCTGATACTACCTTTTCCTAAGGAAGTTTGGAACAGACGAGGAGCTTTGGAGCTTTTCTGTGGCCTAGCAGGGGACAGCTTCGAAGTTTTATGTACCAAGCTTGATAGGCCAGCAAAATTTCAACTGTAAAGAAAATTAAATCCTGGTGTTTGCGAGCACTTAATGAAAATAAAGGATATACAGAGATGGAGTATTCAACATATAATCGAATGTGAGTAAGAACAGTGGGGAAACAGTATTTTGATAAGGAGGGGGGAGAGTGTTTTAAACAACTGTTTGAATTAAGTAAATTATGAAACTGAACTATTTAGGGAGGTCTGGCGTTTTATCATTTGTATAACTTTTGGATCACGTGGCACTTTGATATTTGTGGGTAAGATTTGTTTCAGTGGACTGAGGTGAGAATTCTGTAAAGTTTAGAAAGAAAATGTTGGATGGGGAATAAGAGGGAAGAATCAAATCAAGAATTTGCTAAAAGTGACCATGTGTGAAATGCTGGAAGGCAGTTGCCAGCTTGATGTGTTTGACAGTTTATAGTTGTCCGGCACTTGCCACCTTCTCTATGTGTTGATTTCACAGATGTTGTTCATTTTATTATGTTTTTAATGTAAATTTTATGACTCTTCTTTGCTGGCAGTCGAAGAATAAGTCACAAAATGGATCATTGTCAGGCCTGGAAAGTGAGGTTATAAAAATTTGCCACATCAGCTAATGGAATAACTGACAGCAATAGTAGGTTTCTTCTCCGTTGACTAGAATTGGTCCAGATTAAACTTGGTATATAAGGAAGTTTGATTACAAAAGTGAGGTTCAGGAATCCCGACTTTGGGGGCATGTGTTGAGCAAGTATGCTGGCTTTGCTAAGTCCATTCCATTTACCTGAGCTTCTCAAGATACTTTGTTTTGATCCCTTGTTCCTTAACATTGTTCTGTATTTCTCTTGAGTCTCTGTCTTTATGTCAGGGTGCGAGTGAGGAGCAGTGTCCCATGTCCTCTTGAATCCCATTGATACAGTGCATGAGAGGGGGAGGAAGAGAGGTACTCCTCAGCCTTCTTGCAGAGTCATTTCATCCCCATCCCCAAAAGCTTCTACCAAGCTTCATGTACTAGAGTTTGTTAGACTGGTGGAGTTCTTTTCTTTGCTGTTTAAATGGTACGGCCTTTTTTGTTTTGTTTTGTTTTGCTCTCTCTATGTGCTTCCTGTGATATTGTTAAAAGTTAGAGGAGCAGTGAGAATTTTAAAGCTTCTTCCCATTGACAGTTCCTTATTCATGAGAATACATATAAACAGTATCCCTAAATTTTATTTGTAGACTTTGTAGGCTTTTCTCTGCACTCAAATACACTTATTGCAGAGAGAATCAGGGACTTTAATAGTTAAAGAGAATGATTCTGCAATTTCAAAACAAAGTAAATGTGCACTCCTGACAAAAAGGGTTTTCTGCATCCAGTTGCATTTTCCCACTGCCTTTTGTGCCAGCGTTAGAATTTATTTGGCTGCCTAATTGTAAGCTTTTTGCCAGGTTTAGTGTTCAGCTGGATCAGTTCCTTGAGTTAGTTTACTGTGCAACCATACAAGTGCTACCGCCTACAGAAAGGAGTTTATGGACGGAAGCCTGTGGTCAGGTTTAAAGTGAAATGGAACAGTAGCCTGCATGAAGAGGATCTTCTTAGAAAGAGGTGGCAAATAACACTGCTGAGGTGTCTTTGTGGGCAAGCAAAGTTTGAACTTGAACAGTTTATAATGTCAAGTTGCACATCCATGTTCTTTTGTAACATTTCAATAGACCTGTTAACATACTTAATCATCAAATATATAAACTCTTGGTACTTTGATCCAACTTAAAAGTTGGCCCTGTTTTTAGTGTGTGGTTGGTTCAGATGAGCTCCAGAGGTCCCTTCCAACCTGAATTACTCTATTGTTTCTGTTTTTGTTTTAAGCTGTCATTTAAATTAGCTTTCAGTCTGCGGTTGTGGCTTACAAATGGCGAGAAACTGTTTCTGCATAAAATACCAGCATCTGTTTAACTATTAAGTGTACTAGAAAAAAAAAAAAGGATGGCTGTCTTTAGAGAGGTGTTTTGTGAGAGGTAGTGAGACTTTTTAAGTCATTCAGAAGCCTGTCAGCTAAATAGTTAGTATTAAAATTCAATGCAGCAAATTGCTAAAACATACAATTTTTTGGAATGGAATTCCTGCTATATAAATAACCTTTGGAAGATGAGTGTTGCCATATGAGTCATTGCTCAGAGTTTTGTCTGCTACGCCCTGATGTGACTACAAAATTCTCCTTAGGAGTTGAAAATTTGAAACAGGGCTAACGGTTTTCAACTGAAGCAGTCTAGAATTTTGTACCATGAAGTTGTTACTAGAAATACGAAACTAGTTTTACTTGGCTGAAAATAACTGTCATATGACAGACAAGCATTACATTGTCATTTGGCTGTCCTTATCATATAGCAGCATGGGTCAAGTTTACATTAGTTCAGTTGCAAGCACTTTCACCTAAGATTTATATTTGTGATGTAAATTGCATACCTTTTTGCATCTGTTTTAATGAAGACTTTAATTGAGAGAGTCTAGTACAGACTCTAGCACTGTTGTTTTCATAACCTTTGCATTCATTTGGTTAGATACTGCCTCACATGAATTATCCAAACTGACTGAAATAGTTTCCTTTGGGAAGATACTGAAAGATGTAACACTGAATGCAAAGCTGAATGTATTGACAATCCATTGTCTTGTATTCCATCACTGTCTACCTTTTAAAGGAAGGTGGGAAGAAAGAGGGTGCAGCATCTTCCTGTTTCATTTTTAAAAGTAACCACAAGATATGTTGAAGCATGAAGGTCGCTATAAAACCTGAATTGTTCCAATTTGAATTAGTTGTGCAGTATTATGATCCACACTTCTGCTCTTAAAGTTTGTGAGTGTTCATTTTTAAAATAGCTTACTAAAAAAGAAAATGGATCACGGGGAGGAAAACATTGTGCGGGGGTACTCAAATGGAACTTACCAGCTCAGGAAGCTCATAGTTTGCTTTATATTTAAGCATTATTAAGCAAGTTGATCTGTCTGCATGTTTCAAGCAGACTGTTAATGTAATGAATGTATGATACTTCAAACAAGGAAATGTCTTTTCTTAGTACAGTAAGCTTCCTGGCCCAGAATTTTGAAAAATTGCAATTTGTGTTAAGGCAGGTCTCTTCCCTCCTCCCCCAGTCTATTGATTCATCTTGTTAATTGTTGAACTAGAATGCTAAATTCTCTTTTATGTGTGACTAGGAAGTTGTCTTAGTCTAGTAATCAATTTTGTGATGCAGACTAAATTTATATTTTGGAAATGCTGTGTTCCTCATCCAATGACTTTCTCCTAAAATACTTGAACTAGAAAAAGAATGCTTTTCCATCCACCCACCCTCTGCCAGTTAAATGTCAAATAGCAGCCAGGAAATGATAAGAGTGTGTTTCATGGAGGGAACAAAAAAACCCAGTGTTCAGTCATTTGACTCGTATGTGTTACAAGAATATTCAATAGTGATTGATATATTAGTTTAAATTGTAGTAATTTCTTGTTTTCTATTTGTTCATGATAGTCTTTGTTTTGGTTTATATTTTAGGGAAAATATTTGGGCTTTTGAAAGTGTTCTTTTTTTTTTCTTTCTTTCTTTTTAGGGTGTGTTAGGTATGAGTACTTTGTTGATGTGAATGTGCCTAAACTGACCATGTTCCTTTGATAAAATCAGTTTTCTTATTTCTGTCTTGTTCATGTAAGTCTTTATAATGAGAATTAATTTTCTACTAAATTTGGCTATGCATAAGGCTTTTTAAAGAGGTGCATATAACATGTGCTTGTGCTGTTTTCAGTTCTTAATATAGGTGTATGATAACAGAAAACGTCTTTGCCAACAATTGTTTTTTTCAGTTCCTTTGTGTTTTGAAAGTTTTGCAGTTATAGTCTGAAGTTTCTTTCCTCTATGGGTCCTGTCTTTCATGAGTTCTCTATAGCGAGTAACAAAAATGTTACCCATGTGTTCACTTTGTTGCTTTGATTTACCAAAAAAAAAAACCAAACCCAATGGAGTTTGGGGCTTTTTTTTTTTCCTTTTTCTTTTTAGTTCATTAGGGTAATCCGTTACAGAGCCATAGTGACAGCCTGAAAATAGGTTTGATTTGAGAATCACTTTTTTTACAAATCAATTTGTCATAAGAATACAAACTCTAATTTTACTATATGAGAGATGAGGAACGACAAAAGTGTTCTTTTAAAACAGTAATTCAGGGTTAAGTGATTTGTTCCAGCACAGACCTGTTGTTATTGGCATACCTGCTTCCTTTATACTAAATTTTTTGGTTTTCTGGGATAGCTAGGAAGTAAGCCTGTTGTACTAGTAACACCATACTTCTGACAAAGTTGTCAATGGAAGTACAAGTGCATATACCTGAAATTAGGTATTTTTCCTCTTTTTTTTTTTTTAAATTTGGGGGATTTTTTTTGCTAGTGCTTAAACTTCTGTTGGGTTTGGGGAGAGGGTCTGCACAATGTGGCTCTGGATATTACGCAGGAGAGGTAGGCAATTGTAGTTGGCAGTTCTTGTTTAGGAATAAGCGTAGACAGGACCGTTATGGCCTAATGGACAATTTTTTAAGATGTTCAAACATTTACTTGGTAAATGGATAGTAGGAAAACTCTGTGGAATACCAGGGGACAGTCTGTGTTGGTTCTGGCTGAAGCCATCCAAACTTTCATCTTCACTTCAATTGAGTTTGGTATTTGGGATGTAGAATATTTGGCAGATATTTTATAAAACTTATTTTAGAGTAAGAAGTGGATGCATTTGTGCTTGAAGTGAAACTGCTAAAGGGGTGGAAGTGATTGTAGTTTTTACTTACAGCTGCTTTAAAGCATTTATCCTTGACTGTGGTAACATTGATTCACATCTGTGTCCTCAGAGCGCATGTTGAAAAAACTGCAGAATGTCATTTAAGCTTCAATTTATTGAAAAGCAATACAAATATATCCACTTGTCAAAGAGAGGAGACTAGTTCATCAGTGTTCCTAAAATTAATGGGGTTTAAGCTCTGACAAATCACTTTGGAATTTCTTCTACTGTAAGGTTACGATTCTTGATTCCCATGTAACACCTAAGTGTCTAGCTTAGATGTAACCTATAAGAATTTAGAAGGTCAATTGCTTTCTTGCTTGCGGCTTGGCGGTGCTTGGGGAAATGTTTTTTTCTTTTTGTCAGCCCTGGTCGTTTTGTGGGTTTTCATTTCTTCTAGTTTCTTCTTCCAACAATCAAAGTGATGAACTCCAGCTCTGCTTTCTGCTGCTGGGATTGTTTGCATTTCCAGGCACATGGAAATAACATTCCCCTCTGTCATACTCTAGTGAAGAACGCAATGTATAAGTAAAGCTGTTACATTGTGATCTCCCACTGAGTAAGTGAAATAGAAAAAAACCATCTGATTTGGAGCAGCTCAGATTAGTCGATGACGTGGGATTTGAGATGTCACTATTTTAACAGAAAGTAACTATGTGAGCTCCTGAGGATAAAAGAGAACATTGAGAATGAGACACTGAAATACATGTCCCAAAGACTGTTTTAATTTTTCCAATGTAGTTTACAAGTTACTTATAATTGCAGACATTTCCATAGGCAAATATATCTTCAAATATGTAGTTAAAACAAAAGTCTTCAATTTATTTAGTTGTTTGGTTTTTTTTAAAAAAAAGTCTCACAGATGAGTGTTAAGCTTGCTGACTACTTGATGTCCTGACAATTTTTCAAATACATTGAGCAGAGTCAGGACTGTATCACATGCAGCAAAATATATGGCAACATATATGTTGGTTTGATTTCAATATCCCTTTGATAATGAAAAGAAATAAAATCCTTGCTTTTTTCCTCAGAGGCTAGTTGTACATGGAAAAGCCTTTACCAAATTCTTGAAAATACTTTTTTCAGCTGGAATGATATAGTTGCAAATTAACTGCTATTTATGCAGATCTCTGAAAATAACTGTGGCATTTTACTCGGGAGGTTTTGATTTCATTTTAACTGTCATCACTGCGTTCTTCTAAACTCAAGTGATGTCTTTTGCAAGAAAGCTATTACATGTGATTAAGAGCTGTGTACAGATCCTACTGCTGAAAATATCTGTTAGCTGGGCTGGGATTCAGGCCTAAAACAGCACAATCAACAGTAAAAGCCATAAAAAAATTCTATTGCCAATTAGTGTACTCGATGAAGTTTGCTGTAGCAAACTGAAATGTAGATTCATCCTACTGAACTTGGGCACCTCATTTCAGAGATGTTTTTTTTCTGCCATCTGTCTTTAGTCAGTGGGAAGGGATGAGCTGAATTTTTTGCAAGAGGTCCCTTTTCTCTGTATAATAAGAACATAGAGTAATGAGGTCACAACTTCACTGCTACTTTTTACGTGCCTAAATTTAGCAAGGAATAATGTGGGCCACAGCTGTTAGATTTTAATTAATACATGTAGTAAATATTCTGTTGTAGAACTTCTAAAAAAAATTATTAGCGCTGTGCAGCAGCATCTGTTGTAAAATCTGCTGAGAGTTTAGGAGGTAACAGTGACTTGACTGCATATATTACTCCTTGCATGTGCACGAACAGTAACCTCTCCTTCAAGAGAAGTGCAGGCTAAGGAAGGTTCTGCCTAGGAGCAATCAAATAAAGTGGCTTAGTTACTCTGGCATTGCCGTGGGCAAGCTTTCTTGAAGGTAGGTTTTAGGGAACTGATCAACTAGGTGGTTGATTATTTTCAGTTGTCTTCAATTGATAGAAACTTCTTTTCACTCATAGAATTAATATTCAGTTTATTTCTAGGCACAAGGTGTTTGGTTTCCACCTAGAGCTAGAGTCTGCTGAACCTAAATTTAGACATATAAGTCCAAATCCTCTTGAGATTTTCTTTATGAGCAATACAGGCATCTCCAGAGGACTCTATCTGACCATAGGAGAGATGTTTCAAGATACCAAATGCCTCTCCAAAGGCCCTTATTTCTCTCTATTAATGATACAGCAGGTGTAGAGTGACTAGATAACACTTGGACACGTAAAAGACAGAATTTTGAAAATCAGAGAATAATTCATCAATTGCAGTTGCCTACTGTTCACCAATATGGGAATCTTCAAAATGGAAACCTTTGAAATTGCTGTGAAGCCGTATATAGGTAAAAAGGGTTGCTGAGATGTAAAAAGAGTCTTCCTGTTGTTGTAAACTGCAACCAGGATCTAGTAGGTATGATCTGATTATCTCTGTTCAGCTATACACTGTGCAAATATCCAAAGTGGGACAGTAGGTGTGAATTAAAATGCAGAAATGGTGAGCTTAAGTATCAGTTATAAGCAACTCATTCTTTAAAGAGCCTATTGTGTGCTTAATGTTATGATTCAATTGTAGGCAGTATGTTTATAAAGTGACTTACTACTGCTGTCATTAATTAAAGTGGTACTGATTTATGACGGCTATTTTTACTGCTAAATTGGGAAGTGGAAGAATATAGACTGTAACGGTTGCATTTGGGGTAAAAAATATTCAGGACATCCCTGAATGCTTTGGTTATCTTCAACATTGATGATAATTAGGAATATGAGAGAAGAGGCGACAGCTCTGTGCTGCTTTTATAAAAGGAAAAATGTATCCAGCTCTTCTTTCTTCACTCTTGCTACCTCTCCATCCTGTCTGTCAGACACCCAACAATTCCAGCAGTCTAACGCTGGAACGTTCCTCCTCTGTGTCCAAGAAGATATCACATCTTGATCAGTCAGCTACTTGCTACCCACCGTGTGTTTGAAAGGCAGTAGCTGCCTTTATACAAGGGCTGGTTTCAGTTGTGGGTAAACATCTTCATGCAAGCACTTGCTGAGCCTAAGCAGTGGTTGTGTGTATAGAAACAAGTTTTTGTGGTTCAGGTCAGCAACTATGGATACTTGATTGGGCATGCTACCTGGAAGTAAATTGATGGTAGTATTGAAAATCTTTGGTATAAGCTCATGACGGTAGTTTTTCTTCAATATACTTGCTGCTGAAGGGCTGGTTTTGTAACTGCTTATGTAAAAACTACAGTATATTCTTTCAAAAAATATAGGAACTCTTCACTTACTTTATTTGTGTACGTTTAGAGAGTTTACATTAAAAGCAGAGAAATTAAAATGGAGTATCATCTAAGATCTACATTGTCAAACGTTAAACTTCCCAAACATCAGGGGAAGGTTCTTTAGTTTCCAGTATTGTTTTAAAAATAGCCTAGCTTAGAAAGAGGATTTATGTTTTTTAGAGTTTATGATAGCTTTCTTTCCCTGTTTTTTAGAATGGAAAAACTCTTTAACAGAGACTGGAGAATGTTTTGATGCAGAATGTTGTAAGACGACTGTTTTGAAAGACGGTATCAGTGATGGTTCGCAGTCATAACATGAGAGAAAGTGTCTGTGTCTGCAGGAAGCTGGATTCTCAGGGGATGTTTCCTGGAACCAGGGCCTGCAGGAATTTTGGTAGGGTGAAGTGGAGCATTGTAAGCTGACAAATGGGCTTTTTATTTCTGTTTCGTCATTTGTATTTTTGTATTTACTACTGATGTCTTAAAAGATGTCATCTTCTTGGAACACGGTCACTAATTTAACAAACAAAAAAAGTCAAATGTTGGTTTTAAAGTCCAGATTTTCTACTTATAGCAGTATTTTTTTTCCCCCTTGCCTTTGTTGATTTGTAAAGACTTACATGGAAGGACAAGTGCCTGAACAAATGTTGCTGTGTACACAAGTCAAAGGATAAACAGGACTGTCAAATATCTGGGCATGTTTTAACTAAAATATTGCAACATGTATTAGTGTGTTAGAGAAAAGGTCCTGCATGCCCTTTGGTACTCATTTGCTTCAATTCCGCTTGAGGGGCTTCATCTTCTGTTTTTCTAAGTGTAGACTTTATCATGTTGCAAACTCAGAGGTGCCTACCAGGCAGTGTTCATCTGTTTGTGGATGATGATGATGATAAATCTTGTAGTGCTGTGAACGGTGTGTTTTGGTATTGAATTCACTTTCTGATGAAAATTATTGTACAGTTGTAGAGAGACACTGCAAGCACACTCCTGCCTGTTTGGTGTGTAGTCCAGAACAGCAACTTCTGCAAGCGTGAAATTCTGTTTATTTCAATTTTTTACTATTTTTAATGAAAATTGACTTAGTCAGTGTCAATTTTTAGTCTCAGTGCTGGGCTGTCAATCTATTTTTAATGTTGTATTTGTCTTGCAACTTGTTGGCTGTTATATTGTACAGATGCCATATGTGTCAATCCAGTAGCATAAGCATGCATGTTTTCCTCAGAGGATGCGGTTTCATTAGTATCCTTTCCTTCTGCAGGTTTNCAGGAGATCTGCAACTTGCTGGCTGTTATATTGTACAGATGCCATATGTGTCAATCCAGTAGCATAAGCATGCATGTTTTCCTCGGAGGATGCAGTTTGATTAGTATCCTTTCCTTCAGCAGGCTTGATTTAAGTACACTTACTCTGCTTTTTCTAAAATAGCTACTTGGATGAGAGGTGCTAAGCTCAGTCATGGGACAGATATTCCAGCTGAAAGATAGGCCATTGAAACAGATCCACAATTTGGATGTATATAGAAATTAGAAGCTGTGGGCGCAGATTGAAAACGTGCTTGTTAAACCTTTTCAATATATAATGAAAATACCATTTCTACTTCAAAACCAAGTGATATTAGTGGGTGGGGATTTGGTGAGGATTTTTGTGTTGAACATTATCTTCTGTCATGTGCTGAAGATTTTTATTTTTTTTTTCCCCTCTAAAGTATCTTTTCTTGGTAACGCAAAGAGTCAAAATAGTAAGACTGAGGCAGTCTGGCTTTTGGTTCCACCTTGTAACTCAAACATATGATGTGGCATACCTAAGTTTAGAAACTTGCTTTAGCAGGGAGTGCTTCGGTGTCTTTCCTTAGCAACCCAGCCTACCAAAACCACACCAGAGCTGCCCTTCCTGCTCTGTGCTGAGGAATGGTAGCACACTGTGGTTTTAAGGTGGAGTTTATAAACAGAAACAGGATAACGATGCCTGCAATTGCAGAGGATTGGAATTCAGTGGTCAGTGTTTTACAGTTATGTATTTCATTGGTCTTTTATTTTCAGCATGATCCTGCGTGAGGGTAAAGGCTGCCCTAAAAATCTAGAGCATCAGTTTTGCCTTAAGTAAACTTATCTGATGCAAGGGATTTATTAAAATGGAATTAATCTTTTGTTGTTGTTGTCTTTTTGGGGGGATAGAAGGGGTGAAGGAGGATGACAACAGCTGCTGAGGGTTACAGCCAGCCTTTGTAGAAACTGAGAGGATATTCAGGGAAGGATGACTCCATAGCACTGCTTCATTTTTTCTTTTTCCTTAGACATCACTTCTGGTTGCTGTGTTAGCTGGACCTTTGATCTCTAGCGCAGAAGTTCCTATGTTATGTGTTGCCAATGAAATGTGTGATATATTTTGAGTATCTTTTCCTAACAAATAACACCATACTGTATTCTGTGCTGAAATACAGTCTATTGATAAGTCAAAGTTGTTTTAGAGAGGGTAGACAACAAATGTAATGAATCTTAGAAATTTTAGTATGCACCTGATAATTAGAAATACTAAGCTTTGTATAATAACTGGTATAAGAGTCTGGTTAAATGCTTGAATGGAAGAACCAGAAAGAGTTAGACATGTAAGCTGTTTGTCATCTGATACCCGATGCTATCAGGTTAACCAGGGCTTTCCTCCCCACCATTTGTTATCACTGCGTTAACTGAGACCCGAACTAAACTTTATCACTCTTTTTGTTTCACATTTTTAGAAGGTTCTGCTTTCTGCTACTTTCTCAGCAGAGTTTTATAGTTTTGGAGAGAGTTTATCGCTGACTTATTTACAGGTTCAACAAAACTGCCAGGAAGTTTCTAGTGTTTCAGCTAGAAATGATACAGGGGGTTTTAAAATGCCTGTTATACCTTGAATGATTTCTGATTACATTTAAAAATTTTTTTGATACCAAGAATAAACTCTGGTCGAGTAGTACTGGAGTGCAGTACGTAGAAGTTACGCACTCTTGCTGGTGTTAGGAGTCAGATTCAGTCAAAACAGGAGTGTGCATATGTCTTCTTTTAGTGTAAGAACTAAATAATGAGCACATTCTACAGACTTATTTGACTTCTTAGGATGTAGGTTAACCCAGCTTGAATTTGCATGCTCTGATACTGAATACCACAAAAAAAAATCAAGTTCTCCCTTCTGTTTCTTTTTTTTTTTTTGTATTTTCAAACACAGATTTGCAATTTGCTCACCCCCAAACCAATAAAAAGTAAATGAATGATTTTGTCTTGTTGGAGTTCACATAGATTTGTTTCAAATGTATTGTGAGTTATAGGTTACATTTAAAAAGAAGAAAAAAAAAAAAAAGGTTAACCTATAAAATTTGGGGTTAAGTAGATGGAGATGTTTCATGCTAAAATATGCACATTGAGTCATAGGAGATCATTTTACTCTTCAGTAATTAGCTGCTGGTAAGCCAGTTAGAGACAGGAAAGGACAGTTAATCTGCCTGAGAAAGAGGACAGGCAGCCCTGCAGAAGTTGGTCAGTACTTCTTGAACACTTACCTTTCTTGAAAATTGATGTCCATTTTAGCCTACACAGACCACCTGCATGGCTCCCTTAGAGAGACTGGCTATGTAATCCAGCAAGTGTTAACAGGAATAAGATCCTCCCTGGTGAAGGAACCTTAGTCTTAGTGAATCAGAGCTCCTGACTGCAGGGGTTAGTAAAGCGGGTAGTGTGGGTCAGCGGAGTGAAAGGACAAGAAACCTTCAATGTTTTAGTCTAGACAGCAACAGCAAGGCTGGCTGACAGTTTGGTGCAGAGCCCAGCACTTCTTTTCAGAGCCGTAGACAGTTCAAAGGATAGTAAGTTGTGCTGTGACACCGATTGTATAAGCTATTTTGAAAGGTGATATTTAGCAATCCAGAGAGGAAAATTTTTCTTCTGTTGACCATCAAGAGAGCTAGACACTCCGGCATGCGGTGGAGTGGGAACATGCCTGGATTCTCAAGGGAACTGAAAAGAATTTGTTATACAGGCTTAAAAATCCAAGGGATGTCATCTTTTTGAAATGTGACAAATTGGAAATAAGGTGCTAATGCCTTTATACAGTTTTTAAAACATGAAAGCTCAAATTTCAAGGTATTAAGACTTTATTTGGGAAAGGAGGAGAAGGAATGAAATTACTTTTGAGAATAAAAGGGTAAAGTTGATAATATGTGAAACAGTACTATTGTGCAAGACTTTTCAAGTGCTAAAATTCAGTGTGTCCTTACAGCTATGGTTCATGCTACACCTTTCAGCAGTTTAAATGTTTGAATCTGTGTCTCTGCTTTCAGTAATGATCGCAATGTTTGTGGGAATCTGGAGATGTACTAATGTGGGCTATCACAAAATGTTATTTTGTAAACATTGGTTGCACTAGGTCTCTGTAACTTGGTGTGACAGCAAGACTTTAATAGTATAAATCCAGTTCTTGATATTTTGCTTGTGTAGAGTATTATTATGCTATTCAGTTTTTGATTTTATTTTCCTTTTAACTCTGCTTGTCCTGGCCTTTCATTGGATATCAGTATTTAAAATGTAATTTATTGCTGTGAATGCCCACTGCAGGTGAGATTGGAAAAGGCCATCCTGCTGTCCTAACAGTTGATAATGAATTCTGACCTTCTGAATAACGAAGTAGTGTAGCTAACAGCACTATTGTAATTTTGGTAATAAGCGATCGAAATGTTAAACCTAAGTTCTTCTGTTGCCTCACTTAAAGAAGTGCTCAGCATCACTTCTGTTCCAGCTGACAATTTAGAAGAACGGTAAATGGTTAGATGAAGAATGCCTTGAAATGTTTTTGTTAGGAGTCTTCCGCTCCCTGTAAGCTTGAAGATTCCTATCTTTCAGTGAGTCTTTATTCTTGATGGGTTCTGAACAGTGGATATGAACTTCAACAGTGTAATCGAAGGGCTGGCTTTTTGCAGGTCTGCCAGGCAGCAGACACCAGTCAGATGTCAGGAAAATGTGTATACAGGTGACTTGTTAGGTTTCGGTGGACCTGCATGCTGAACATAATGATGGTTTTAGTCCTTGCATTGCTGGTATATCCAGTGATTTAATGAGTGCTTTTAAACATAAATCCCTTGATATGAAATATAAAGGATTTTTTATTATTATGTTAAAGAGATTTTTTAAATTAAAATAAAAAGCCTAGCCATCAAATTGTGAGACACATAACTTCATTTCCTCGGTCTATGCATTTATCATGATCAATTTTTTTTCTTGTAGAGAAAGATTAAGGGAAGACTAATTACTTTATTTGGCAAAATTAAGTTTTAAAGGCTCTATTTCTTGTTTGCAGTAACTTCTTCTGAGTCTTAGGAACATTCCCTCTCAAATTTGACATATTGTGCCACACTGCTGAAATTACTTGTTGGAAATCTCCCACCCTGGAAAGCAGAGATCTTGTTTTAGACATGGTCCGGAAACCTTAATTAAATTCTAGAGGAAAAATACTAACTAGATGTGAAAAATATGTATGTTTCTGTGTCAGAATATCATCATATGTCAGAGGTTCTGCATGTGCATCCTTCAGAAAGTGGAAACCATTAAGGTTCCTGCAACTTCTACTTTTTTTTTANAGTCCTGTCCCAGTGCAAACTGATGACTGAAAATTTAGTCCTTTTCCAGCTGGAAGGTAAAAAAAGAAGTGTGAACACAATTCAGGCAAAATTACAAGATCTTCTTAAACTGCAGTGAGAATAAAGCAGTTTGGTTACAGAGCTGACTTAATCTCTGTATTGAAGCCTGAGTTGTGATATATAGTGCTAGTATGTTGGTACTTGAAGATAATTCTGAAAGATGAATCTTTGGTAGAGGACTGAAGGCTTAAAGGTTTCTGTTTAGAGAGAGGTAACAGCCAAACAAAGGAAAGCTGTGTGATTCACTCTAGCAGACCTAGTAGGCTCTGTTTAGGGTAGATTCTGCATCCAGATGTGACAGAAACCCATGCCAATGTATTTCCAGATGTTTAGAAGGAAGTGGTAAAGCAAGGGATTTTTGTTGTGTGTGGTGTTCTTCAGGTGATTAAGCCACGATGCTTGTGGAAGTTAAATGGTGCTCAGTTTTTAGTTTCTAGGCTGAACAGCTTTCCTTGAGTTGGGGTTGCGAAAGCTGAGTGTCACGCTAGAAGTAGGATTTCCCAGGTCCCTTACTTACTAACAGACTACTGTTCTGTCATTCCTCTACAGCAGCTGCTTATAATGCCTGTTCCAGAGAATTTTGTTATGGCAAATTGCTGCTAAGTAGGAGGTTTCTGGGTAACTTTGTATTGCAGCATGCTTGCTCCATCTGCAAAAATAGCAGCACTTAGGCAAATTTTATCTAGTTTTTGTAATGGTGAGTCAAACTGCTGAACAGTAATGCAGTTTTTGACAAGCCTCACTGCTAGTATGAGTGAAGCATATTTAATAGATGTTGAAGTGACAGATACACATGGAGAAAATGAAACTGTTGTGCTTTGTAATGTCTTGGCATCCTCCAGTTCTGAATTGCATGACTGGCTTCTGGGCTGCTGTTTCAGTTTATCAGACCTCTGGGGCCTCTTTTAGGCAGGACTTTTCTCTTGCAAATACAGCATTATTTTGCATTGCCAAAGATGTTGTTTGCCATAGAAGTTCAGGGCAATGTCCAGGTGAGAATATTCTGGTGGTATTGCAGGGCTGCAGAGGGATGGGTTCTGAATCCACAGCTGCCACAACTTTAAGCTGATCAGATTTTTGCTAGGCAGCTAGCAAAAACTGGAGGCTTGTTAATTTTCTAAATGCTCTTCCAGTGAATTCTGTAACGGGAAGAAAAACAGACGGACAACTTTTTAATTACAGTCATATATGTATTTTATATACAATATATTTTTTAAATCTAAGCAAAGTAGCATCTTTGTATTATTTAAATGAGAAAAATAGGTACATTTATGGTCATTGGTATAAATTAAACAAGCATTAAATATTTTGCATTTAATTTTATCTTTTAATTCTAGCACAGCAGAAAGGTTGGATGTGAGATCCCTCTGTGTAGTTTGGACTTAAGTTGAACAGTGTGTGTATGTGTAGCGGTGACTTTTCTTACAGTGCTGCTACCATTTGCAGCATTTTATGAAGTCCTGTTTTATGCTAGTTTAGCCTGACTTTACAAAAAACAGCCTATGTGCTCCTGCTAGTCATTTTCCTTGTCTCCCAGGTATGATATCTACAAATGCATGTTAGGAAATATGTCCTTCAGGGCATACCAGGATCCTGTGTATGTGAGCTGCTGTATATTCCAGGTTTGAACTGGTCAGTAAATTAGGGCTTTCTTTAGATGTTAAGAAGGGGAGAGGAACAGAAGTAACAGAAGGCTGCAATGAAATAAAACTTTCTAGACCACGTAAAGAATCTAAGTTTTATTACTTGAGGTATATTAATTTTATTATAGTAACTTTCCTGTGTTAGTATTGAAACCTGGAGGTGTTGAAAAGCTGTTTGTTTCAGACTTTCTACAAGCGCCAACTTGTTTTGTGTTTAATTGCTGTGCTGTTGAAAGAATGATTTTTCACCTTGACGCTTATGCTGACTCTGAAGCAGATAGCTTGTGAGGCAGGGGAGAACACAGGAGAGATCACACCGGAAAACTTGTGCTGAATAGCTGTCTGTAATTTGTTGTGGCAGTTCTTAGGACTTGCTGAACTGATAGTGGCAGTTCACGTGGGATGACAGTGTTTGTGCTGGTAGAATGTTTTAGGAACATTTGGTGGGACACCAAGTATGTGTTTCCACTACCACTCTGGTCTCATAGGTGCAAATCTGACTTAAAGGGCATGTAATTCCTTTTTTTTTTTTTTTTTAAAGGTTTATTTTGTTTTCCGCTGTGTTGTCCAAGCACTTAAATGGCTTACGTTCCAGTTTATAAATAAGTACAATCCTTAACCTTGCTTGGCATCACAACTGTTTCTTCCATTTAGGTACGTTTCCACTTTTTTCAATGTTTCCATTTTACTTTCAGGTTTTGTAGTGATCAGAGAGCCATGGCAACAACTCGAGGGCCCTTCCCCACCTCCTTTATCTCCGTATCGTTCTTACTCTGTGTGTGTGTGTATGGGTGTGGGTTTTGTTGGTTTTTTTTTTCTCTTAATTTTGTGATGTTTGATTTTATTTTACTGTTGTTTGATTTTATTTTTACTTTACTGTTGTTATTGGCTTTTTTTTTGGTTTATGGGCAATTACTATCAAAACCTGTACTGCTTATTTTATACAGGTTAGATTTTAGGTTAGTCATACTGATTTACACAGGTCCTTCTGACTACTGTTTTGTGAAGTACCCTTTGGACTTTGATAGTTATTGTATTTGACAAAACTGATTTTCTGTATTCAGCCTGCTTCCAGATCTTCCAGATCTTTCTGTTGAAAGACATTAGATATGCAACACACCCCTAATGATTCTCAGTGAAACTGTTTCAAGAGTCCTTGCTTAATTCCCATACTGAAAACATACAGCATTTGTAATACTGAATAGGAATTTTGCTGTGCAAAGGCTAATTGTTTTAATATATGTAAGACTGCAAACACAAAATCCATGCCAAAGCATGCTAAACAGAATCAGATTACCAAAATAATGGAAATAAGTAGTTGTTTGTTAATTTAATAGCAAATACCTGTGGTTAATGGCAGCATTTTTGAGGAACCCTAATTATTAACAATTTAACCTTCTCTTTCAGGAAGGCTGAATCCTGCAGTTCCGCAATAGTAAATATTTAGTGCGTTTTAACTTGTAATTCAGAAGATATGGGAGCTACAGTATTTCTGGGGTTGAAGAAGTTAGGAAAATTGCTAGGATAACCCTGGAGGTGGGTTATTGGAATAATAGGCGACAGCCTGGGGTCTCTGCTTTCTCTTCATGCTGGGATTCTTCTTAATTCTTTCACTACGTTTCTCTGGCCTTTTTGAGTTACAAGTGCAGTAAGTTTAGGCAAATTAACCTGGCAGTTATAATTCAAAAGATAATTTAATTCTAGTGTGTTTCTTTTTTGCTGCACCACTTGGCTTTAGGCTTAGTTAAATAACTGCTTATGCCGTGTGTTCAGAAAGTGATTTAGAGCAGCTCAGTTGGGCTTCTGTTCTGAATTTCCTTTTGTGGGATGCTTTCCCTCTCCACTGATGATGCATGACGAGACCATGAAGACTAGTTGCGATAACCTTTTGTACTTTTACATTTAAGCTAGACAAATGTGCTTTTGGTAGAGAGAGGAGGATTTTTGTATGTAACACTAGCTTTCCAAAATAAGCAGAAGGGATTGATATCTAATATGAGAGATATTTGTGAAATAACTGGAAAACTGTTCAAGATTACTTAGTTATATTGTAACTATATGAAGAAACTGGCTCATGTTGTGTGGCCTTATAATTAATCAAAGAGTTACTGGTATAGTTTCTTTAAGATTTTCATCTGGAGCAACAAGTAATTAAACAGTGCAAATGGAAGGAACTAGACATAAACTAAGTAATGCTGACTCAAATAAGTATCTGTTAAACATAGCTCTAACAACATTATTTTTAATGTAGTCTAAAATTGAATTTTGACTTTAAATCCTTGGGGTGAAATAGAAGGGGGGAAAAAAGCCAATATACAGTGGTGTGGGGGCTTTTAGTTTGTTTTTTTGTTTGTTGGCTTGTTGGTGTTTTTTGAATCTAAACTGCTTTTATTTCTTCCTTTTCTTCCTTTGCTGTAATTCACAGTTCATGACAAAGTGATTAGTTTGTAGCAAAAAGTTTTCACTTTATGGAATACTCTGCTCAATAGCAGTAGTTTTGTACTTTCAGTGTAGGTGCCATTTTTGTTGTTTCAGTTCATGTAATTAATACTTAGGACCTATGAACTGTATTAATCATAATCATTAAATAGAAGTTAAATGCAACAAGGGTTGGCTGATAAATAGCTTTAAGGATGGAGAAGGCTACAAAGATAATTTCAAAAAGAAAACTTTTTTACAGTGAGGGAATCAGTGAATAACAACTACTGTGCAATTTATATTTTAAAGTAGATTATTAATACCTGTAACTTGTGCTGAGAGCTGTTCACCATTACTTCCAGAACGGTGCTGTAACTTCTTGCTTTCTGATTTTCTTGTGAATGCTTGCTTTTAGTGACACTTATGTAGGTATGTGAAACCTCCCTTATGTGAACGAAGAATTACAGTTAAGGCAGCAATATTATTAATACTTGCTCTTTGAAACTCATTTGATATCATTTGCTGATTGTTGTTTGACTCTTCAGTATTTCCCATTAGTCCTTAATCCATGAGGTTTGAGTTTAATGGTTATTATTCTTTGTCTAGCCTTGTTTCCTTAGAAAGATGCAGATGATCATCTGGGCAGAAAACTGAGTTAATTTAGCCAATATGAAGAGTGTATATACAGTTTAATAAAATAATTAATAATTAAAAATAATTAATATAAACAGTTTTAATAAAATAATTGTGGGTAAGAAATGTTTCTGCTGTTATTACAGAAATAGGAGCTTGTTAGTGGTTTTCTTTTGTCCCTGTTTTGTTTTATTATCTTCCAGGACAGAACAAGGAACTGCATTCCTTGGGCTCTTTCTGGTATTTTATTGATCATTAAAAAAAATAAATAATGTGTTCTGAATTGAGTTTTTGATAGCACAGGATATGAGCACATCAGAAATAGGAAGTAAACACAAGAGTTGCTTAGAGCTGAGCACAAGCAGTTTTTTGAGAAAGCCAAATCATGTATTTTTAATGTGCAGAAACACATCTTTTGAGCACTTCCAAGTATATTGCAATATAACTTTTAATGTTAGAACATTGCTGTAACATGTAATATTATACTGTTTTTAGTGTTGATCATGGTCGTTAGGGTATTTCTTGGAACAGTTCTCTCTAGTTATACTTTCCTTTGAATAATAAATAACTATGCCAAAGTGGTTGAAATGAGACAGCACTTACCAAACCTGTATGAGCAATTTAATGACAGAAACCAAGTGAAAAATGCTTTTAGTCTTTGCTGAAATCTTGACTTCTGTCTCCTTCTGTCATGCTCGTCTAGTAGATTTTACACAGGAGTTAACAGATTTTGCACATCAGTTAGTCTGATTCCTGCTTCTGTTTCTGGCCATAAAATGTTTGTGCAGTTGCCTTGATGCTCTTGTGTCAGTCCTGACTGATCCAGAATACCAACTCCCATCCCTCAGGCTTTCCCCAGTTTTCTTTGCACAGGATTGTACTTGATATCAAAAACTCTTAAAGTAAAATATAATGTTGCCATTAATATTGCAGTCTCATATAGCAGGCTAAAAATGTATGGAATTAGTAGATTGATAAATGTTTATGCCTTGTTTTCAGCCTAACTGGTTGTGGAGCATCTAAAGATTAAATAAGGCTTAACTTCTGATTCAAGGTTGGCTGGAATAAAAATTTCAGAGGGAAGATTGTATTCTTTTCTGTCGGGTTTCAATGTCAGAATAGATGCTGAATACAACTAAAATATCTTAAAAATGGAGTGAGTAGAAAAGCAAGAATGGAAAAGGGATGAGAAACAGGAATGGAAGATGGCTTTCATTGTATTATTTGTTGCCTGTTGTTGCCTACACATGCAACTGCAGAAGTAAACTAGGCTTATATCATTAAGAATTGACCTAGTACTACCTCAGATAATGGTAGGAGTGTGATAGGTGTGGCGCACTAAAGGACAAACAATTATTAAATCTGTGGAAAAATTAAGAACCATGTCTTGTTAAGCAAGGTCTTAATAAAGACTGCGCAGTAGGTAAAATTTGAAATTAATAAATTAGCGTATATGGCTAGATATTAGGGTATGTGGCCTCTTGTTTGTTTCCCAACATGTCTCGAGTGTTTCTGCGTAATTCAGGACTGAATGTGAAGGGTGCATGATGGGTGCCAGAGAGATGCTACCTGTTTTATTCCATTCAGCTGTATTGAATGTCGGTCGTGTGCATCGCGCAGGGAATGTGCCCTATGCCTTGGGGACTTTGTACCCTAAATCTGGGAAGTTGCATTACTCTATGGAGGAAGATGAATTTCATCTGGGCTGAGATTATATTTAGGACAGGAAGTATTTCTCAGTCGAGCGTGGCTCTCCTCTGGATGTCAACTTTGTACAAAAGACTAAAAATGCATTGTGAAAATGGTAACTTAGTTTTTTATTACTCACAGCAGACAGGTTTACTTTGGGTATTTCCATGAATTTTCTTTTCCTTTCCTCATCTGTGTCTTTGATTTGTTGTTTCTTTTTAATTTATTTTGTTGCTGTTCATGTTTTCCCTTGTATGGAACAGCTCTTGAGTTCCCACCCTGTGAATATCACTGATCGCTCTCCTACGCAAATCAGAATGACACATTCATGTTGATCCAACATCATGCTTAAGAGATAAGTAGTTATTGGGAACCGTATATTTTACATCTGCAGATTCAGAAGGCAAATATGTTAGGAGAAAGGTCAAAATGTTACTTATTAGCATTAGGGTTAACATAGTGATCATTGTGTTTGTTCCTTCAAGTTTTTGATCACTGGAAACAACTTGAGAACCCTGCAAGACAAAAATTGAGTGTAAGCTCTGTTCAGCTGTAAATTCATGTACACACAGAAACTGCTTGTTTTGTTGCAAATACAAAAAAGTTAAGTATTTTTTGTTTTTAAGAGAGCAAAAGAAACGTGGCCAACCCTCTAAATGCAGACTTCTGACATTCTACCCACCATAATTTTCTAGGAAATTAATTTTAAATAAATAAAATATAATAATGTGGTTCCCAAACTTCTCCATCCATTATTAGTAATGGAGTTCTTTGAACTCATTAAGTAAAATAAATCCTATTGAATGTTTTTGTTACAGTCAAGCAGACCATTGGTCATTCTTCTGCCACTTGTAATGGTTTTCATAGATATGTGATGTACTTGAAAAAAGCTACTTAAAAAAGATGCCAAGAGCCTCTCTTTTGATGGTGGAAGAAAGCAGTATTTGAAATTCTTTAACAATCAGTAAAAACGTATGGCTTACCTTCGTTATGGACCTGGGAATATTGAGAGAGACAGAGACTGGAGTAATAACTGACAATATTGATTACACTGTAGGGGCCAGTCCTCCAGCATAGCTAAAACATGAATGCTTAGATGAAATTAAGGACTTCTCTGAAGGCAACTTGAGTGTATTCAAGAATATGATAGTGCCGATTGCTAATGCAAGAATTTAATAAAAACTAAACAAAGGAATTGTTAACAGGGCTTGCCTTCAAATCCAACTTGTTGAAGATACAGTTTAAAAAGTGTGTATTTAACTCACTGTTCACATTTGGGATATATGCATAATAAAAATAACCGGTTGACACTGCCATTAAAACCAGTGGTACAATCTGTTATGCTATGAAGAGATTAAGACTTCGCAATTCAGTTAAGCAGAGACATTGCTGCATTGCTTCACAAAAGTCAGTATATGTAGGTCACAGTTTTTTAGTGTGTTCAAAGGCTCTTTGTGTTTCAGAAGTGTGATCTGCATTTCATTGTAGAAGCTGTTCGTTTCTAAAGAAAAGTTTCTTAACTCTGCTTCTACTGAACTGCTTCAGGTTTTCATCTCTCTTTTCTTTTTTCTATTTTTTTTTTTGGTGCATGTCTAAGGTTTAAAGCTACTAACCGTGCTCTTCTTCTGTGTCTGGAAAACTGTGTCTGTTCTTCTAGCGTTTAGTTGGTGTTTTCCTGTTGTGATGGGTATTTTCCATCCTGTGTATATGCCGTCATATTTCTGTCTCTTACTGATTTCTGCAGTTGTTCAAGAAAACAAATCACTAAAAATGTCTTTTGAAGGGCTTTTGGTGTAGTGTAAATCCATTTTTCTGGGCTTGAGCTTCACTGTTTAAATATTTCTAGCCACGATTTATTGATACTGAAAAAAATCTGGCATGAATGAAAGGAATTAGAAGTGCAGTCGGGACTCTGGCAGTCATGTGTGTCACGTTAAAGACCTCTGAAACAGAAGAGGTAAATTTGGAATTTGGTTGACACTAGCTGTGTCAGCTATGCTTTTTTTTTAGGTGTAGTTCATTTATGGTGTTAAAGCAATACTTTATTCCAGATGCCACTATTAAATATATGCTTGGACTTGTCTCTATGTAGTTCAGAAATGAGTTCATATTTTATCTGATTGAATTCTAATATTCTTGTCAAGCATGTTAACTGCTTAGTATGTTGTTCACTGTATACATTGCTCATAGGGAGATCCCTAAGCTTTGCTGTATTATAAATGACTTGACATGATTAACTAAAAAGGGGTTTGTATTTTTATTAAATGTTTTTTGTTTGTTGTTTGGTTTTTTTTTAGGTCCATTTTCCAGACACAGAGAGGGCAGAATGGCTCAACAAGGTAAGGCTGGTCATTAGCATCTCTTCCAAATGGGAAGAGGGAGGGGGAAATCTGAGGTTAAAAAAAAAAAGGGAGGAAAGAATTTGAAAACATAGTAGTTTTAACTTTCTGTGCTCTTCTTACACTTGCAGCTTCTGGTTGTTGATCCAGTTAGTCACAAGAAAGATTAAACCTATTTTCATGATCTTGAAATTGTGAGTGTTGGAGAATGACTTTAGGTGGCATTAAAATAATGACAGCTATAATTGCATGGAAGTCACAGCAGCTGTAAACACAGACTTTTACGTTCTACTTGTCTGGGATTCTCTCCAGTTACTGTAGGTTCCTGACCTACAATCTAAAAATAAATCAATTTTGCACTTTTGATTTATATGTGTGATCATCTAAGATATAGATCTATGTAGCTTTGGTTTTCTAAAAATATCTTTCATTCAAAGACCATGAGTTAATTAGAGAATAGTGAGGAAAAAATAAACAACAAAGAATTTTCAGAAATTACAGTAAAATACTGTAATTTTACATTTACAAACCTTATGCATGTATTTATGAAATGCACTTGACCCACTTTTTCTTATTCCTCTCTTTACATGCAAATAAACTTAACCCTCTTCATCCTTCTCCCCAACATTCAGCATCAGTGCTGGCTTCATATGCTTTTATGGGATAAAAGAAGAAAATTTTTATTATTGTTCTTCTCCTCTTCCAGTGCTTCAGATTTGTGCAAATGTATAAAACACATGAATTGAGAATTCCAGAAAGCTTTTCTGTATGTAAAAATGAACCAGTTCTTATGTCTGTAATGAACTGTATAGAAAACTTTTTTTAAAACCTTGTACGACATTTCTTATATATGCCTGAAAGAATATTTTTAGTTATGTGTGAAGTTGTGTTCCATGTAATTTTTTTTTTCCTTAGACTGTAAAACAGATGTGGCCTTTTATTTGCCAATTTATTGAGAAACTCTTTCGGGAGACTATAGAACCAGCAGTAAGAGGAGCAAACAACCACCTCAGTACCTTCAGTTTTACAAAGATTGATATTGGTCATCAGGTCAGTGTCTGGTGAAGTTTTCCTAAGAGACTGTCTTACATGCTGTTTTCATGTAACCTGCTTAAATCTACACAAAAGTATTTCTTGGTGACACTTGGTGGTAAGTCTGATTCTGATATCTTCTGTAACATTCAAATAAAATTATGTGTGGCTTTTTTGGTAGAGGCTTCATTTTTAGTTATTTTTTTTCCTGGGGTCTCTGCTTCAGAAATTTGCTTGAGAATTGGGAGAGGACTCAAAGTATAGTAACTCCTAATCCTGTGAAGAACTCATAGCAACACAATTTTAATACTGTTCATGTAATGCTTTACATTAAGTGAGCAGGCATCATTTTCCTTTTCTTGTAAGATGATCCAAGTGCAATTACCTTTCTTGTAACAGATGAACTTTTAATCATGTTATGGTCGGAGTCCGATGACAAGGCTGCTGGCTCAACTTTCCAAAGAGTTCCACATAACATAGAATCAAGGAGCAGATAGGTGTTTACCTCCTGTTTGGTCCCATGAAAGAAGGGGTCATAATATATAGCTCTTACTTGCCTGCAGAAGTGCCTGTTTAACGAGTCCAAGCTAAGAACGTTACCTCTGCTTGGAATACGTTCAGCACTACTTATTCTTACCTGCATCAACCAAAGTTTTACTTCTGTTGAGATGTAGCTTAACAGCTTTTTCATGAAGTTGTCTTTTGTGTTCCTCTTGCTTGTCATAAATGGGATTTTAAAAGGATTTCAAAAAGTATCTCAATCCCACCCCTGCACTCAACTCCCCCCGCCCCCGAGTGTTAGGAAAACTGAAGTTTCGGGTGTGGTGGAGGGGAATTATTTTTCTCTCTTTGTGACTCTATTTCACGTATATTACAGTTCATTACTGTGCCTTTTGTGTGGTGGTGGGGTTTTTTTGTTGTTTGTTTTTTTGTTGTTTTTTTTTAAGTGGTAAATCCATTTACACAGGGACTCTGTTCTGCCCTAGATACACCTGTATTACAGACTGTGGAATAGCATTCCTTTGAAACAATACTAATTTTGAGTGGGGTTAAAACCTCTGTATGCTTCTGCAGCTGGACTGAGTTATCCTGGACACGAGAAACAGCTGGTCTTACTTTATATTGCAGCCTTGATTGAGTTGCATCCTGTGAGCTGCACAGCCCCAAACACAGTGGGAATCTGACAGCAGTGAGATTTCCATTTTATTTAAATTCCTAAAAAGGTGTAAATAGAAATAGAGTATTCCAGAAAGGAAAAACTCAAAACGTGACAGGAGGTGGTGCTAAGTAAGGTCATTGGTCATCTTCTCCCACCTAGTATTTGATGAACATTTTAGTCTTGGGAATGTTTGATTAATATGTGTTGTTTCTGTATGAGAGAGGGCAAGTGCAAGTACAGTGGTTTAGAGAGAGAGCACAGAGTGGTTGACACAACTTTTTGTGGGGATTATGGATTATTTTCCATCCATTCCGACTAAATTCCACTTAAGGCAGCTACATTTTTGTGAATTAAATTTAGCATGTTGTTTTGTCTGCACAGAAAAGAATACTTTGTATGGGACTGTTAGACATATAGTAGTAAGGAGAAATGAGATGTTTGTTGGGTTTAGAGGGAAAGCTTGATATTAAATCTTTGGTAAATTTTGAAATATAGTGGTCTAAACCCAAGGTAATTGCCAGAAGGGTTGTGGTTGAGTGGATCCTAGCAAGGTAATTTTTACCCTTGAAATAACACTTCGAGCTAAATTGATAGCTTTGTTTCACGCCTTTTAATAATGCTTATAGTAAATTCTTAACTTCAGGCATGAATGTGTGTGTATTCACCTTTATTTTGAAGTTAAGGGTTCAGTATGGTATAGTTCAGTAGAAGGATCCAACTTTCACTTGCTTCATTGTTTCAGCCTCTACGGATAAATGGTGTAAAAGTGTACACTGAAAATGTGGACAAAAGGCAGATCATTCTGGATCTTCAAATCAGGTAAACTTTATTATTGTGTTACTGCGGTGCCCATGCTTTATAATATGTGCTTTGTTTTATTCGGCAGTTATGTTGGCCTAAAAGGAGAAGAATTGCTTCATTACGCAAATGTAGTTAGTTCTAATTGTGTATGAGTGGAGGAAGGAACTGCATGCTGTAAATAGCATTTATCTGAGGGAAATAGTATATCAACTCAGTGTGACTGCATCATTAAAGTAATGCCAGTTAATAAAAAAAAATTTCCAGAGCTAAAGTACTGTCTTTGATAATTTTTTTTCCTTTAACGTTTTAAAAAATTGCCATGAAGTTTAGTCTAGTCTAAAATTTAGGATATAAGATGCTTGGGGTTTTTACTTTTCTTAGTTACTTAGATTATTTTTTTTATAACACAGTATTGGCAAAAGAGAACGATAGCTACTGAAGTACTTGTGCTCATACCACTAACCAAAGTAAATCTATGTATTATATAATGCCAGAGCGACTGTGCTCCACTGCTTCAGGTTTCTTTGCCCTTTCATCATGACCCTTTTATATAGGTTTATAAATAGATCTACCCAGCACTTGCGAAAGTCCGTCTCAACACAATCTGCAGTTACAGAGTTTTTTGAAAGTTCAGTCAGTGAACCCAGCAATGTTTTCATATTTGACCGTCATAGATATGTGTTACAGTGACTACTTCTGCCTGTTTGTAGCCTGTGAAAAGGACAGTCACTGATGATCCAGTAAGGAGCAGCCTTCTGTTTTTTTTTGCTGCTTCCCTGGCATTAACTGGAAGGGTAATTGGTCCTCTCAGCTTTTCTTTTTCAGAGTCAGTTCCAAAGTTTGAACTTGGTCATTCTTAATTTTGAATTGCTTATCTAAATCTCAGCTATACTGACGACTGCTTCTTTTTCAAAGCTGGCCCAGAGTGATAAGAGAAGATGCTGCTGCATCCTTTCCTGGGTTTCAGAGGGGGGTGAGGGCTACATCTGTGAGCAGAGCCCAACCTTTATTGAATTGAATTACTTTATTTCTGTAGGAAAAAAACAGCTATCCAAATCAGGGATTGGTGCTGCTGGACAAAATGCAGCAGGATTCTCTTTTTGAGAGCTGGTTTCACTGGATGGATGCTGTTAGCACTAATGGAGAATTTTTCGTTACTTTTCCCTTTGTTGCCACTTTTGACAGCAGCTGTGAGAACAGCCTCACCGCTTCAGACTTAAGCCCTCAGGAAAACAGACTTGTCTGACCACTATGGACACAGTGCAAAGAAATTGTTTTTGAGAACGTATTTTTGAGACATTTGAGGGGCCAAGTCTCCCAAGATCACCTCTTCCCTTTAAAGCAGAATTATTCCCACAGGAGGAGAGGATAAATCTAGTGTTCCTTTTTTTCTTTTTTTTTCTCCTGCTCTTCTTCATGAAGTAGGTTGGGACAGATAAACATCAAAAGGACAATAGGTTTGTACAAAAATTTCAGGAATAAATGTCCTATTACCTAGACCTGAAGGAAATCTTTACCCATGTCTCATTGTATTACATTGCAACCTACTTAGAGAAGTGGTAACAGCTGGACTAGAATCCAGTCTAAAAGGCTGAAATAAATTCCTTGAAGTGGTTTAAATAACAAGAATAGTGCTGATTCAGCTAGGTGCCCGTTTACCCTCCACCGCCAGTGGCATAGGCTTCCAGGAAGAAAATGGAAACAGGAGAGCTATGGAGTGACTATCATAGCTTCTAGCAATTAAGGCTTAAATGAAACCACCATCAAAGGAAGTCCCATTTCGTATTTAAGACTTGTCCTTGACACCTTCTCATTGGGAAAGGGATCTGTTCCAAAGTCTTTTACTTATGCAAGTTTAAGACAGATGGCACTCCAGTATCAATGGTTACTGTTTGATTTTACTTTTTTTTTAATGTTTTCTAAGTGTCCATCACTGGCATTGTTCCAGTAGTAACAGGAAGGAAGAATAAGAGTCTCTGTAGTAAATGTTTAGATACAGAGTTATGTACAGATACCAACCCTAAACTATTTTTTAGGGAATCAACTTCAGTTCAGTTTTGCAAGATTATAAAGAACAGTCTTAAATGCGGAAGAAAAGTCTGTCCTTCAGAGTATTTATCCCTGTAGATTTTAATCTCCAGTTTAAATTAGTTTGTTCTAATTTTAATTTATTTTTAAGTTTAAAGTTAGGAGCTTTCTATAAACCCTTCATTCCCTAAATACAGTTGAGAAGGGAAACAATCTCTCTAAGCATTCGTAAGAATAGCTGTATGAAGCCAAGCACTGTAGGGGGGTATAGTGGTGGGGAGGGAATGAAAGATTTTTATTTTTTTTTTAAGTACATTAATTCTTTTAATAATCTCGTTTTATCCTGCTGTTTGACCATTGTGGCTTCCTTTAGTCCTTTCTGTTGTCAGTTTTGTGATGGCATATATGCATTTGCTTTGGACCTTCTATACAGTACATTTAAGTAGTTTCAATGTGTCTCCAAAACACTTATTTAGTATTTTTTGCAGCTTCCTTGAGTTTTGGGGGGGTTTTCTGTTAAGTTTAATTGCAAAAGGAGTGTGCGTTTCTGGGAGGATATCTAATGCATTATGATCATTGCTTCAGTGTTTCTTTTAGAACCTTTTGAAACGAGTCCTATGCATTGCTCAGGATCCAATTAAGAACTTTACTCTTGTAAGCAGCTTGACTAGCTAATCCACAAAGCAGTCATTGGAAAGTGTATTTAAAGATTCCATTTCAGGACCATGTTTGGAAAGGGTACACTTTACATTTCTCTTACTGTGGCAAACCAGGACACAGACTTACTGTGAGCTTTATGTTAAAAAAAAAAAATGTCAAAATTCATGTTTCAATTTAAAAGTTTAGTTTCTGGTGACAAAGATGTGCGAGGGAAAATTTAACTGCTTGAGCAAATGAAGATAAAGTCTAAATGAATTCTTAATAAGCAGAAATGTTACATTTGCTAAAGTGCATGAATGTAGTAAACACTTGGAGAAAATTAAATGTTATGGATCAGTAGAAAACAAGATAAACTCTGTCAAATTAAATGTGAACTATAGTAAAGAAAGCAAAAAAAGATTGAGGAAATGTTTGTTAATAGCATACAACTGAGTTTTTTCACCTTCTGATGACAAAAAATAGAGGCCCTAAAAGAAAGTTTTGGGCTGCAGATTTAAACACATGGAATTTTTTTTTTTTTTTCACATGGCATACATCAATGGAGAAACTCACTAGCATTGCACTGGTAGAAGACAGATGTAAAAATGTGGTCAAAAGACCTTCTAAAGACCTAAAAAATAATGAAGATAGTCCAAAGTACAGAATCACAGATCACTCTAATGTGGTTTTTTTTGTTTATTTTTCTTCTGGGTATCTTCTGCTGGCTACAATGACCACATACAGTATACTGTGCTGCTCATCTGATTCAGTACAGCTGCTGTTATATTCTTACAAGACTGTCCTCATTAAACTGTAATCTATCTCAGTGATCTGTACGTTACAGGGATCATAAATATTTCTGGGATATTATGATCTGAATGTATAGAATTTGTTTACTGAATGAGCCTTCGAGTTGTATGTTATGTATGGTGTTGACTGTTAATGGACCAAATATCTTAGGGCATAAAACCATGTTTAACTTTATAATAAAGTTAAAAGTTGTTGACTTATTGCCCTCAAATGCAGTTTGTTACTATTTTTACTTCAATTTGTCATCATGTTGTTATGGATTTTCAAACGAGCATATTGCTTCCCAGTCTTCATAACACAAATAGTTCTCATGCTACAAAGTGCCAAGGTTGAGGTTTCAGTTGCAGGTTTTAATTGACCTTGCTTCTCTGTGTCATGTTGTTATGCAATTATATATGTGTATCTGTGTCTTTATATATATATCTACTATCTCTATATATAGTTAGGTAAAAATAGAAATCACATTGCTTTAAATTGTGTATTACAAATTATATACCTATTTTTAAACTGTACAGTCACACTACATTCTTTCCAGGGAAAGCAACAGTCACCTTCCTTTCACATAGACCCATGTCATGTTGTTGTCTTCCACCTCCCCACACTGGTCATTGTACCAAAATGATTCTGCATAGTGTTACCTTTTGAATAGTCCAAAACAAATTCCAATCTTGGATGTTTACAAGAATGTCTCAGTACTATTGTTTATTTCTGTTTAAGGCATTGATAATATTTGCATTTGCTTGAAATCCCATAGACAGCACCATCACACACAGAGCACAGGAGGCTACAGGTGATTTGAATAATGGATATCCTGAATGCAGCAACTCTCACCTTTGTTTTCTTTTGAAACCTTGTGGCCCTCAGTTATCAGAGGGGAGTGGGCAGCAGTCCTGCTGTTCCGCTCTTACAGTAAGAGTAATTTATTTTATCTTGCCTTGATCCTAAAATGGCCCCATGAGGAGTGCAACTCCATTTTCTTCATAATTTCCCCAGTTCCATCAGATTCCTAAACGTGGCTGAACAGTTTTTCACTGTACAGGTGAGGTCTGAGGAACCTAATGTGAGGAAGCCTGGGCTCTAGTGCAGAATCTGGAACAGGGTGTCCTGTAGAGGAAACAAATTTCCCCCCCTTCCCAGCAGCGTCTTGGCTTTGTTCAAGTGGCCTTATCTCCTCCCCACTTAGTTCCTTCTTCCATTTTCTTTAACTGGGCAGTCTGTTCAGAAAGCTCTTTAGATTTCATTTGTCCTTTCTTTATAACCCGTTTCTTCGTAGCCAGTCTCTGTGTCTAGCTAGTCTCTCCCTAGTTGTAGCTTGGTATTCAATCTGTTGGGTTTTGGTTTTAGCTCTCATTCTGTAGAATCATTGACCAATTCCCTTGCTAAATCAGAGTCTCAAGCTTTCTTCCTAAATTCTTTGTTGAGTCTCAGAGTTAGTTTGTTTTCAGACTCAATGTGGCTCACAGCAGCAGCAGTTTTTGGAAAAGATCCGGTCAACTCTGCTGGTACATGCTTGACCTGCATGGAGCTTCAGGAAAAGCAGCTGCTAAAATCTGAGCCTGAGTTGTGTGCGAATAATCTTTTAGCCTTGTAACGTGGGCAAAATAGATGGGTCTTTTTTTACCATCTTCGACAAATATATCTCTGAGATACAGCACAGCATCTGCAAAATTCCAAGCCCTTGGCCTTGCATCCCCAAAAATGGGAATCGAGAACAGTTCAGGGAAAAACTTGCATTGTTTTTAATATATTATTTTCTAGTTTGCTTCCTGTCTCCTCTCTCCCCTCAGAAAAGGCTCAGCTGTTTTTGGCTTAAACCTTGCTTAGTGGATCATCCAGCTCAGCATGCACAGCTTAATGAATTTCTAAATATGACTGGTTTTGCGAGTCTCTTGATATTTCAGACAACTTTTGATTTTTAGCAAGATAACCATTTCTGTTTAGTGCTTCTCATGATTATATTAGATGAGAGTGGATTTGGGTACATGTAATACCAATGAGACCTATGTACAGTTTTCCTGAAATGGAATATGAATTCTGTGTCTGTTGGTTCCCAAAAGTAAGGCTACTTGCGTGTTTTCTTGTAGGTATACTTCTGGAGATGATAACATACCACTGTAATAATTTGACTGATTTTGATGACAGTGGTGGTGATTTGAGATTTGCAATTTTTGTAACAATCTCAGCTTTGTTATATGTTGTCATGTTTTAACAAGCATTTTTTGTGTATAGACTGAGCTACAAAATATGTTGTCATGACAGTGCAAAACAGAACTAACAGTATATTGAAATTTAGTCCTTAAAAATAAAATGTGTACTTTCTTTTTTGTTCTAGTTTTGTTGGAAACTGTGAAATTGATTTGGAAATCAAGAGATACTTCTGCAGGGCTGGTGTTAAAAGTATACAGGTGAAATTCAATTTTTTTCTTTGGATTTTGATATCGAATCATCACAATAATTTTCTGATGAAATAGTTCATAAGAAGGAATGAGTTATTGTGTAGTTTTGTTGCTTACTATTTTTTCTCAATTGCACAATATTGATATTGCATAATAATTTCAGTAACATGACTTACCTGAAAGGCTAAATTCCTTTCAGATGTAGAACTGTTAAATATATAACATTTTCTACTGCAAAAGATGGAGGTAATTTCATGTGAAGCCAATGTTCATGTGATGTGTAGGTTCATAAAGGGAACATGGAGCTTAAAATTTTGTTTTATTTAATATTTCAGTGTTTGATGCTATTATGAGTTTAGGTGCAATGATTATTAGCAGCCTTGCCTTCTAATATTGTTTCTCAAATCTCCTTAACTTTATGATAACAGATCTTTCTCTTTCTAATGAGGAAAAACAGTATGCTTTTTTGTCTGTGTTTGTCTTGGCATAAGCATTTACCTACTTTTGTTCTAGTATCTGTGGATGCCATTATATTGGATTGTGCCACATTTGTTCACGTTGAGCTGTATAAATAATCTACTTCATATTTTTAGCAACATTACCACTAACATGACACAGCATTATGTAGATGAATGTAAGAATTTGTAAGCCAAACCAAATAGTTAAATTTAGTGTCTGTGTTAAATTTTGGGGGTTTGGATGACATGTAAAGCTATATATATAAAATTCTTCTGTAGTCAAGAATTTAATGAATTAGAAGTGTGAGCATTGCCAGTGAATAAATTTGGTTTCAAACTTGAACTAAAGTAAATTCCATTGTCTTTTTTTCCTCCCCTTCCACAGATCCATGGCACTATGAGGGTTATCCTGGAACCACTAATTGGAGACATGCCCCTAATTGGAGCGCTATCGCTTTTTTTCCTTAGGAAACCTGTAAGTACTTTTATCTCTGTTTCTATTCTTTTTAGAGTGCTGATGACAGTAGTCAGAACACGATGGAGCAAGAATTAAGCAGCAAAAGGAAAGAATTTGGGAATTTGCTACCATTTGGTTGAACTTTCCCAGAGAAATACTGGACAAATTTTATGAATACTAGAAGAAACCGAGATGAATAATAATTACCTTGGAATTATGAAATGTGTTTTGTGAAAGCTGTCAAATTTTTTGTACAAGTCTTCTGGATAAAGGAAGATCAAAAGATACCATGTAGGTTGTTTGTTTAAAAAAAAAAAAGCTTTGGTTGCTGTTTCTCATGACAGTCTGCAGGAGAGCATGGTCTAAGTTAAAATTCCACAAGGTCTGTGCAAGGTTGTTTTGAAAACCATGCTGCTGTTACCATAAATTAACATCAGAATGGGTGTATTGAGATTACCCACTATGATGATTGAAGTTTTTATCCTAGACAGCAGGTGGGCAATTTCTATTACATTTACCAATGACCCAAGTATGAGAATGCATGAAATGCAGAGTGAGATGGAAGTGGAATTCAAAACGATCATGACAGTAGCAGAAGTTGGAGGGGGAGAGGGTGTCACGTAATTCAGTTGGAATATGTGCTAGGCCAAAGTACATGTTTGGGCAGGAATAATAGTGAAACAAAGGTAAGCCAACAAGGTCTTGCTGATATGAAAATGATATAGCTAGACTGGCATGTGTAAAGAAGAGGATAACCCTCAAGATGCTTTCAGTTTTAGGCACAGCACTTCAACAAAGATGCTGACCAGTTGGAGCAGATCCAAATAGGGACATAATATTATAAACTTGACCCTTGAGGACAGACCAAAAGAATGGCAATTGTTTAGTTTAGAGACGACTGAAGAGAACATGTTCTTCAAAAATGTGAAAGGCTTTTGCAGAAAATAAACACGCAGTCTATTCTGCAAATCCATGGTTGATAGGCTAACAAATAATTGCAGCAAAGGAGTTTGAGGCTGGACGAAAGCGATGAGGGAAGGCCTGAATGGTAGTGATAGTGAAGTGCTGCAACAGGCTGCCTGGAGACACTGTGGATCTCTGTCACTGATGTCTCTGAAGAACAGATTGGACCTGCAACCATTAGGATTGACATAAGTATAGCTCTTCCAGAACCATTCGCACAGATGGGCTCTTGAGGTTGTATCCAACCTACAGAGTCTTGTAGAAGGTGAGATCCTGGGCATTCTAGCTGGCATTACCTGGAAGGATTGACCATGACTTAATAAGAGTTGAAATACTTTTTAGTAGTTAAAAAAGGTTTTCATTTTAAATAATATAATTATATACTAAAATACTAACTAAAATTACTTTCAAGGTACTATAGCATTTGTATAGGATTCTACTGTGTTTTACCACCTTTTTTTGTAGAAGTAACTGATTTCTTTATCTAAAGGGAACCATGATATACTTTAGAAATCTTTCATAGGATTCCCTGTGCTTTACTACCCGAAGGACCATGAAAGTGGCTGGGGATTTTTTTGGCTCAGCCAGTATTAATTTGTATCACAGAGTCTTGTACCAAAATGATGAGCGTTCTTGCAGGATTCAATAACTTGTAGTCATTCCAGACGTGTTTAAATTCCTTTGAATTAAGAGAATTAAAGAAAATGCCCTTGAATTAAGAGTATTAAAGAAAATGATGCTTATCTTAGGAAAAGCACTTCATTATCTGAGCAATTCAAAGAAAATGAGTTAAGGAAAGTTTTCTGAGGCCACAAACGTTTCTGAATTCTGATCTACCACAAATTACCTGATAGAGTTAATTTTCATGAGAAGTTGTGTTTTAGGTGGCCCTCTTGCCTTTTCGTGCTGAACTTAAATAAGTTCTTTTTAAAATACAGTAAGCGTGAAGTTTGAAACTAATGTAGTTTTTGAAAGCTGAGAGCCTGACTGGTGTAATCATACAATTTCAGTTCAATACTTTACGTAAAAATGGTAGATGTACATCTTTGAAGTTTGGGCTATGATAAGGCACTATAGATAGTGGATTGTCAGTCCTGTGAGTGATTATTTCACTTCAAAAGCTGTAGTCTGAATTTCGCAGGTAGGATTTGCTGAAAAGCACCGGTATGTCTGTTGGTAACTTGGTGCGGCATTGGTAGAAGAACAGAGGACAGATAGCAAATGTAATTTTCAATGCCTGAAAAGGAGGAACAAATACTCTATGTTTTTAATTAAATTTAATCTTATAAAATATGACAGTGATTCTAGTCTAGGTTTTACTACTTCCAGTAAACTTTTTTTAATCTACAAATGCATCAAGAAGAGTTCACAGATGTTGCAAAGTCTTTGCAACAATCTTATTTTAGAAGAATATCAAGGACAACATAATACACATTGCACATTTGCTTGTGGAAACTTCTTTGATGTTGTATATGTGTGTGTAAGGCAGTTTTAGCGATTTCAAGTTTGATACTGCTTTTAATAAGTACCAGTAATGGAGCTTAATGGAAAATGTGAACATCATGGAAAATCTTATGCTACGTAGACCTCTTTAAAGAAATCAGTTGTTTCCATCTCTTAGAAGTACGTTCTCCATTGGAAGCTTTTGTTTCTCGGATGTTCTAATTAAACAGTCACTTATGATGTCAAGATTTAATAGTTTCAGGCTATGCCAGGTGAGAAATTACAAATATATGGGTTTAGGCACTTTGAAACAGTCTGATCACCTTGGTTTCCTCAACAGTCTGCAACTCTAAAAAGTTGGTCTAGTTTTCAAGATTTGGGGAGTGGGACTGTATTCTATACTTGAACAGCTTTAGAAGGCATGTTATTATTTTATTCAATGAAATCACATTCTTGTAACACAATTCTTTTGAACAAATGTCCTATGATAAATTTTTGCTAACTTGTTGAAAAGATAGGCTTGTATGGGTGTTCATGTATGGCCTAGGAATAACCTCTAGTGTCACTCATGTCATTCATGGAGCTTGTTTCGTTTGTCTAGAGAAACCACGAGTGCTTGAAGGGTAGAGGGAATGCAGACTTAAATCTTAGTAAAACATGTAAGAATTTGGAAATGTTTGTGGATAATTCAGTGAGCTTTTTTGTAAAAGTGAAATAGTTCATGCAAAACTGATAAAACATCATGGCTCTTATTTGGAAAAGGGTTGGGGAAGTACATTGGGATGAACCAAATCTGGATTCCCACACATTTCTTTGAAGTGAGTCTAAACATTAGGAGATGTCTGCTTAAGTTTTGTCTCATTTTTGCCCTCTGGTTGAGCAGTATGAGTGTAGGGCATCTGTTAATGTTCGTGTTTGGACTAACAAACTAAGGAGGGCCCTGACAAGGATTGAACACTGCCCTATGGTAGTCTGCCCTATGGTAGTCACTTTTAGAACAATGTTAGCATACTCTGATACTATTTTGCTATTTACTGCTTTCCCAAACAATTTCCAGACTTAGTACAGTGCCCAGCTCATTACAGGGACCATCCAATAAACAAGTTAAATGCAAATGCTATTTTTGAAGAGCAGGGACAAGAGTTTAGCTGTGTGGACACAGACTTTAAATTTTTTTCTACAGGATTAGGAATGACCTTTCTTCGTGTTGTAGATGTGGTTGGTGTAGTCTCTCTAAGTTCTGTGTTGTATTCACTGAGAAGGAAACCAGCATGCACTCCTCCTGCTGAAACCGTTCTCCAGGCACACTTGGTGCCTGAGCTGTGACCTGATGCAGTGTGTCTGGACTGCTTTCGCGGGGTACCTCCTGCAGCCACTGCTTCTTTGGTGCTTTCTAGGGGAGAGGTAGGAAAGCTGGCAGGGGATGGGGAGGGAGAGATCAGCACCAGTTCCTGACAATTCCTCTGTTTCCCACTCCCAGCATCATGCTCTGATAGCATTTGTCTGAACCTTTCATTGCTGGTACTCCCAGATGCTTCTCCAGTCAGCTTTTAGCTCTGGTACCTGCACCCAGTCCTTTCGGTCCCTGATCCGCTCAAAGTGCCATGCGTTTGTGCAGTGCTTAACTTGGACAACTTGCACCTGAGACAGCAAACTGAAAATACATTAAATGAAACACCTCTCATTTGTGGTCAGTAGCTTTCTGAACATGTCACTTTGGGAAGGACTTTGTCCAGAGTAATTTTGTTTTTACTCCTACCTCCATGGCACTGTATTAGGGGTCTGGGTGACTTAATGGGACAAAAATGGGTGGGAAATAGACTGGAGTACAAAAATGAAAAGTCAACCCCTCCCCAAAAGTATTCAGTTACAAAAATATCTAAAGTATTTTTCACTGTTCTTTCATTTAAAAACTAAGCCAGTGGTCAAGGTCTGAGCAAACTTAAGGGTGGATTGTTCAAAAAATATATCTTTGAATCAAGTTATTCCGTAATTTTGACAGTTATATGTGAATGTTTAGTTTTTTCCAAGCAAACTTCTCTCCCTGCTGGAGTTTGTCGTCTTGGCGTTTATTTTTCTAACTTCTGCAGAAAAATGTAAAATAATGTTTATTATAGCGATAACCAAATTCTGTTCTCTTACTAGAGAGCAAGTGGCTGCAGCCAAGGAAAGCTTTTCTTCAATATTTTTGTTAGAAGAGAAGAGGAATTAGTTGGCAGCTAGCATTAGATTTTGTTCTCATATTTTCCAGTCTAAAGTAACTGGCAACAATTCCTCTTGCTCTGTATCATCTGTTTGCTGGCCTTAATGACTATATAAGGCAACACTGCCTAAATTAATAGTTCTGAACATACTTGTTTAATGAGTTTACCAGTCTCGTATTTCTGAGTAATGCATGAGGTTTTTGATGCTGCAAGATTTCTTACTTTACATGAAACTTTTTAAATACTGCATTTTGTTGTTGTTGTGAAGGTACTAAAAGTTTCATCAGCTTATAAATTATGTCCAAAATGTAAGGGATTTCAAGACAGAGAAATATGTGCATTCTAATGTTTTGAAGCAGTGTTTTAATTCTCTGAGCTTCAGTTCTAGAGGAAAGTTAGCACTGTGTAAACAATCAGGATTTATAAGGTTTTTCACATTATGTCTCATTATGCTAATAGTATCTATGTTTACCATATATTCTGCTTCTGTAGTTTTTTTTTTACTTTTAGAACAAAATAGCACAGTTAATTATTTTGATTTTTTTTTGGTTCAGTTTTAGAAGTGTATATGGCTTATAACTATACTGCAAATTGGTAATTTTCAAAAGCTTGTTTAGTGGCATGCTTAATGTTGAAGGTGTGTCCTAACACACCTTTTAAAAAACCTTTTTAAAAAACAAACAAACAAACCAACAAAAAAGACACTAGAAAATACCAGTATTATTGTTCTAAAAACAATGGCTGGAAAACAGGATGCCTTCCAGGAAAAGTGGGCAACTCTTCCAAAGCTGTCACTTTTATATTTGAACTTTTGCCCTCCACTTGCTGACTTGAGCACTGCTCTCCCTCTACTCACTTTACAGATTAGGTCTGTCCTGTAGTTTTGATGTATTTAATATTGGTTTAGTTTCATTTAATATTGGCTGCCTTTGGAAAATTCAGTGCTGGATGTGACTTTTCAAAATTATCAGTGCTAATGAAAATGATGCTCAAAAGGAGCACTTGCACCAAGAATGTGCCCTAGTGAAATGCCTGGAAAAAACCATAAAGTGGTTATGTAGAATGCAGGAGAATGTTGGTTTGGTTTGCTTTTAGTTGATCAAAAATGCCTTCATACTGTATGAGACTGTCAGTATCTTTACTTCAAAACTTTTTAACCTCTTTTAAAAGGGTTTGTGGGACACCTGGATAAATTCTGAAGCATAGGTCCTGCTATAATAATTGTTAAGAATTAGTCTTGTTGATTATAAAGTCAAAGTGATTTGCACTGTTACTTTGTATACTTATTATTTGCTGTAACTTAAGTTACCAAAATAAAAATTAACAAAATTTATGGAATTTTTTAAGTGCTATCGCAGTTGGTACTTGCACAATACTGTATTCTTCTCTCCCTGTGCCCTCCCATTCAGTGTAACTGTCTCTCATATACTGGTGTTGAAACTTCTGCTCCTGAAGGAAGTTGGTTAAAGGACATCAGCTGGCAGAATATTAAACACAACAAGAAGTGACTAGTTTCCTGTCCTTCAGATGTATTTTAAAATCTTGAGCTGGCTCACGAAAGAGTCAGGAGAGTACTAGTGTGAGGGTGTGAATGCAGGACTGGTAGAAGTGTAGAAAGCAGTAGAAAGTAGCTGAAGCTTTGAGTACTTGACACTATGGAGAACAGCAAGGTGCACTGGATTTTGTAAGACCAACTGTGATCCTTCTTTTGGTCACCTTAACTCAAAAACTGGCCTGCTCTCTCTCTTGCCCCCACAACTATACATTTTATCTCTGTAGCGATTGTCTCACTTTAAATCTTTAGGCAGTTATCACTGAAAAACTACTGTTAAACACAGTTACTGTGCAGAGATATGCTATGTTTCCTATAGCAATGGTGAAAACCGGTGTGATTTCTACTTTCTATGGTATTGTATAGTCAGGCCTTGTTTCAGTGGCTGAGTTTATTATATGTTTACTGGGGAAATCCACTGGATAATGTTCCTTATTAAATTAGTACAGTAATGTTAGAACTTTAGCATTGTAGTAGTAGTGGGCTGCACTCTACTACCAGACAAATTGTACTGTTTCTGCATGAACATTCACAAGTAACAGAAGAGGGCATGTTAGTCCCCTTCTTATAATAAATTTCTGAGAAGAAACACAACTTATCCCATGGAATTGTATCATTGTGCCCTGTGGCAGACCTTAAATTTGTCCTGCAGAAGTCTCATACAGAATCACAGAATGGTCAGGGTTGGAAGGGACCTCTGGAGATCATCTAGGCCAACCCCCCTGCCTGAGTAGGATCACCTACAGCAAGTTGCACAGGATGGCATCCAAGCGGGTTTTGAATGTCTCCAGAGTGGGAGACTCCACCAACTCTCTGGGTAGCCTGTGCCAGTGCTCTGCCACCCTCAAAGTAAAGAAGTTCCTCCTCATGTTAAGATGGAACTTCCTATATTCAAGTTTGTGCCCATTACCTCTTTTCCTATCAGTGGGCACCACTGAAAAAAGACTGTTCCCATCCCCCTGGTACCCTCCCTTTAAGTATTTATAAGCATTAATAAGATCCCCCTTCAGTCTTCTTTTCTCTAGACTAAAAAGACCCGAGTCCCTCAGTCTTTCCTCATAAGAGAGATGCTCCAGTCCCCTAATCATCTTTGTAGCCCTTTGCTGGACCCTCTCCAGCAGTTCTCTGTCCTTCTTGAACCGGGGAGCCCAGAACTGGACGCAATACTCCAGATGTGGCCTCACCAGGGCAGAGTAGAGGGGGGGGATGACCTCCCTCGACCTGCTGGCCACACTCTTCTTGATGCACCCCAGGATGCCATTTGCCTTCTTGGCCACCAGGGCACATTGCTGGCTCATGGTCATCCTGTTGTCCACCAGGACTCCCAGGTCCCTTTCCACAGAGCTGCTCTCCAGGAGGTCAGCCCCCAGCCTGTACTGATGCATGGGGTTATTCCTCCCCAGGTGCAGTACCCTACACTTGCTCTTGTTGAATTTCCTAAGGTTTCTCTCCACCCAACTCTCCAGCCTGTCCAGGTCGCACTGTATGGCAGCACAGCCTTCTGGCGTGTCAGCCACTCTTCCCAGTTTTGTGTCATCAGCAAACTTGCTGAGGGTACACTCTATCCCTTCATCCAGGTCATTGATGAATATGTTGAACAGGACTGGACCCAGTACTGACCCCTGAGGGACATGACTCGTTACTGACCTCCAACTAGACTCTGCACCACTACCCACAACCCTCTGAGCTCTATCTGTCAGCCAGTTCTCAATCCACCCCACTGTCCATTCATCTAGCCCACCTAAGCTTGCCTGTGAGGATGATGTGGGAGACAGTGTCAAAAGCCTTGCAGAAGTCAAGGTAGACAACATCCACTGCCCTCCCCTCATCCACCCATCCAGTCACGTGATCATAGATGGCTATCAAATTAGTCAGACATGGCTTCCCCTTGGTGAATCCATGCTGACTACTTCGGATAACCTTCTTTTCTTCCAAGTGCTTTGAGATGACGTCCAGAACAAGCTGTTCCATCATCTTTCCAGGGATGGAAGTGAGGCTGACCGGCCTGCAGTTTCCTGGGTCATCCTTCTTGCCCTTTTTGAAGACTGGAGTGACATTGGCTTTCCTCCAGTCCTCAGGCACCTCACCTGTTCTCCAGGACCTTTCAAAGATGATGGAGAGTGGCCCAGCAATGACTTCCCCCAGCTCCCTCAGCACTCGAGGGTGCATCCCATCAGGCCCCATGGACTTGTGGATATCCAGTTTGTCTAACTGATCTCTAACTTGTTCCTCATCAACCAAGGGAAAGTCTTCCTTCCTCCAGACTTTCTCTGTTACCCACAAAGTCTGGGACTCCCGAGGACTGGCCCGAGCAGTGAAGACAGAAGCAAAGAAGGCATTCAGCAACTCCGCCTTCTCTGCATCATCTGTCACCACGGCCCCTGTCTCGTTCAACAGTGGGCCCACATTTTCCCTAGTTTTCCTTTTGTCTCCTATATACTTAAAGAAACCCTTCCTCTTGGCCTTGGTATCCCTCGCCAGGTTCAATTCCAAGGCTGCCGTGGCTTTCCTTGTTTCATCCCTGCATACTCTGACGTACTTCCATAACTTGATTAGCAGGAAGTTGTTCATCAGGATTTTAAAATACTTTGTGGCTTCTCTTCTGAGAATTATTAGTGCTTATGGCAGCCAAATCAAGCCACAAAGTTGGCAGTGTTTAGAGGCTGCCTTTTGTGCTTCTATGAACTTCAGTAATGGCCCTGTATATTCTACATTCCAGTACATTCTTTTCCCTTCATAAAGGCATCTAGGGTATTGAGAACACCAAATATGTAAAAATGCGCATCAAATTTTAGTCTGGCTTTTCTTATAGGCTGCAGGGATATATGTGTTTTTTTAAAACTCTTTCAGTGTAACACAGAAGAAATCACAAAAGAATGTATTGTGATTGTCATTAAAAAAAATGAATTTTGGTGCAGAACTGAAGGCAGTAGTCCATCCTGCTTGCATGCCATACAGCCAGTATAATTCCATGACTGAACAGAATAGAAGTGAACTGAGCTGTTACAGTCTCTGTTCAGAAGAGTGAAAGCTCAGTTGCATGATTAACTTTTAAAAATGGATCCTACTTATTACTTTCAGTAGTGTGTTGTACCAGGAAGTTTTAAAGGATCACTGCTTGCTGGACTTGTTCTTTTTATAATAATAAATCATAGTGTAAGTCACAACTTTGCAATATTTTGTTTCTTGCATTCTAACAAAAGGTGAATAAGTTTGTCCTATCAATTCTGTCTAATTTGTATTCCTCATTTTTCCTCTTATTTAAAATCCCGACTTCACAGGCTGTTCATCTTCACAGAGTTTTAGGAAGATTGTTCTATTACTGTTTGTTTAAACATACATGAACATCAGAATTAGTCTTGTCTCTACTATTTATGCATCCTGACACTTGTTCTGTGTTGCGTTTAACCTATTCAGGGATTTATCAAACTCATTAATGTAGTAACAGATTGAAGTAGAGCTTTATGTGTTTACTGTGACATCTGCATGGCTATTTCCCCACCAGGGAATTTGAATAATGTGTGTTTATTAATTTGCATTATTTTGCTGTATCAACACTAAAATATACACCTTGGACATTAGATGTTCTTGACCTTTTTCATAGTCTCTTGAAATAGAAGCAGCAGCATGGTAATTAGCAAATTCTTTTGTTTTGTTTTCCAGTTCTGTTTGCCATCACTTTTCCAGATGATTAATAAGCATTATACGTAACCAACTGTCTCCATCTCTTACATATAAAGAATATATAGGACCTTTCAATTTCTGTTTTGCAAGCTCTCTGGAATAAGCTTTGGAAACTTTCTGCTTTTCATGATGCTTCTGCCACTATGTTATGTAGGTGAATTCCAGTGTTCATGGGTTTGAGGGCTTTTTTTGAAGCGTACTTGAAAGTCTCGAATACTGTGAATAAAAGATGTAAGGAAGGATGAAAAGAGCAAACACAGCAAAACTCAATAAATAGAAGTCATAGCTTATGCTGGGATTTCCATCATATAACATGATATACAATATGATTCTACATGATATCTGGTCTTGGTTGAATGTTTGATAAATTCCAAAATTACATTACCCTGTGATGAGACCTTTAGTCAGCCAGGGTTTTGAGGTACCCCTAAACACTTCTAATTCACTGGGTTTTCCTAAAATGCAAAATAGATAGGGTATGTTTTAAAACAGATCTTGGCTCTAATATTTGTGTCAAAGTCAACTAGTAAAGTTTGAAAACTAGTTTTGAGTATTTTTCCATTGTAGGGTACTTGCCCCCTTGCACAAAAGGCTAGGAGAAGGTGTTTCATCAGTGCCCTTGCTGCAAGGCTGCTCATACTGTCTCCCCCTCACCCTAAACACTTCGCTGCTCTTGGCAGAGATGTAACTTCTGGCTCTTAACTAGATGGTGCCCTGATCAGACATCCAGTAGCCCAGTGTGGAGCAACTAGCAGCCTTTCTTACCTTCATCTCCCCTGCCTACTGTGGACAGCTTCACTGTGGACTCAGCATATAAGTAGTCCTTTGTGTGTGTTAGTAGTTCCAAACTTTATTAACCTGTGTGTCCAGACTCCTGTGTCTGCCTCATAAGAGCACAGCTCTCTGGCTACCTTTACCACTAGCCCAGGGCCTAAACCAGTAAGCCTAGGACAGCCCATGAGCATGAGCTTTGGACCAACTCCGTATTTAAAAGTAGCTTTGTTGGTGGAACAGCAAGTGCAATACCAGAGTCACTGTACCCTATGAGTACAATGATGTCTAATCAATTTCTAGCTATTAATGATGTTGGACAACCATGGGTTCCCCACATAAAGATTCTATGTTCCTTTCCCTTCCCTCCACCTTAGATAAGAACATGTTTACAGGAGTAAGAAGGATTTGTGTCTTGATATGAGTACACTTTAGCGTGTGTTGCATTAGTTCCCAGTACAGAGCCTTGATAAGACACACATTTCCTGGTTTTCAGGTAGGAAACATAATTTGTTTTCACTGCTCTGAGCAGAGGAGGAACTGAAAGAGCTTTGAGTAACGTGACACACATGCTGACTGCTTCATCGGAAAGTGTAACTGGGGTCTGACATCTCGCTCTGGGCCAGAGAGCTGGCTGTTAGCAGTCTCTGCCAGGCATATCGCCTCTCTCGGTTGCAACGTGCTGGGGAAAGACACCACATCATTTCTGGCTCCTGGCAGAGTTTCACTCGGTGACAAATCTTCAACGCAGTCTTTCCAGTGCCCTGTTAGTTCTGCCACAGAGAGCCAGCTGGCATTCCCTGAATTTAGCTAAACCGAGAGAATTATGCATTGCTCTGAGTGGTGACAGAGAAGGAAATGATATTGTTGAGCTATTTTGGAGATTTATAGGCCAAAACTTTTTGTTAAGTATGGAATTTTTTTGTAGTCAGTGCTTCAAAAAATGATTCATCAGCTGGCAGTCTTTTGCTTGTTTCCTTTTTCTCCATAGGGTGCTTCAGTTTGATGGGGTGGTGTCTTTGCTTTAACTTACCATCAGAATCACAAGTTAAGGGGTCTTTTTCCTCTCCAGCAAGTCATGGCAAGGTAGTGCCCAAAATACGGAATGAAAATCCTTGTTGTTTGGCTGGACGGGCTCCCTCTTGTGTACGAAGCAGTACTGTAGAGTTGACTACTTTCTTTACTCTCTACTGTGAGCTTGTCTGCTGTCGGTGCCATTTCCGTACTTCTGCAGGTATAAGCATTTTTTGCCTGAACTTGGTGTTGCTTTTTGGAAAACTCCTCTTTATGTTACAAAAGGTGCATCTGATGCTGAAGTCTGATTAAGTTTGGAAGCCAAAAGTGCAGACTGGAAATAACCTTACTGAGAGGAAAGGGGGAGGCGGGAGGAGAAGAACACCAAAACCAAAGAAACACGAAAAGAAAAAAGCGTCTGTCACTAATATCTGTAGACTAAGATTAGATAGTGTGTGTTACTGCAGTGATATCATTGCTGCCGGGCTCTTCTGGTAGGACTGGAAGGGAAGCACTGTGGTGAGTAAATGCAGCAAATCTTGTCTGCAAGGAGAAATTACCTTCAAAGCCCAAGTGGTTAAGGCTTGATTTATGCTAGGAGTCTGAAGGCTCGTATTCCTTCCAAAACATTTCATGGATTAAGATTTATTTGCAAAGCTCTTCTAATAATCCTGTAAAGTGCTTAGCCTTAGTAATGTTTTTTTAATTTCTTAGCTCCAACTTTGAATGGAGAAGGACTTGTCTTTAACATTTCTGAAATTGACCTCTCTCTTTGTATTTATTCCTGTACAATGAGTGGATGATTAGAGGTTTCTCATAACGCATGTACTAACTGCATTTCTTGTCTAAATGGCCACTTTTAGTACCATTATTTTTTTGATTTCTTTGTGTGATTACTTTTACACGCTTCATGGTCTAAGGACTGATGACAGGATGACTTGGTAGCCTACTTTTTGAGAATTGTGTAATAATCAAAGTATTGATAGTGATGATGTACCGTAGACACTATATGTGTTTCATATGCTCTGTTGCAACATTTTGAAATGCTTTTTGGTCACATAATTTGAAAATCTTAGTTCTCAGTGGTATGTCCTAGGTTGTTCTTTGTTTGCTTTGGGTTGTGGCAGTTAATACAAAACCCACTATCATATAAGTTTCAGTCTAGTGTAGGAGATGTTTCTCAATGCTGAATTTCAACATGCGTTATGTTGCTCAATTCATTTAATTTGGTTAAGTCTATTTAGGAGACAGCACAGGACTTTGCATTGTTAACTGCTGTATGCAATATACTAAACAAAACATGAAAAAATCAAAAGGAAATGCAAATATTTTCTCATTTTCTATTTATTCTGAAAGCATCAGTATGCAAAACTTAAATATGGGATGCAGATATGAACACTTAGAATAGGGACCACCTTTTGAGGTATTTATGGTGTGTATTTGCCTTCTGATTTGCCTATGAGTAACAAAAAAGGGAAGCAATCATGTAATAAAGGGTTCTTTGTCTTAAAATGGTATAAAATTACTTCTTCCAGAGCCTTGGTAGCCTACATAGATTTTTAAAGTGTGACTTAATGTAATGTTAAAACTTGTGATTAAAACATGAGATCCACTCTGAAAACGCAAGTTGTAGTTAGTTTTATCAGCTACTACCAAACTACTTGTATTTTATGTTACTTAAACATTTGTGAGTTTTCAGGATTGAGGAAATAGTACAAAACTGAAGTTCTTCATGCTAAGTTGGACTTTTCAGCCTGGTTCAATTATTTATTTCTTAACGAAAGATTAGATGAAACTTAAGATGAACATGAGATTTGAGAACATATACTAATAGTTTGCACTGTTAATTTTCGAAGACGAATACACTGAAATTGCCTTCAGTTTTCTTAAATATAAACGCTCTGTGTGTTCAAGCTCATAGTTTGTTATTGTAGAACTGCACAAGTAAAACTTACATACCAATGTAAAATAACCTGTTTTACGGCAAATTATTTCTAACAGTTTTTCTTTGCATTTAGAAATTAAAAGAACTGATAGCTTTAAATTGATATTCATGTAGAAAAGAAATCATAACACCTTAAAAAAAAAACCCAAAAAACCCCCACAACAACAAAAAACCCAAGACTGTGCTGTATGAGTTTTATGTAAGATCTCATCCAGTCCTGGAGGTATTACTGCCACTTAACCTTGCTAGCATTCCATAAATAGATGTGCCTTAGCAAACTGAGCCTCCCACCTACCTGAAGAGGATCTTTTGCAATCCAGATATTACCTGTGCATTCGCTTGCTGAAAATGTTAATGACAAAACTGTTTTCCCAAAGACTGTGTTCTTCTCTCGTGCACAACTTTTTGTAAGTGCTTGGCTTACAGCCTGAACTATAATTGATAGATGCATTGTATGCATCTTTTTGTGTAAACACTGGCTCTTGAGCAAACTGGCCAAATGGTTTTCACCTTTTTGTCTGTTTGAAAATGAACCTGATAACCAAAGTCTCTCAAAAACATTTTCTAAAAATCAGTGTTTTCAGAAGTATAGGAAACTTTCACATGTACTAGTTGAACTTTCAGTATGTTTATTAGAATATGGATAACAGTGTGGTAAGTGATGATGTGAATTTCACAGCACATCAGTTCTTCCATATTACGTGCTCAAGTATGTACTTATTCTTTCAATAAGGTAGGTTAGCCTTTTCTCACTAAAAATAATCTGGCTAGTACTCTAATGAAAAGTGGGCAAATTTAGTGTTTAATGAGATATCTTTAAAAAGATATTGAATATAAAATGGTACTGGAGCCAGCGATATCTTCATGCTTTCACCTGAAGAATGATGAAAGTCAGCAGTCTCTGTACAATCTCTGTACAGCTACTAATGATAGTATTTTTCACTTGAGATTCTGACAGTCTGATTTCAGATATGACAAATGTGTAGATGGCTTAGGATGAATTTAGTTACTCTCATACGTGCCTCTAGTGTGACGCTCTGTAGAGGGGGGACACCTGAAACAGGACCTCTGACCTTCTGGTTACACTGCTGGATGGGATTCTCCCATGATGGGGAAAGCTGGAGATTTTCTGGCACAAGGAAGATGTCTCGTACCCCACCTGCAGCTTTACAACTATGGAACAGATTGAGAACCAGTGTAGGAGAGGAGCGCCTGGGAGCGTCTGAGCCAGCAGAGCCTGAGCCACACTGAAGCACCAGGAGGAAGTGGAAGTGATAGTACTGAGCGACTCCCTGCTCCAGGGGACAGAGGCCCCCATCTGCCATCTTGACCTGTTGTCTTGGGAGGTTTGCTATTTGCCTGGGTCTCAGATTCAGGATGTGGTTGACTGTTAAAGCTTGTCTGGCCCTCAGACTATTACCTACTGCTGCTCTTCCATTTGGGCACCAACACCACTTCCAGGGGAGGTCTGGGGATGATCTAAGGGCACAGAGATCCAAACGGTGATCTCAATCCTGCTGGTAAGGGAGAGGGGACAGGAAAGTGATTGGGAGCAGTCAGGATGGATTTATGAACAGGAAATCATGGTTAACTGAGCCAATAGCTTTCTATGGTAAGAAGATTGGCTTGATTGATAAGGGAGAGAAATGGATGCTGCATATCTTGACTTAAGTAAAGCTTTTGATACTGTATTCTGCAACATCCTCATAGGTAAACGAAGTACAGACTAGATAAGTGGGCAATGAACTTGACTGAAAAGTGGCTGAACTGTTAGTGCTGAATGGGTTGTAGTCGGTGATACAAAGTCTAGCTAGAGGACAGTCTGTAGTGGTATAGCCCAGGGTTAAATATGGGAGACAACACACCTTCATGGCTGTCCTGGATGGTGGGACAGAGTGCACCCTCAGCAAGTTTGCTTGCTTAAAACTGGAAAGAGTGGTTGATGCACCAGATAGTTGTGCTGCTATTCAGAGGGACCTTGACAAGCTGGAGAAATGTGCCAAAAGGAAGTTCAACAAAGGGAAATGCAAAGTCCTTCCCATGTATCAGGAAGACTCGGGGCTGACCAGCTGGAGAGCAGCTTTGCAGAAGAACATCTGGGGTGTCCTGGTGGACAAAAAGATGAACAGAAATCAACAATGTGCCCTTATGGCAAAGGTGGCCAACAGCATCCTGGACTGCATTAGGAAGAGCTGGTTGGGGGTGGTGATCTTTCCTCTCTGCACGGCACTGGTGAGGCACATCTGGAGTGCTGAGTCCAGTGCTGGGCTCCTCAGTACAACAGAGAAATGGACATGCCAGAGTGAGTCCAACAAAGGGCCACAAAGATGATTAAGAGACTGGAGCATATCTCATACGAGGAGAGGCTGCAAGAGCTAGACTTGTTTAACCTGCAGAAGAGAAGGTTTGGGGGCAAGTTGTCAATGTACATAAATACCTGATGAGGTAATGGTGTTTGAACACTGAAGCAGGTTGCCCAGAGAAGCCGTGGAGTCTCCATCCATGGAGATACTCAAAACCCGACTGGATGCAGCCCTGAGCAACCTGCACTAGCTGATTCTGCTTTGAGCAGGAGTGTTGGACTGAATGATCTCCAGAGACATTTTCCAACCAAGCTATTCTGTTTCTGTATTATAATGACTCTGAAATGGAACTAGATGTCTGTGTATGATCAATTAAACCACTGTTTTTACTCTGAGATTTTAATTTTTACTCCCAGCATTCATCCTAATTCTTTTGACTTAAAAACGTACTAAAAATTAGTAAAAGTTAAAAAAAATAATCTTGAAATACCACTAAGTTTTAGGAAAAAAAAATTGGATTGACATTGTATAACAATTTGCTGAAAGTAACCACGTGCTCAGGATATAGGAGCCTGTAATGATTTTATGGATAGTGCAGAAGAAAACTGAGTGAAGTGGTACAGAGCCTCCCTTCAGACTGGCAAAGATGGTTTTTTGCATACGTCTTCTGACAGTAGGGTCTGTATTCCTATCTCAGAACCAATATCATGTATTTCTTGGGCAGAAGATAAAAGTGCTTGGGCGTATTTCGTGCAATGGAAACCAAAGCCTGGCTATAAAGTTTTCAGTTTCCCAGTTGAGGGAACTCTCCACTGATGCAGAAATTAAGCATGCTGTACATGACATTAAGGGAGAAGTAAACTCAATTTGAAAAGTTTTCTGAAGATGTTCATATCTATAGCATTGTTTCACATTTTACTATTGCATTCATCATTTAGTTGGTGGTGTGTACAAATTCTTCAGTTAATTTAGTGCATATTCATCCAGGGTTTGTATCACTTCCTAAGTGGAAAACTAAATCCAAGGCTGTCAATATTTATTGCATATTTTAGAATGACTGCTGTTACAAGTAGTAAGAATATGATCTGCTTCATTATTATGAAATGTGCTTTAATTATTAATTTCTACCGTGTTGTTCACTTAACGCTTTTGAGTGTTGTAAAAGCCCTTGTACATTTCAGAAAAATATCCCATTTTGAGATGATGACACATTCTATGTTTTGAAGTTATTTTGTAATGAGAACAAATATCAACTTCACAGATACGAATAATTGAAGAGTAGCCATCTAACATTAATTGTTTATATCATATAAAAGAGCAAAGAGACCATAACTGTTTAGCTTGTGTTTATAAAAGTTAGGATTTTAGAGGTATTTCAGCCTTTGGGTAAGGATACTTTTAATTACAATTTCTGAAGTCCAAAAGTTCAATTATTTTATCGCAGAACTTATTTTTTGAAAGCTTTTTATTTCCACCTGTTCATGCAATTTGGGTACTAGAGCTACTATTAGTTTCAGAGAATATCTTTCCTAATAATGTTATTTCATTTCCCTCCAATGTTGTGTGCATCTGGAAACATGAACTTGGAAATTCAGATTTATATTAAATAGTGTCTGATGCTATATTTCATTTTGTCCTGCAAGATAATTTGTTTCATTTTGTCCTGTAAAAGAATTTTAATACACAGAATCAAGTAAATAAACGACTACGTGAGAGGATGTATTTGGAACATACTAGTTATAAAGACAAAATATCTTAATTGTGAAATGTAATTACCAGCAGACAAATAAAATTTTTCATTTTCAATTTATCCAGTGGCGCATTTCACCAGTGATGTAAAGGCTAAAACAGAAGGGATACCAGCAACTAATGCAAGAAGTATTTTATCTTTGTTTCTCTACGTCCGAAATTGCAAAAAGAAATTATTGCTATTTAATAAAAAGTTCGAAATTCCGTTACTTTTTTTTCCTCCTCCGACATACTATTTTCAAAGTCTGGGATATTGTGCTAAAAAGTCAGTCAAAAGGAAAAATTACCTTTCTGATTTAACTTGCAAAATATTGTTTTAGAAATCTCCATTCCAGGTGCATTCCAGGTGTGGCCTCACCAGTGCTGAGTAGAAGGAAAGGATGACCTCCCTCAGCCTGCTGACAATGGTCTTCCTAATACGGCCCAGGAGAGCCTTAGCCTTCTTTCTGGCAAGGGCATGTTGCTGGCTCACGGAGATTCTTGCAGTACATCCCATGATATGTCTTGCCTTTTGTTTTGGAATATTCAGCTATTAAATTTTACTACCTTTTCTGTGAAAGCATTATGATTTTTTTCTGCTTAATTGTTTGTTACAGGTAAGATAGGTGCTTCTTAGATAACGTTGCTGAAATATTTTGCCACCATTACAAAAGTATATTAAGTGGCAGTGCCCCTTATGTAAGTAAATGTATTATGTGTTATCTTTAGTCGAAGTATTCACAAAGGAAATCACTAATTAAACTATTAATAGATCCTTTATAAAAGAATGGTATGTGCTGGGTTTTTTTTAATAGGAAATGAATGTAGGGTGATTATTCTTGCTTGTTTGTGGAAAGATGTAACATATGTTCTTGTAGAGTTTTGTTGTTTTGTTTCAGCATTTAGCTGAACCACCACAGTTAGTTTCTTAACTGAGGAATCTCAAAATCCTTTTCACTTTTTTTGTGCAGTTGTTCTCACATTGGGTTAGTTGGATTTGAAAGCACAGTGGTAGTTGGGTGGGTTTGGTTTTGTTTGTTGCTTACATTCAATTAACTTCTATGTAGTTAATAGAAAATTTTCAGTGAGAAGGGAGATGAGGAAACCCAGTGCTATTAGTTTAGTTATCTAGAACTGGAAGATTATAGGATTGAAAAGGACATTAGAAATTAGTTGTTCGTGCCAGCAGCCCTGAAACAGAATAAGTACCTTTATAGCATTTGCATGTCTAATATTCTGTAAATATTTTTGGTGAAGGAAGTATATATAATTTGGCAATGAGTTATCCCTATTAATTATTTCTGAGGATTTTTTTTTCACTTTGATACCTGATACCACTTTGATATCCTGTTGATACCTTTCTTCTTTATTGCATCAGTGGTAGAACGAATTTGTCTCTTTGCCATTGAAAACAGCCTCTGTGTTTGCAAGCTGTTATCATGTGGCCCTTCCACCTTCTTAATCCCAATCCTTCATTCTTCCAGTTGATCATGTCTTCTAGATCTCTTATTTTCCTGATCTCAAATGGGATTCTTCAGCAGCTTATTATACTTTGCAAATTCGTGTTGGTGACTGTTAATCTATAAAAGGTCTATGGTGAATATGAAAATATTTCTCCAGAAAATAGGACCACATTTCATTATTTGATATTGATTGTATGTAGTAGATACTATGTACACATGTATATTGGGGTGTGCATGTGTGTATTTATATGTATGTGTGGAAGGGTGGATAAGGGGATGATGGGTTGTTTTTATAACTCTGTTTTAAAAACCATGACTAAAAATTATTTGGAACGGAAAAGGTTTTGTTTTTCTGTTTAAGAAAATTCTAGAAACTGGTTATTAACCCTCCACTGATCAGAATCTACACTGATGAGGTTTATTTCTTCAGTGTTGTGAATTCTAAGTTGCTTTCCCCTCCCTCCCCTCTCCTTCTTTTCTCTGTAATTCACAGCTTTTGGAAATTAACTGGACTGGACTGACAAATCTTCTGGATGTTCCAGGACTGAAGTGAGTATATGTAAAGCCGTGTTTGATATTCCTCCACCCCAGTAAACACTAGAAAATCTGAAGACCATAAGCTAAATAATTTTAGGTTAAGTGACTCTGAGCAGTTGTATCTTAATTTAGAATTATATGAAGTTGCTCAATATGCAGAAAGTAGTGATTTCACAAGTGAAAGCACATTAAAAGTATATCTAGTAGGTCTTATTAAAAACATTTTGAAAAGATAATTTTTAATCTGCTTTTTTTAATGTTCTCAGCCTTTCCAGATTTCCAGAATCTTGTGAATTTCCTATCTGCCATCTCCTAGAACAGCAGAAAGACAAAGAGGCTTATTTTTTTATGCCAGTGGGTTGACAACATCTTGGCTCATAACTTTGTATGCTGATACGTCTCTAATTGCTTGTGTAAAGGTAGTTAGAAATACCTTGAGACAGTAATCAAATTAAATAAACTTTTCAATCTCTTCAAATACTTACTTTTAAAGCTTTCAGCTTATTGCATGAAGATCAAATGGAGCAGCAAAAATATTGACCATATATAGATAGAAAAAATGCTTGGCTTATTTGGAGCTTTTCAAATAGTACATGATAAAGCCCCAACAAAAAAAAAAAACAGAAGCAGAGATGAAAAACAAGCTGCTTTGAATCATTGCCATCCTAATAAGGCTAAATCCATGAATATATTCATTATTATCAAGTTGTAATAGTTACCCACGGGCTTTTAAATATTGAGACAATGGCTAAGGGGATAATGGCAGATCTGATACACGCTTGAATTTTGTGTCTAGTTCTTTTATTGGATCCTGTACTCTCAAGAGTTGGCTGACTCCAGAATTATTTTTTATTGTTTAAAAACAAGAGTTTGAATATAGGTATTAAATTAATCCTTTAGTGCTCAATTGTGTGACTGAAACGGCTTTTGCTTTACTTAGACATGTGAAGCCATTGCATGGAATCCTGTCTGAACAGTTTGAAATTAGAACTTGCATTAAGTAGGTTAATGGCTGCAAGAATTGCTTATGTTTCAAGGCTGCTTAAGACTGCCTCCGAGGAAAGAGGTTTTCTTCATCAGTGAGAAAATGGCTTCCAAAACACAGCTCCTGAGTAATAATTTGCTCTTTTGACATAAGTTTAATAAATTTATGTGTAGTACTTAAGCTTACTAGGCTCCTGAGATTCATATCATGCTGCGTATTTGCCTGACTGCAAACACAAAACCTCAGATGTAAACAAAGTCTGGCTAAATATCTCAAGTTTATGGTTTCCAGAGCAACCAAGCTTGGCCGCATATACATATAATGGTGCCATCTAGATGTGGTATAGTTTCTATAGTAACTGTAACTGAGGTGACTCATACTCTGCCTTTCCAAGAGATTTCTTCAGTGATGTATTTGTTTTTCTTATCTGTATAGATAGATTGTATATTTTGGTACAACAGCTTGACATATTGTAGTTGTTACAAACAATGATGAACAAGAGATTGCTGCTGCCACAGGTACCTTTTTCGTCCTGCGGCTGTTGGCTGCACACTAAGCTACTTACTGGTACTCTGTTTGCAAATGCCTGCCGCTAAATTAATTTCTGCATTTGCTGCTGGAAGTTTCCCTATCAGATGTTAACAACTTCCATTGCTCTTCGTACGTGACTCCACAAGGAGAAGGTCACAAAAGTAATTCATATTCCATCATATTCCACTCCATCCATGGAGGAGTGGAATTAAAATCTCTGTGTGAGGAGGAGCCAGGCTGTAAGAACGCTCAAGTGCTGTCAGGAGGGGATGCGGGTGATGGGAAAGTGAATTCTGTTGTGGTTGCTTAAGATATAGTAAAAATACTCTGTGCAGTCAGGGATGTGCTGTTTCTGCAGTCTGAATAAAGATGATGCAGGAAAAATACATAGCTGCTTATTCTGTCACTAAATAGAGAGCAATGCAACAGAGTAGGTAACTGCCAATTATTTTTCTGCAATGAAATTGAGCTTTTGAAGACATTTACTATCATATACTATCTGAAGCATTTCACACTTCTCTCATTTTTGAGAACTGAAAAAACAATTGTACTTAGAATCAATGACTTGGAGTTTTATGATCGTAAGAAGCTTTTTATTGATGATACATCAACATAAGGGTTTAAACTGATACATATTTCTCTATTGCTTGATCAGTGATTTGTCTCTGTTGTCCATAGATCAGAGTTCTTAGTTTAAGTAATAAAAGAATAAAAAGATTGTCATTTTTGCCTTGTGTTCATGAAGAATACTTTCCAGCTGGCAGCATCCCACTTGGCTAGTATTTGGTTAGATAAGTTTTAAACAGCTTGAAAGTGTCATGTTGTTTTGGAATTAATTTAATTCATTACTTAGTTATGATCTTTGGTATTGTTTTTCAGCTCCCCGTTTTTAAAAACGGACTATCTGTGACCTCCTATGAGTCCAGTTTCTCAGTGTAAAATTCTGTGAAATTCCATTAATGCTGGTTCATTTTTCATACTCATTTCTCAGATGTTTTAGGGAACTCAAGCATTTATGTTGGGATAAAATTGTGAAACTGAGCTTTGGAATCACAGAGTTGGGGTTTGGTCCTAGTGTAAAGGATCACGAACACTCCAAGTGACTGGGCTCTGTTCTGCTTCAGGCTGGTTCTTATTTAAGGGGATCTCCTGTAGCTCCACTTGAACATCAATCAGTGTCTGAACCTTTTGCTAGTCTAGGATAGGTTTATTTTGCCTATAGCTTATTTCATAATGTATGTGACCTTAACTAAATACTAGAGAAAAGCACAATAACCTTTCTTTCAAGGCAGCTCAGGTACCATTGCCTCTCTTGCACGCTCATTTGCTTTCTCTGACCTAGGTCAGTTAATTAATCTTATGTTCTTAAGGTGTGGGCTTTACTGAGCGTAAAGGCAGAGCTTTCTCATCTTGCCTTGTAGGAACACTAACAAAAAAAAAGCATGAACAAAACAAATTTGTCTGATCTCTACTGGAGATTCATCATCAGACTTGTATTTTGAAAAGTGTGACTGTTGCTTGGGTAGTTACCATCACGTCAGCTTTTTTTTTTTTTTTCTTTTTTTGTTAAGACTGTTTGGGATGTTTATCTTAATTTTTTAAGTCAAGTCTAACAAAATAATGGGTTCCATTTTCTTGGCTTATTTTACAGAAAGTTGAACATACATAAGTTGAAAATGTGATGTTTAGCAAAACAACTGAGAAACTTGAAAAGCAACATGTGTTACCATGACTAAAGGAAGCTACTTATTTTCAAATAAAATAATTACCTTGTAGTAGTTGTCTGAAGAATTACTGAAACTATAAATTTATAGGATTCAGTATTCATGTAGAATGAAAATCTTTGTAAATATGTCTGGATAAGCTCTGCAAGAGAGGAAGGGGAATGAAGATGATTCCTCTTTAGGACAGATGTGAATTGACTCACAGAAGTTGCAAGGAAACTTTTCCTCTGAGAAATATCTTAACATTGTCCACTGTCGCTTCTTTCAGAGAATAAAGAGAGGTCTGCACAGACCTGTCCATTGACCTTGATGCAGTCTTGAGTTTCTTCTGTTCCTATTGTACTGGATACCATTAAAAGTCAGCCGTGTTCTATCATGTATCATAGTTCATCTGGATTTACAGTGGAAGTGGGCAGCCGAGGGGATGCGGGCTGTACAGGTTGCAAATCTCCGGCATGAAAGTTCAGTGGGAATTTGAAATGGGCCAGATTGTCTTTAATGGGTTAAGTCTGTTACCCATCTCTACCATAGTATGTTTATTGTTCAACATGAAATTTTCTTCCCAAATTAAAATGTAATATATATTACATTTCACCGCAGCTTTTGTGTTTGTATGCTGCTGGTGAGTCAGAGCTACTCCCAACTGGAGACTGATTCTTAGAAAAACTTCACAAGGTGATTATACACAAGTGCTTAATCTGAACACCGTTCTAAGTAATCAAACATTATCGGCATCTGAATTTCAAAAAGACTGTAAAAGGGGAATCATAAAGTGTATTTGGGAGAAATTGTTCATCCCTGAAGCAGCTCCACCATCTTTGGCGAGAGTGCATCTGCAGTTCAGAATATCTCAAGTATTTTTATAATTTTCTCTCTGAACCTTTGTACGTGCCCCTAAAATCTTCCTGGATACTTGTCTTCCATGGTGAATTGTACCACTCCAGTTCTGCCCTTTTGCCAGTGTAGGCAATGTGTGTAACCAACGGTGTTGGTTTGTTGTCACTTCAGACCCAAACTGGGTGAACTTGTAGCTTAGGAAATCTTTTTCTTTCCTGTGTTTGCGGGGGAGTATGGGGTTGGGTTTTTTTAAATGATTCATGACCAATGTGATTGTACTGCCACTCCCTTTTTGCCAGAACAAAACCTGTTTTGTTTCCCTAGGCTATATTTTACTCGGCCACGAGTATGTTTTCTTTGTTTCTGTTTTAAATGACGGTCCTCCAGCTCAAGAGGACAACATGTTTCGTAACAATATGGGAATGGTTAGCCAAACTTTCAGCAATAGTTAAATCATTACTGAAATACAAAAGCAGATTAATAGTTAACATCTGCATGGTTACATGCAATGCAGGCAAGAAAACTTATGCAACAGCCTTTTACCCTGGGTGGCTTTAAAAGCTGGGGGTGAGGGGGGAAATGAGAACTTTGTCTTCATCTCTGTGGTTTCTGCTGTTCAGTGTCAGCTGCTTCCACCTGGTGGCTATTTTGGCAATAATCCTTTATTTTTAAAAAAGTGTTTAAAAAAACGTGTGTCTTCTACCTCCCCAAAAAGGCAAATGTTTCCCCCATTTAGGTTGTTAAGCAGCAAAAGGAGTGTATTACTGTGACATAACGTGTTTAATTCTCATGAAGTAATTGAGGATTATTTTCTCCAACAGTGGCTTATCAGATACAATAATATTGGATATAATATCCAACTACCTGGTCCTTCCAAACAGAATTACAGTCCCCCTTGTCAGCGAAGTGCAGATTGCTCAGTTGCGGTTTCCTATACCAAAGGTACGTGCGTTTCTCTTAATACTAATGATTTGGCATTTAGTTTTTTCTGTAGTAATAACTGTTAAAGATATGCACATCTGTGTGAATTTCTAAATACAGTTATTGCAGTAGTACAAGTTATCATGGATCCAGTCACTTAAAATAATTGATATAATTTATAAATACTTTCTGTGCAGTTAATGTTTCATAATAACACCAAGAAAGATTTTTTGTTTTGCTAGAATCTTAAACATATTACTTGTTAAAATATAGTTCAACTCTATAGACTAAAAATTAAGTAGCACATGTTTTATATTATCACTGCAAATGATTGTCAGTGCTCTTCACTTGAACGTTGTTACTACTTATTTCTACTTGCTTCCAGCAGGGTGGCATTTCTTGATATAACTGGCATGTTTCTGATTGTTGATGACAGTTTTTCTTTTCAGGAATCTCTTTAGTGCTAATCATTTATATCCATTTACAGTGTGTCCAAATTAAGTTTCATGTTAAAGAAATCACAATGGAGATTATAAAACATATATATTGCATAAACTGTGATGGCACGGAGCATTTCAGATTACTACATAAACTCATCTTTTCCTTTTTCAGGGTGTTCTAAGGATACACTTTATTGAAGCTCAGGACCTGGAGGGGAAAGATACTTACCTAAAAGGGATTGTTAAAGGAAAGTCAGATCCCTATGGAATCATCCGTGTGGGCAACCAGATTTTCCAAAGCAAGGTCATCAAAGAAAACCTCAATCCAAAATGGAATGAAGTTTATGAGGTATAATGAATAAAAATACCTTGTTGTGCATTCTATAAAGTTGTCTTCTAAAGTTTCTTTTGTATAAGAAGACACTCTGGGGACTTCCTCGAGAAGCTTCTTGATGTCTCCCTCTAAAAGCCCAAAGTTCTGTAACAAAACAGAAATCCTCCATTGATGTATATACTTCTTTTGTCTAGACTAAGCATCAGGAGTTCTGAAAACCAGTCTAGTCTCTTAAAGTCAACATTAGCAAATCACATCTGAAAAGCTCTTACACTCGCTCTACTCATTAAATTGCATATTTTTTTAAAGCATTTCCTTATTGATATGTTTCAATACACAAAGGGACTGTAGTTTAATGTTTTACTGTTACTATGCCATTTAAAAAAGCTAATTAGCTTTACCATTGACAGTGCCAACTTACTGTACTTCCAGGCCTTAGTATATGAACATCCAGGACAAGAGCTAGAGATTGAGCTCTTTGATGAAGATCCAGATAAAGATGACTTCTTGGGAAGGTAAATGTTATGGAGAATATGCTTGTAGGTATTGAAAAGAGATGAAGTATTTTGATGTAATCTTTTTTTTTCTTTTTTTTCTCTTTTTGCATTTTATTGCAGTTGTAGTTCTGCTACATTACTATATTTATAAATTCATTATCTTTTCAAATTGATGGTAGTAAGCAGTTCCCTAAGTACTTCATATATGTGAATATATGTATATAGAAATGTGCTTGTGTGTGTGTATACACATCTATATGTTTACATATTTTTTTTAAAAATAAGGTAAGTATTATGTGTACCCAGAAAAAAAAATATTGTTTTTTTGTAGTAATTGTATACCCTACCTGCTTTTGTAAGCAGCACTAAGTCTTAAGTATTTCTTCAGGCAAAGTTAATTTAGCTTTATAGCTGTGTATCTTCTTCATCTTCATAGTTTTTAAATGGCTATCTCACAGTTTATTTTTTTCTAAGAGCTTATCTTAACTATTTGATTAAAGAAAAAGAATTGCTGTAATGCTTTCGCAAACATTACTCACTCTTAGATTCCATAGGCCTGCCTTTAGTGTTTACCCATAAACATTTCGGGGTTTTAGTCAGCTTCTTTCTCCAGTAATTTGTCACCTTTATTTCTTGCAGAGTTTTGGAGCTTCCCATTGTTGCTTTCCATACAGAGTAGAACTCCCTTATCTTTCCAGCTCCTTCTCTCTTAACAGGAGCAACAGTACCTACTTCTCTTCTCATTAAAATAAAGAAGTAGGTAGTACGAAGGCTTCTTTTCTTTGCACTTCCCTAATCTTACACTGAAGTGGTGGGGGGGGAAAGTGGCATAATGTGTACATCAGTACTAATAAAATAAAAAGCCACAACAACTGTTCGTGCACTGGCATGCAGTTCTCTGCCCTGTTTAATTTTTAGCAGATTCCCCGGAACATTTTTAGCTTGTGTGAACTAGCACTCTTCCAGACAATGCCAAAGCATGAATTTGGTCATAGCATATGTCCAGGGGCTATTTCCAGTGGGTAATTTGGATGTAGTCATTGCTCTGAGGGTTTGGTCATACGTATGTAAGCCATATTGTGCCAGTTGCCCCTGTAGCTGTGAAACGGGCTCTAGTATAGGCATATTTTCTGTTATCCTGCATTCATCTTCGTTCAGCCATTTCATTCCCTGCTTCTTCCTCTCTTAGGGGCTAAAAGAATAGTATTCTGCTCTTTTTGAACTCAGTGGAAGCCTGGATACTCAGCAAGCACAGGGTGGGATTTGCGTTCTGTATTAAATTTTTTGCTTCTTGGCTACGATACTGATTTTTCTTTTGTTTTCTTTTTTCTAGTTTGATGATAGATTTAATTGAAGTTGAAAAGGAGCGTCTTCTAGATGAGGTAAGTGTTGTGTAAGTTTTGGTTTAAAAAACCCGTATGTGGTATATGTAGTTGTTCTTGTATTATTATTTCCTGGGGATAGTTCCCGTATGTGCATGAATAACCTTAATGCTATAGAAATAGATTCCTTAATGATCAGTACAGTGTTTTAAGGGATATCTGAATTGGTGAAATCTGAAGAATAGTGCCATTCTTCTTCTGTCTTGGGGTTTTAAGATTACTAGTATGTAAATGCAAAAAACCCATATATTGTTTTATATACATATATATAGTTACATATAGTAACATATATTTGGTGAGAGCTTTTTCTTGCAGGAGAATAGTTAATTGCCCAGTTTAACTATTATTAGACTTAGCAGACTAATTTTTGTCCTATATGTAAGAGAGATTGTTACGAAAACTTATGTATTGTTAAGAAGTATGTTATGCCGGGTTTGTATTTCCAGAACATCTTTACAGAACTTAAAGAATTCTTGTGGTATTTTAAAAATGCATTTACTATATAACAGAGGTTTGCGTGGCTCTTTTTGTTATTCTGTGTTGTAATATTTAGTCCGGAATAGGAAATTTTAAACAATGAATCAGATTTTTTCTGCTTATGCAGACTTCAGCTCTACGAGATTTCTAATCAAGTTTAGCACTTCCTAAATGTCCTGAAGAGCCAATTACAATCATGTATTTGTTTGTTGTCAGATTATTTCACATTACTTTGCTTGACTTTTAGTGGTTTACTTTGGATGAAGTGTCCAAAGGAAAATTACATTTAAAACTGGAATGGCTCACATTGATGCCAACTGCTGAAAATCTAGACAAGGTATTAAAGGAACACATTACTTCTATCCTAATCTTAATTGTTGTGGGGTGTTTCTTGTTGTGGGTTTGTTTGGGGTTTTTGTATTAAGCATGTAAGTAATTTAATTCTCTAGCTGTTGTGAATTTGGATAAACCTGTAACTTTATTCCAGCCTGTTTGTCTTTAGAAATCTTAAACCAGTCATAACTGTCAATGTACTCTTGTGGCATGGGATTTTAAAATGCTTTTGTCATTCTCTTCTTTTCCTTTAATGTTATGGTTTGAGAATATCAGCTGACATTTCATTAGCCTGGGAGATAAAGCTGGATTTGATATTTTAATCTGGCCAATCTAAAAAACATAATTAGAAAATGGGGTGGAAATTTCCATAAAAAAAGGGTTAGAAATATTTATACGAGTCTTGAAAACTTACTACTTAGGCTTCATAGTGTGCATTTGTGAATGTTTGCATTTTGGGAGATGTTTTTAAAATATTTTTCAGGAATGGGACAGAAATAATAATACTATTTGATTTTCAGAAAGGTTTACAGTATGTTTTTGGTTTAGGTGCTAACAAGCATTAGAGCTGATAAAGACCAAGCCAATGATGGGCTTTCTTCTGCATTACTTATTCTCTATTTGGACTCAGCAAGAAACCTGCCCGTAAGTTATATTCTGATGGATACCCTTTTGTCATGGGTATCCCCTGCGTACTTCCAGCATGTCTTGCCCGGTAGTATGGCACACTGCTTTACTAACACACATTATGCCATGTTTTCTATACTTTCTCTCATTTCAAAACGTGTAATGTAAGGTCCGCAAGTCTAGTAGTATAGTATTATAGATATATATTTAATAAAACATTACTTTTTATCAGTGTGATTTTTCTTTAAAGAATGCTCCTTTCCTGGACTTGAAAGGCTGCATGTTTTTATTACACAGTGTTTTCCATAAATAGTATGGGATTAGCATGAGGAATTTTAAGGAACTAACTGGGAAAAGGCCCACTTCCTTCAGTTCAGGTAAACTTGCTTGCTTTCGTTTAGGGTATCTGTGGTAGATTTGAAGGTATTGAAGTCCTCATCATGAAATTAATACTGTGCAGTTGATGTTACAGTGGCAGAATACTTGTACGAGATCTCTGTCAGGTTGTCATTTGGAGTATTGTTTATTTGTTTGTGCAAACCCCAAAAAATTAATGGTTCTGTCATTATATGGATTATATGATGGGACTGTGAAATAGCTTGTTTATGACAAGCACAGACTGTTTGGTAGTTTATTTCAGGTTACTAAAGTACTGTTCCTGGTTGTAAATGATAGCAGTGATAAAGTAAACCCTACCATAAATAGATATGTGAAGCTTAACACTGAGTTTTGCTGTTTTTCAGCATTGCTATTAGATGAGAAATTCTGGAAGTAATGACTAAAATACTAATCCAGAGAATAAAGTTTTCAAACTTCAGATTTTTTGCATGCATTTTAAAATTTGCCCGCTCATCTTAAATTGAAGTTAAATGCTGCATCAAACAGAGTGGTAACAAATGAAGGCTTAGTAGCCTAAACAATTTACATCACTGACTAGTGATTTCATGTCTGTTCCAGGATGTATAGAGCAGTGTTTGGAAGTAATATTTATAAGTTATTTTAAAAGCTAAAAAGATGTAGCTCATTTGGAATAGAGCCCCGCATTATCTTTTTAACCTCACTGTATTGGGTTCGGGGGAACTCTGTAACTTAGCAGAAAAAATGTAGAATTAGTCTAGTACAGAGTAAGCAGAAATAGAATAGAATTATGGTGTGCTTAACATCAGTTTCAGAATATTGCAATACACAGAAAAAGTCCATCTGCCACCTCTTTTGTGCACTAGGGTAAATTGAACCCATTTCTGTATTTTCTTGTTCAACTACTGGATTTTACTCAAACTGCTACAAGTTTAATCTATTTGTTAAAATACACTAAAGCCTCTTACTTCAAATGAATAGTTTAAAGTTCTGTGATCCACAATTTCCAATTTTTTTCCATACAACTCTGCTTCTCTGTAGTAGATTAGGTTCTCCAGCAAACACTTGGAGGCTTCGTTATAAGTTTAGCTTTTTCCCTTCCTGTTTTAAACAAACATTCTGTAACGTTTTCTCCCTCCTTCAGAAAGGTTGGGCTGCAAGTCTTGAGTTCTACCTACTTTTGGGGACAGTATTTTAATTTAAATGTCTTAATCAGTACTTCTAATCAGTAGATCTCTAAACTGTAGGGCACAGAAAGGGGAAGGGGAAGTTCTTTGCACAGTTAGGAAATTTGGGAACAGGATCCCAAATTTCTTATTACTGTGTCTGATGTTCTGTCTATAGTACAAGATTGCCTGGGTGGGTTGAGAATAAGGATGGGTATAGTGTGGGACCTGTTTAACCCTCGGTTTTTCTTGCTCTACCAGCCCAGAAAAGCAGTTGCTACAAATCTAAAAATGACTCAGTGTTTAACTTCAAGTAATTTTCTTTCCAGAAATATGTTATAAAGAATATAATAGAAAGTAACACTGAACACTTGAAAATTCCATTTACAACAATGAATTTAACACAGTATTGTATTATTTTAAGTTGTCCAAAACCAGATACAAAAAGGCTTCACAGTTAGATGCAGGGAAAAATATCATGGGAAGGCTTCTTCATGCAGGAGAACTGAAAAGTTTCCTATAGATTATATAAAGACAATGCTTCGATAATGCCATGCAGCTGCTAGACAAACCTCAGTGAATTATAGCGAATACAGCTTCTTTATGTCCATTTGATTCTGATATGGAACAAGATTTATGAGACTAAAAATTAAAGTCTGCTGGCTTCTCATGTTGTGTTTGTATTCACTGATAGGTGTCATGTAGTATAATAGCAAAATTAATTGCTCTTTTGGATTGCTTGTATTTATGGGGAACAAAAAGTTCAAAGAGAATGAAGTGTTAAAATTACACTAACTGTTCTTAATAGTTTTGAAGACTTTGGTCCCCAACTTCAGTGTTACAGCTGAAATATTTTTTAGATGAGTAAGTACTTCTTGTTACATTCAAAATGGATTTCTTAAGTTAATGCTTATCATTGGTACGTTTTAGATCTTGTCATCAGCCTCGTTTTGTTTGAGTTATAGTGGATAATTCCCAGCACAGGCATTTCTTTTGCACAGATCCATCATAGTTGTGGGTTTCTGAGACACTGGGATGATTAATCTGAAATATGTTTCAAGTGCAATAGAAACAGTGTAGAAGGCTGGTCTCTAAATTTACTTAGCTGGGTTTGCCATATAAATCTGAACTACCAAGAGTAAACTTGGAAAGTGGGTTAATATATCTGAATAATTAATGAAAAATAAAAATCAAAAAACTTTCACCTTGCTACACTACAGAAAGTCATTTAACTGATGAAACTATTTGTAATGACAAATATTTACTTACTTTTTGTTATCTGCTGTTTTCTCTGGAATCCTTTGACTGTTTTCCTTAACTTTTTTGTGTAGTAAAGCTGCTTATGCATTCATTCTGCCACAATCCCATCACTCTGCTTTCTCCTTCCATTTCCATCTTCCTAAGAGTATCTACGAGGGAAACTTTGGGTGTGGATACTTAAAAGAGAGGAGAGCATCGGGACTAGTCTTTTGTGAAAACACTACCTCACTCTATAGAGCACTATTTGTGAGTTCTCTGGTATTATTTGTATTGTACCTTTTATCTGCCAGAGTGTGGATTAGTGCTACTAAAGCCACTCACTCTAGTGGAATGAGAGCATGCAATTTGTTTTGCTGCATGGTTTCAACAAGTGTGCATTGTTTTTGTGCTATTTTTATTGCATTTTAAAGGCTACTTAAATTTCATTGATCAGCATATCATTGGGTAAGTAAGTAACTTTTTATGATAAAAACCCAAGATAAGTTTGTTGTAAAAGCTCTTACATTTAACTTAAATTGCTGATTCATTGAGAAATAAAATGCATACTATACTAGCACGCTGTGTGCTGGTGAATTGTTGGCTTTTATTGCAAAGAAATTAAACTAATAAATATTACAACCAACATCCCTGTAGTTTCTTTAAAAGGTGATGCACTCAATGTTTGTAAGAACTTGCAACCTCTCCACACTGGTTCAAGTATTGCTTTAAAAATGGGTGTGGTTCTTTGTGCTCCCCAAAATATCAATTCCCTTGTAAATTCTATTTCACTTCATGATGCTCCTTGTTTTGCAAATTCCCAGGCTCCTTTTCTTTTTTTCAAATTAGTCTGTAGTCAGGAAAATCCAGGCTAGGGAGAACCACCAATTAATATTTTTTGCTTGAATTTAATGTTATGAGATTATTACAAACTAATGAGCCTCTGAATCTCTTAGTCTTAAATCTGTAAACACAACCTTGGTATCCTCAAAAAGAATGAGAATCTGTCTGTTCAGAATAAGCACTCTTTTGCCAGAGAGAGGTGGGCATACCATTGTGGATTGTGCAGATAAATTTGTTGCTGGCTGGCTACTTGTGGCTCATATCACAAACCTCAATTTAAAAACACCTTCTCCCCTGCCCCCCTCCAAATCCCAACAAAATCCATTTCTGTGGTCCTTTCAGTTAATTTCCCTGTAGAAGTTCCTTGTAAAGTATCAAAAAAGTTAGATCTGTTACCAAATCTTGTTAAAATGTAATGAGTAAGAAATGCAGTTCATAAGCTGTGGTTCAGTTATCTTGGTATTAAGACTGATAACTAAAAGAAACAGCAACTACTTATAAAAATGCTAGATAGATCCTAAAAATAATAATAGTTTTTTAAAAAATCGAAATGCTTGTTAAAGATTGTAGCCCTGATGTTTGTGTTGATCTCAGGGTCTTTGCATTAGGATGTGTCGTCTACATATGGCAGCATCTGTTTAGACATCGCACAAAACTTTGCAAATCCCCAAAGCGATTTGTGAGTCGGAGTGGAACAGCAACCATTTTAAGAAAGCCAGGTCTGGATTTTGTCCAACAGCAGTGTTGACTGCCTTGTTCTGCAGTTGGGTGCTAGTCTTGCAGCAAGCAAGAGGATGAGATTTATGGCTGGAGGCTGGGAGAGAGGAGAGGACTGTAGTAGCCCAGAGGTAATAACAGCTTCAGCAGTCATAAAACTGCACCTTGTTTTCAGGGCACCTTCAGACACGAGGTATTACACCCACATTCACACCTGCAAGTTCAGATACCTAATTGACATGTAACAGGAGTTACTTGGGGAAGCGGGAGCAGGGGGATTATTAAAAAGTGGACTCACTGTATATAGGGAGAGGAAACTCCTGTGCCCTGAGTGCTCTCTGTTCCTTTCTAGACAGTTTTATTGGCTGCTGGGAACCTAGATTCATGACACCTAGTTCAGACATTTACCCATTTAAATCTGATTTATCTAAAGTTAAGGAGTATGAAAGTGTTCTTAGTCTAATTTCTGAAAGTGAGTAACACAAGTGTTAGGATACATTATCATTAGCTCATAACACTTTTTTTTAAATTTAGTGTCTATACAACATGTAAATTATCCGTATTTTAAATCAGCTGTTACAGATTGGGGACTGTCTTCTGGTCGTCAACTGAGGATGCACTCACAGATTTAGAAACGTCTAAAGCCCCGTTTTAACCCCAAGCAAGACTTAGTGAGTCAAAAGAAGTAATAAGTTGTACTCCAAAGCACAGTGAATTAGGATCGGCTTAAAAACAAAGCAGCTTGCAGTGTAATTTATGGGTTTGTTATTAGGATTTACTGCAAACGTTGCTGGCTATTACAGAGTGCTAGCCTGAAACCTGACTTATTCCACTCTGTCAGTTGTCAATATAGTTCTTGGATACCTGTCCCCTTTTCCTATAACTGCAGAGACACTCAGAACCATAGCAAGACAATTTTGTCACCCAAGGCAGGACCTTTTATTGGCTTTTTATATTGAATACTCCCTTTTCTTCTCCTAGTCTCCTCCCGCCCAGCCTTTCAGCCACCATCCTCATGGACCTGCAGCTCCTTCCCTTGAAACCTGAAGTCTGGCTTAAACGTATTTGCCCCAGCTGATGTCCCTCTTGGCCTTTCCTTGCTATGATTCCAGAGGAATTGAGACATGTTCAATATCCAGGAATCATTGGTTGCCTGCCTTTATAATTGATCACATAGGTTTGTTTTTGACTTTTAAAATTCTTTGAAATAATAATATAGGGGGGAAATAGATGTGTACTGAATATGCAGGTGCAAATGTGAAGGAAAGATGGCCAGTAAGTTGAGGAGCAGTTTAGGATTCAAAATATTCTTGATGAATTGCAGATACTATCTGGAAAAATAAGGTACTTTTCCATAGAGGTCATTGCACCCATATAATTATGGGATGGAAATAGCTGTCTGATGGATAGCTCTACAGAAACAGATCTGTAGTGTTGCTGTATCATGCTGTTATGAAAGACAAACACCATACTGTATGTAGAAAGAGGAGTGTAGCCTGTAAGATGTATGTGCTAATCTGTCTGTTCTACTTAGCTGTTACTAAGGCCCCCGTTTTGGCAACAGTGATTTAAGATCTGAAAGACAGCGTTGATGATCATGAGAAAGCCAGTAAACGTGACTAGCAGAGGAAGAGGAACTAGGATGAGTTTAGCCTTAGGAAGTAAAGGTGGGGATGGAAATGATAGAAGGCTGCTGCAAACAACATGACTTTTTCATGTCTGTCAGAATTCAGGAAACAGTGCTTAAACTTCAGCAAGGAACATACCTGTTGGGCATTAACAAATCGCTCTAATTTTCTAATTTTTCTAAGGAAAAGAATAGTTAAACATTAGGATTGATACATCTAGGGATATTGTGCAGTCTCCATCTTTGAAGGTCTTTAAGTGCAATAATATCAAATAAATAGCTGTGGAAGATTCCTTGATTTTATTTTAAGAAAAATAATGATTAAAAAAAAAAATCCCACAAACCCAGCCAAACCTTATTTCTGGTTTTCTCCGGTTTCATCATGTGGTATGTTCATTCTGAAATAGAAATGTTAAAGCTGAATGCCAGGGATCTCGTCATATGTATTGGCCAACTTCAGGATATGACATTCCAAAAGAAAATGTAAAACTGTGTTTCTGCACAAAGGTTAAATCTCTATTCAAATTTTAGTCACTTTTGGATTTGAATTTCAGGAAGGCATTTCTTTTGGCAGAGCATTAACAGTGTTGGTTCCTGTTCATAAACCAACATGTTTAAAAAGGCCATTAGGCAATTTTTTTTGTTGCCACACACTACAGCTTTTAAAGCAGAATTCTCCCTTGAAACAAAAATTTGTGCTTGAAGAAAAAGCCAGCCATAAGTCTACTAACTTGAAATCTGTTTTATTTCAAAATCGTATTTCCTGAAATTATTTCTTATGAGTCGAATGCAAATTTTCTGTAATATTTTTGTACTTTACAGGTGTCACTTCAAGGACAATATGTTATTCTTAAAATAAAATTGAAAAATTTTCTTAGTTAATGGAAAGTAGTCAGAGGTTTTGTCCTGCTAAATCAGTTCAAATTCCTATTGTTAGTGTATTTGCATGTCTTCGTTCAACTGAGTAAAGTAGTAGACTTTCAAGTTAGCATCCAGTATTTGTATCATGCATCTGCTGAAGAGGCTCAAATGACAGATTTTTGTAATTATCTAAGTCCTATCAATGCTTTTAGCATAGTAATTTCTCCCATAAAAGGACTCCTTTGCATAGTTATTGACTTATCATCAGAGAAGCTTCTATGTTGTGAAAATATACTTAACCAAATTTTAAAAAGATTAATTCAGAAGGCAGTCCAGAGGACATCAGGCATTCAATATAACCTATTTTGTGAAGTTTCTGTATTATGGTAAAAACCTGCAGAGGGAAATATAAGTGCACTGAAAGTGAGTATAATATTTTTAAAGCAGAATACAAACATTCAGAGAGGACAAGAGGGGGGAAAAAAAGTTTTGTTGGACTTTTGTTGTTGTGGTTCCTTCATTGTTTTGTTTGAAAGATTTTTGGCTTTTTTTTAGGTTGATTTTTTTCCCCCACTTTGTTCTATGTTGTCGTGTCATAATTAATTAACCTAGTGAAATTGCTTCATTGCATGACTTACTAACCCTTCCTATGTTCATTCTCTCCTGACTTAAAAGCATAATCCATTAGAAATTAACCCTGATGGCTTGAAGAAGGCTGCTGTTCAGAAAGCCCTAAAGGTAAAACTAATATAGTTGTCCATTTAAGGTCACAAAAGTAACTGGAAATGCACAAATGCCTGCAACACTCCTCTTCCAACAGTGGACAGAATTTCTGTGGCCAGATACATATTCAGTGCAATTCCATTTTACTTAAATTTGGTTTCAAGAAGCGGTCAAGACATTGGTAAAATACTGTGGGAATGTGAATTTTAGATCAGTTGAGTGGAGTATAGACTGCTGTAGACAACTGGGGGAAAAATTACTCCTGAGAATTAATATGTAGTAGTAACTAAAGAACAAGGCTGACATGAAAGCTAAAACATCTTTTACATACTGAGTGATACTTTATTGGTCAGTTCTGAATGACTAACCAATAAAATCACTCTCTGACATGTTTTGAAATAATCTTGTTTCTGCTAGATGTTTTTAGAAGGCTTTGCATCTTTTATATAAGTGCTAAATAAATTTAGCACAGCTTTTTGATACAGAAGACATAGAGTTGAGACTTGGAAGGGATAAGCCAAGTTCTCAGCTGGAGAAGGTTGGACAAGAGGCAGTCTCTAACAGACTGTCAACAGCAAATCCCTCAGTGGCGGGTGTTAGAGGTGCATTGTAAGTGTGTGTATGTATTGCTGCCTATTTAGCATGAATTAAAATTATTTCTATTTACGTATCGGCATAAGCAACAAGGGTCTTTTTGTCAACTTCTGTAGTTTCATCATTTTATGAAGAAAAGGGAGTTTGGGGCACCTTTCTACGAACAAGCAAAAAAAAATGAAACAGATTTCACCTACCACTTTTACACACCATCAGTTGGAGTGTAATCTGACTTTCTGTTCCTTAAACCTTTGTATTCTGTTGTATTTGAGAGCTAAATATTTTTTATTAGAAATCATGAAAAAAAGAAATGCGGCATTCATCCAAGAAAGGAGTGCTTTCTTAACAGCTTTTTTTCTAAAGGAAAGTGTGTCACTAAAGGAGCAGTGTGTCACATTAAAGTCAAGTAAATTTAGTGGAAGTATGATGTACAAAATGTAAGTTCAGATCCCAAAATACCTAAAATATGCACATTCTTAATTTTAAAAAACCAAAATCATTTAATGAATTGGTTGTAATTGTGACCTTACATGCATTAAGTAGATTTTAACTAACTTTCTGTTTACATACCTGATCTATACAATTTCCTACATGGTAGAATTCAAAGTATATTATTAACCATGTATACTATATTTTCTAGGCCTTTTAAACTGCGTTAATACCTGCTTGAGATGATTAACTTTCATGTCTAACTTTTCTTTCTGACTTAAATATTTGTTAGGTTAATTTAAAATTTGTGAAAGACGTGGTTGGGAATGTTCCTTTGTGTATATGATTTGTTTCTAAACTGATGTTTATTTTCACAGTTTGATGTAATGCTATACACCTGGTGAGCAAGGCTCAGATATGGCAGATGGTTGATTCTCTAATAAAGAGTATTTGGTAAACTGTAGAAATATACATCAGGTACATTACAGTGCATCTTCTTTCTCCCCAAACTGAAAAGGGGGGAATATCAATGTTCTGATAGTACATCCAATTTAATAATACTACTGCAATGTAAATGAAGTAAGCTTCCCGAGTTTGTGCTTTCTCCATATCTCCCATCTGCATGCAATATTCATTTTGCAGTCTTAACTATGCTTCATTAGTTTTGGGGGTTTTAATGCTCATTAAAGGATAAGAATTTGCTCCTTACCAATTTCAATCGAAGAAAATGGAAAGGAGTCTAAAACTTCTGCTTATTTGTAGCGTTTTCAGCATATTTAGGGTAGTTGAATGCCTTTGTGTTAATGTGTTCATGAGTTACTAGCCAGTCTGCCATTCAAGCCTGTTGAATAAAATACTGAGAATACTAGATAAGCATATAGTAGAATGCATATGATTTGTTTTTTTAAGATGCAAAGATTTAAGTTTCAGAGGAGAGAGGTTTTGCTTTATTCTGAAGGCAAAGTTTTTGCTTTTTCTTTATCAGTCAGGAAAGAAAATAAACAGCAATCCCAACCCACTTGTTTTGCTGTCAGTTGGACACAAGGCACAGGAAAGTAAGGTAAGTTGCTACTCTTTATCCTTGCCTCTGTCTGCAAATGTTTGGTGGCTCCGCATGCTTGGCATTGGCTATCAAGCCATTGAGCACATCCAGTGCAGTAACAGTTACCACCAGAACTGAAGTTGCCAGCAAGAAGCCAAGGATTGAATGGGTGCTTACTCCATTTAAACTGTCTGTGAGGAGAGACCAGATTTTTAACTATTTGTAGATGTCCTTCCACAGTAGGTTCTGTTTTGTAGCTGGGATTCTTACAGTAGTGATTATATAAATAACAGTGTGGGCAAACAGCAGGCTTCAAAATTCTGATCAAGTTTTGAAAATTTACAGAATCACAGAGTTATAGAAATGCTGCTGTCGAAAGGGACCACTGAAGAACATGGGCTTGAACCTTCTGTGTAAAGTAGGGCCTTAGATTAGCCAAAGTGCTGTGTAGCTCTCAGGAGCTTGTAGTTTAGCTGGGCTACTCTTATATCTGCTGCTTTTTTGCTTTGAGTTATGGCCTACTTCTGTGCTTTGAGAAGGCTGTCCTGTAGCACTCCTGAGCTCCTTTGCCCTCCAAGGTAGCCACTCATGGAATCCCTTCTAACAGTTCCTAGGGCAAGTTGAAATCTGCTTTTCTGAAGTCCAAGGCTTTTATGGTAGAATCATAGAATAGTTAGAGTTGGAAGGGACCTGAAAGATCCTCTAGTTCCCAGAGACACCTCCCACTAGACCAGGTTGCTCAAAGCCTCATCCAAACTGGCCTTGAACATTTCCATGGATGGGGCATCCACAGCTTCTCTGGGCAACTTGTTCCAGTGTCTCACCACCGTCAGAGTAAAGAATTTCTTCCTAATATCTAATCTAAATCTCCCCTCTTTCAGTTTAAAACCGTTACCCGTTGTCCTATTGCTATACTCCCTGGTAATGAGTCCCTCCCCATCTTTCCTGTAGGCCCCCTTTAGGTTCTGGAATGCTGCTATAAGGTCTCCCCAGAGCCTTCTCTTCTTCAGGCTGAACAACCCAAACTCTCTCAGCCTGTCTTCATAGGAGAGGTGTTCCAGCCCCCTGATCATCTTTGTGGCCTTCCTCTGGATCCACTCCAACAGGTCCATGTCCTTCTTATTTTGGGGGCTCCAGAGCTGGACGCAGTTCTCCCGGTGGGGTCTCACCAGAGCGCAGTAGAGGGGCAGAATCACCTCCCTCGACCTGCTGGCCATGCTTCTTTTGATGCAGCCCAGGATGCGGTTGGCTTTCTGGCCTGCAAGCACACATTGCTGGCTCATGTTCAGCTTCTCATCAACCAAAACCTCCCAAGTCCTTCTCCTCAGAGCTGCTTTCAACCCATTCTCTGCCCAGCCTGTATTTGTGCTTGGGATTGCTGCGACCCAGGTGCAGGACCTTGCACTTGGTGTGGTTGAACTTCATGAGGTTGGCATGGGCCCACCTCTCCAGCCTGTCCAAGTCCCTCTGGATGGCGTCCATCCCCTCCAGCGTGTTGACTGCACCACACAGCTTGGTGTTATTGGCAAACTTGCTGAGGGCGCACTCAATCCCAACATCCATGTCACCAACAAAGATGTTAAATAGTACTGGTCCCAGTACTGACCCCTGAGGAACGCCACTTGTCACTGCTTGCCACTTAGACATTGAGCTGTTGACTGCAACCCTTTGAGTGGACCATCCAGCCAGTTCCTTATCCACCGAGTGGTCCATCAGTCAAATCCAAGTCTCTCCGATTTTGAGACCAGGATGTCATGTGGGACAATGTCAAATGCTTTGCAGAAGTCCAGGTAGATGATGTCAGTTGCTCTTCCCATATCCACTAACACTGTAATGCCATTGTAGAAGGCCACCAGATTTGTCAGGCATGATTTGCCTTTAGTGAAGCCATGTTGGCTGTCACTGATCACCTCCTTATTTTCCATGCTCTGCTTTAGCAGAGTTTCCGGGAGGATCTGCTCCATGATCTTTCCAGGCACAGAGGTGAGACTGACTAGCCTGTAGTTCCCCAGGTCTTCCTTTTTTCCCTTTTTAAAAATGGGGGTTATGTTTCCCCTTTTCCAGTCAGCGGGAACTTCACTGGACTGCCGTGACTTCTCAAATACGATGGATAGTGGCTTGGCAACTTCATCTGCCAGTTCCGTCAGGACTCATGGATGCATCTCATCAGGTCCTATGGACTTGTGCACCTTCAGGTTCCTCAGCTGGTCTCAAACCTGGTCTTCTCCTACAGCGGGTGGTACCTCATTCTCCCCATCCCTGCCCTTGCCTTCTGCAACTTGGGTGGTGTGGCTAGAGCCTTTGCTGGTGAAGACCGAGGAAAAAAAAGGCATTGAGCATCTCAGCCTTCTCCATATCCTGGGTAACCCCTTTCCTTCTGGAGAGGGCCTGCATTTTATCTAGTCTTACTTTTATCACCAATATGTCTATAGAAGCTTTTCTTGTTGCCCTTGACATTCCTGACCAGATTTAATTCTGTCAGGGCTTTAGCTTTCCTAACCTGATCCCTGGCTGCTTGGACAATTTCTCTGTGTTCCTCCCAGGCTACCTGCCCTTGCTTCCACCCTCGGTAGGCTAATTCTGCTATTTGTTTTCCTCCTGTCTTTTAGGATCTTAAGCTCTGTGATCTTATGGTCCCTGTAGCCAAGGCGGCTGCTGCTAGTCAAATCTGCAAACCAATATTCCTTATTTGTAATTAGTATATTCAGAAGAACACCACTCCTGTCCAATGGTTGAGGACAATCGTAACACAACAGTGTTTGTTTCCTAGCACAAACTCTTCAATTGCTTGTGCACCTCTGTGCTGCTTTCCTAGAAAACATTAGAGTAGATGAAGGTCTGCAGACCTGAGACAGCTCAGCTTTGAGTCATCTGAAGAAGGTGTCGTCCATCTTCTTTTCCTGATTGGGTCATCTGTAACAAATGTCCATAATGAGGCTAATCTTGATGGTGATCCCTCTGATTTTGACCCAGGGCATTCAACGTACCTGTTGTCTTGTCCATAAGTAACCTTTGTGTGTTCAAACAGCTTTTTAGAATAAAATAGCGACAGTGAAGTGATACCTGGAGAGGCAGATATATGCACTATGGGTGTGTTCTGGTTTTCTTTTTTTTTTTTTTTTTTTTTTTTTTNTTTTAAAGTAAAAGTGTCAGTGAGCCAAAAGGAGAGGACATATAATTTGGCTTCTTCATATCCTCTCAAAAATTGTTACAAAGCCTAAACCAAATCTTATATACAGTCTTAATTTTGATACTTATTAGAGAATGGAGATAGAAATGAAAGTAATTTGTTCCTGGAGATAGCTTTTTTTTTTTTTAATGAGCGCTTCCCCACTCCGCCACCATCCCCAAATAATGGGTTACTGAAAGTAGTGAGATTTGGCAGTGAAATCTTCCAAATGGCTACTTGGAGAGTAGAAGGAAAAATACTAGTAGGGAATGTGCCAGTCTGAAGACCTTGCATTTGTTCATAGGCTGGTGTGAAGTAAAGAGTCTTTAGCAGGAGTTTTACTTTACATACAGCAACTTTAATGCAAAACATATTCTATTACATGTCCTGGGTATAATTTTGTATGTGATATTATATATGCCTTGGGTAGATCCCACTTGGCCTTTGTTAAATATGTCAAGTTTCAGACACCAATTTTGCAAAGCCAAAATGAAAAATGTACTCAACTCTTGACATCGGCTTTATTAGAAAAAATTGTTTTACAATTTGTGTGCTTCCTGTTCTCTAACTTTAGATTCGATACAAGACCAATGAACCAGTATGGGAGGAAAACTTCACTTTCTTTGTTCACAATCCCAAAAGACAAGATCTTGAAGTTGAGGTGCGTTGTCTCACTCTCTTTAGATACCTTTCTTTTCTAAGATGTTTCAGTAGTAACATTCAGACATTACAGGCTGTTATGAAATGAGACTGAATATGTTGTGAACACCATTAAAATTATACTTAGAGTGTTTTTTAAGACTAGGCTATGAAATGATTATTTGCATTTACTACTAAAAGGAAGAAATACTTTTAGTGTTTAGTACTTTTAGTCTCTCACCAGAAGAACATAGTTGATGATTGTCTTACTTAAAAAAATAAGAAAAAAAAAAAGAAAAAAAGTAATTTTTGATATGTGTTTCGAATCTTAACAGTCTTAACTGCTAGCAGAAATTGCTGTTATGTATGGCTGATTTGTTTCCTCTCTCATCCCAAGGAGGTCTTTGCTTTATCCAAATACTGTATCCCTTTACACTGCTGATATGTCATTTACACAGTTCCAAGAGCCTGACGAGTAAATGAGTACTGTCCGAGTTACTATTCCTCTAACAGTTGTGGGAGTTCATTTTCACACAGACCATTTGGAAACCATGTAGTTGTTTGATAAAGGTCGGGTAGATATAGATGGAGATGTGATGGTTAGTTTTCTGTCTTGCTTTTGCTGTAGAAGATAGGGATGAGCAAACCAGGCCTTGAGTATATTTGCTATTTCCTTCTTCAATGTAAAGGAAACTTATGATCAGGGAAATTTGGTTTAAGACCATTCGATACTGTTTGGATGTTTTGTTTTTAAATAAAACTGTTCTTTTATTTTCTTTCTCTAAATTCTTACAAAGCAAATGATACAAAATGACTTAGCTTCTGTGTTCCTTCAGGTGAGAGATGAACAGCACCAGTGTTCTTTGGGGAACTTCAAGCTGCCTCTAAGCCAGTTGCTGGAAAGTGAAGATTTAACTATGCATCAGCGGTTCCACCTGAGCAATTCCGGTCCAAACAGCACTATAAACATGAAGATTGCACTCAGGGTACTTTAAAGCTTTTCCCATTGTAAATATCTGAAAGCATACTTAAGACCATTGTGACTTCTGGCCTTCTAGCTTCGTGAAGAAGATAGTACATTTCCTTGGGTGTCACAGTGCCGCCAGGTGTCCTTAGTTGTGGCAGTGCTATCAAGTACACAAAGATAATCTCTAATTTAAATACATTATCTTTCAAAACTGGAAAATTCTCTGACCAAAACAGTGATCAGCTGCATTAATTAAGACTGAGGTTCCCTGTGGTTTTAGGGTTTTAGGTTCGGAAATCATGTTTGGAATCTGAATTCCTTCAAGTCTCTTATGACTCAGCAGGCTACAAATCAGTGAAATCACCTTTATCTTATAGAAACGGATCTGAGGTCGTGACGGTTTAAAAAGAATAAAGTTTATAGGAAAAGGGGAAGTACCTTCATAGTACTAGAAAAATAGACCAACTTTCAAGCACACTGCAGTTTTGAAGATGAAACTTGCATACCTGAAAGTTGGTTTGTCTTTTTTTCCTGGCTAAATTACTTGGTTTAATAAGCTAGCATATCTCTTTGCAAACACTGTCAAACTTCTGTTAACTTCTGTTATTTGTTCTTTTCTAAAGCACTTTGTTGCTTACTTGTCATCAATAACTGAAAATAACCTCTAAAAGAGAGAGTAAGGACAGGACAATGAGTGAGAAGAACTTGTGATGTAGGATTAAATTTCAAAAGATTGGAAGAAAAAAAATATAGAATAGCTTTCCAGGTGGCTAGAGCTGCAAAGTAAATAGCACTTGCACCAGAAGTGTGTAGAGTACGGGAAGGGAATAATGAAGTGAATAATTCTAAATTAATGGAAAATTTCACATTGCTTTATAGTTACTGCAGTTGCCACAAAGAAGATGGAGCTGTGTTTTGCTGCACAAAAAGTTTCCTGTTGTACAGTGAATGAGTATAATTGTGAATATTTTTGGTCCTGCATTAGTGTCTGAACTTAACAACTTGTCACCAACCAGTACACCTGTAGAAACAAATTTGTTCCTGTTTTTTATACTGGAAAATGGTAATATTATATGTATTTTTACTGTACCTAGGTCCTTTCTCTTGAAAAGCAAGCAAGATCTCCAGATCATCAACACTCAGCCCAAGTGAAAAGGCCATCTCTTTCCAAAGACGCAAGAAAATCATCTTTTAAGCCTCAGGTTCCTGTTTCACCACCACCTGATTCAAATAAACCTGTTCCAGCTTCCCCAGTGACTGATACGGATAAAAAGACTGATACAGCGGAAAAAAGCCAGCCTCCCAATGCTAGCCCTCAGTGGCCAACAGATCTCAGCCGAAGTTCCTCCAGCCTTCATGCCTCTAACTTCTCTTATTCTCCCAGCCACCTCTCAGTCAAAGAACCTACTCCGAGCATAGCCTCAGACATATCTCTGCCTATCGCCACACAGGAGCTACGGCAAAGACTACGACAGCTTGAAAAGTATGGTGTTAATTACTTGGTTTTGTAGTACATCTAAGTTGACTTATAAAGAATGTCGTCTGTGCAGCCAAAGAGAAAGCGCTTAGTTTGCATTTCAGTGATTTTATTTCCTGTTGCAGTTTGAGCCTGGCATTTGAAAATCAGTCATTGTGATTTTTCTGCTTCCTCCCAGTACCTCAGTTAGACAGATTCTGCAATTAGAAGGTACCTTACCTTACCATTGCGATGATCTGCAAGATAAAGTCCACCTTGTTCTCATAGCTACACTGTGTAGCGCTAAAAAGAGTGGGATGGCAAGAGGGAAGGATGTTTTTCAATACAACATTAATCATTTTCATGGCAATAGTTGCCTGTTTCACCACTGAATCCTATTAGCATTAATATTAAGCCAGTTAAGCTGAATATAGGTGGTCTTTTAAAATTACTCAGAGGGATAGTTGACTATAAAAAATGTCAAATGAATAGTCAGTTGCTATTCAATTAATGAGGATTGCTGCAGCCATGCTTTCTCAAATTCTCTAATTTTTTTTTACTTGCCTCAACAGGCAGCTATACTTACCAATAAAGATAGCTGAGCAGCCATTCTGCTCTGAATAGGAGAATGGAAACCATTAATTCCCTCTTCATGTAGCTTCTCTGTGAATCTAAGTAGAAAGATTCTGATTTTTTTATTTGTAAGGGATTGAACCAATTGATCTTCTTAATCATGGTGCTTGCTTTTTATTTAAGCATGACCTCTATTTGTAAGTGTAAATTGATTGTAATCTTATTTTCAATGTGGCATGAGCTACAGAAAAGTAAAATGGCTGTGTTTATACTATGATTTAAGCTTTTAAGACAGTAAGTGGGTTTAAGCATCACTATTTTAAGCCAAGAATACTTACATTTCTACGTTAAGAGAATTTAGAAAAGAATGAGCTGGTCTTCTAGTTGGTTCCTGACGATAAGTAAGAGTGGCCCATCACTGAGGTTTTCATTGCAGTTTGCACCGTTATTCTTTCTATTTCTTATCCTAGATACTTCTTTAATGTTTATTTTAGGATAAGCAAGTTCTTTACTGATCATGGTTTTCAAAGAACTGAAGAGCAGCTGACCTCTAAACTGACAAGAATACCTCGCTTATTTTGGAGAGTAGGGCTATTGGAACTGAAGTACAAGAAACTGATGAAGATACGCTCGCATGCTGATGTATTCTCTCTTCTTTCGCATTGGTCTAGGGAAAAGTTAAATGGATAATATATGATTTCTGGGAAAACTATTCAGCATATATTTCAGTTAGGTCTTACTTTAAATATGTGTTTTAGAAACTAAGCATAGTGTTCTACCTTTTCCTGCAGTGGAACAACTCTGGGGCAGTCTCCATTAGGACAGATTCAGCTAACAATTCGGCATAGTTCACAAAGAAACAAACTGATTGTAGTCGTGCACTCCTGCAGGTGAGCATAAAATACCAAATTTCATTCCTGCGTCTATTTCTTTATAAACTTTGTCATATCTTGACTTATCTTCTTAAATTGGTTGTCTGGATGATCTTTGTTATTTTTAAAATAACATACTAATTGTAATTACGTGTAAATACAAAACCATACAGAGCTATACTCAGAATCAGTAAAAACTTTGTTGAAGATTTTGTTGTGATTTTGTATTTGTCTATTATGCCTCTGTCAGATTGTAAATGAGAAGGGCATGTAGATTAGCTTTCAGACACTGCTGAGACAATCTCTAAAAGACTGAATTTTTCATGGGGTTACAAAAACGCATAGTTTTTGAAAAGCCATATCTAAACTTTTTATTGGAATTTAAGAAACATTGTATTCCCACCTCTGCTGTCTGCTCACCATTTATCTAACCTTGTACAAGTCACTGCTTGGCTTTTTTTTTTAGGTTTTTTTTACCGTTGCTATTAGCTATGTGCTGTATCCTGCGCATCATACCGTGTGCAGGATATCCCACAACTGATTCATGTACTAAATTAAGTGATAGTAGTGTAGATGCTTATATTCAGCAATGTTTCATTTATTCTCTACATGTTTTTCCTTTTTTTTTTCCCACTGGTCGCAGAAATCTAATAGCATTTTCAGAAGAAGGATCCGATCCATATGTGCGAATGTATTTATTGCCTGATAAGAGACGATCAGGAAGAAGAAAAACACATGTATCAAAGAAGACCTTAAACCCAGTGTTTGATCAAATGTATGTTTTAAACCATGTGTAGTAGTTTTATATTGTGTAATTACAAAGCCGTCAAATTGAGGTTTCTCAGCTGAATGGATGAGCTGTTGAAACTCCTAGTTGTCACCACCAGACTTGGTCGTACCTTTCTCTTCTGCTAAATTGCTCTTCTCATCCTTCTGGTCCCTGTTATCACTACAGCCCTTCTTACTCTCTTACCAGCCACTTCTCTCTTCTTTTCTGCCTTATCCTATGTTAGGTACACCCCCTTTGTGCTGGTAGCTAAGCAACAGTGTGCACTTTTCTGGCAGGTGGCCTTCAATCTGGGCAATGCCGTGGGTATCCCTTCCTTCTGGGCAGTGTGTTGATTCTGACTGGCCGATTGCCTCCTCGGTAGGCCTGGCCACCCAGTGTCTCTGCGTGATCAAACTGCTCAGTCAGTCTACTTGGTGGCACTTCTCAGCACCCAGGGGGTCTGGAAATTTCCTTGTAGGTTATATCCTGGCCCATAGGTTGGGAGTCGTACAAGCTTGTGCAACATATTGCATAAAAATCCTTATCTTTGCACTCAGCTTTTTGATGGTAGTTTCCCTCGCGTGTACCCCTTCCTCCCCCACCCATCACTTATCAATAAAGACGACCTTTTTCTACAGACAGAAACTTAATTTGGGGAAAACAACACTTCAGTCCATTCTGTCCAAGGAAAATCTGTAAATCATTAGTTAGAGGCTCTGGTAGGTTTTCCTGGTACTGCAGCTCTCCTCTTTATTCCAGGTAATAGATTTGTTTTACTGTGCCTTTCCAAGTAAAATGTATTGCAAAGCAATAAAGCTGTTTAAGAACTGTAGTGACAAATAGATGTAGATTGTGGTATAATCTTGCTCTCACTTTCTGTAGATTTCAGATCTAGCAAACAAAATGTGTTCTTTCTTAAAAGTTGATAGGTTTCCTTGGTGTGCCAGGAAAGAAAAGAAGCTCTGGTTCTAGAGGACTGGGGATCAGTAAGACTGACCAGTCTTTCCCTTTTGGAGAATAATGATACTGAGCTGTCAAGATAGCAGGATTCCTCATTCTCTGTAGAGTCAGTGGTTGACATCTTCCTTGTTTTGTTTGACTTTTGTTTGTTTTGTTTTACCTGTGGCTTCTAGAGCCCAAATCTAACAGAAGTCTCCAACATTTGATGTTGATAGTGATCATATTGAAGAAAAATTTTAGGCAAAACATTGGGGTTTTTTTCTTCATTTATCTCAGATCTCATTTTTTGCCTGGGGAGGGGGATGGTTTGGTTCTGATTTGAATTGTTGTTTAGCTGTAGGAACTGAACTTGCACTTCAGGTACAAAATTCTCACTAAAGCATCACTTTGCCTTTCAGATTTGATTTCAGTGTTTCCCTGCCTGAAGTACAGAGAAGAACACTAGATGTAGCAGTGAAGAACAGTGGTGGTTTCTTGTCCAAAGATAAAGGGCTGCTTGGCAAAGTAAGTTGACAACAAGAAAACTCTGTTATACAGCATGTTATTATATAAGACTAAAATCCTCTTGTGATATGAGCTTGTTAGTTGTGACTGAAGCACCTGATTCAGGTATGAAGCTTTTAAAAATTACAGATGGCTTAGATCTCAAGCTTCAGTAAGGGAAGGAACAAACTGCAGAGATAGATGTCAAAAGATGAGGCAGTACTCTCTTCTAGAGAGTGGCAAGTTCTGAGGCTCACAGTAACAAAAGAAATCTGCATGTCAGACTTATTAATCATACAGTCAGAGGAAGAAAATAACCAGTAGAAAACAGGTGATATCTCAGAAAATGTTCAGACAAAACTGGGAAGACAAACGAGTACTTAGAGAAGCACACAGAACAAATATATGTTTAGTAATTAAAATTCCAGATTGTAAAATTCTTGAGAAAGAACTGCTACTGGGGACGTTCCCAATGCCAAAACCACCTATTGCATTTACAACTTCACTGTTCTATAGGCACTCATTAAATCACTCTATCTCCTACACATGTGATTTGGAGGATGCAAAATGGAATAGTAAATTCCTACACCCTTGCGAATTGCCATGTTAGAGCTCAGTAAAGAGAATGAAAGATATCAGAATTGTGGTCAGTTCATGGTGAATGGTGTTCTTAGTTTTCCTGTTTACCAGGAAAGCTGTTAGCATAAACACATCAGCTGATTACCATTGCCAAGTTATGCCACGTCCAGGAGCCTGTGAGGTGGTCTGGGACCATATCACTAAAGGGTACAGATTTTTAGGTGAAAAACAGCAACTTGAAACTTGTCGTAAAGTTGGGCAGCTATGATGATGACAAGAATGTAAAATACATTGTTTATTAATGGCATTACTTATAGTTTACAGAATTACTTTAAAAGACATAGAATGAAAGGCAGACATAATGCATTGATTGCTAATTTAACTTTCCACAGTTATTAATACCTCTGGCATCTGAAGAACTTGCTAAAGGCTGGACCCAGTGGTAAGTATAATATTTCCTTTATTACTAATAATACTATATACTAATAATGGGTGTATTAATAATAGTTTTAATAATACATGCTAATGTAAAAAAAAAATCCTTTGTTTGTGTCATTTTCAGGTATGATTTAACAGAAGATGGGACAAGGCCACATGGTGCAAGTTAGACCCATGGATACGGGGAATTCCCCATGCATAATTTTGCCAACCTTTATATATTTTTAAAGCGTCGTTCTCACAGATGTACCAACATTATTTTTATAGCTTTATTGATTTAGTTCTTAGACACATCCCCAATAATTTTGTAACACTTGGTCATTTTATGTAGCCATAGCCCTTCTCATTGTTAAACTTTGTATTTTAATTTGCTAAACAATTTTATGTGTTACTGTAATGTGCAATAGTACGGTAAAGTAACCTTCTGTGTTTAAATTGATCTTTATGATGGCTGTACCTATTAGAAAGTGAAAAGATTATGTTCTGCTGTTTTCCTGCCTTGTTTTATATCTCACCAAGGTATACTGTACCATGTAAATATATACTATTTTTTTATAATTCTTTCATGCTGGTTTGAATTCAGAAGAAAATTATAAAGGATATAGATATTTTCTTCTAAATGCATGTTAATTTCTTCAGATGAATCTTTTTTGTCTTTGCAGCACAATGGTCTTAATCATTTTGTGATATTCTTCAAAAACAAACTGCAGAAAAACATTTTTACTTTATTGTGTTCCTGGCCCAGTGTGGCTAGCTTAAAATGTGCAAAACATTAACATTTTAATATTTATATACAAATGTATTATTGGGAAATCATGCTATAGAATATTATAAACAAAAATGAGAATTCTATAAATATTGTATAAATAGAGGCTGAGGTCCATGAATCACAGTTTCTAAATCCAAGTTTTCATTTAACAGAGTAAACATAACAAACAGTAATGTTTTATTATACAGGTTCACTTGGATTTTGTTATTTATTCCTGTACTCTATAGTACTAGATATGTGACCTTTTGAAGGTATGCAGACATGGGGTTTTCTGTATTATAAACAAAATCTCTAACGACTTAAAACTGTCCTTACTGCCATGTTTCACCAATTTATAAGGCATACAAATCAGCTTGCAATATAAGTTCATATAGGAGGCATACATACAAGACATACATTATTTTTATTACACAATGCTGTGCTAAATAGTATATTATGCTATACCTTCTGTAATACTAAAATTGAACACCAGTAGGTAAGAAAGTGTGAAACTGAGTTAAAACTGACTGTCTTTACAGTTGTTTCATTGCTACTTAGTGTGTTTGGTGCATGGAAAAAAAAAGCACTGCAGTGGTCCACACAGGTTTCTTGAGATTGAATGGCATTCTACTAAGCATTGCCATCGTCTGCTGCAAGACCAGCAGTGATACAATTAGCACAAACTGATAAAAGTAGACAGTTGAGAGTTGAAGGGGGAGCATCAGTCTAAACAGCTGAGCTCATACCTCTAATTTTATGAATTAGGGGCATTTATTATTTTTTTTTTAATTCAGAACTGATTTTCCTTTTTCTGGTAAGTTTTCTCAGACTGTTACAAAAATGTGCATTAAGAATCCAAGAGAACATTTCAGCTCTTTCAGAGCCAACGCCCTCATTCTTGGATATGTATGCAATTAGACAGACAAGGTATATTATTTAGCTAAGATTCTAGAATGATCTCTCAGCCAAGAAAGAATTTTAAAGCAGAATAATAAACTCCTGAAATTAGCTTTATTGTAAGATTACTGATAGAACCTTAATTCTAGATGTAGAATATGCCTACATCACTAGATGTACCAAAGTGCCTACCATAGATGTAGCTTTTTGTCTTTTTCAATTTTAAGAATTGACTCATTTCAGTTTGTCTAAATTCAGTTTAACACGAACATTTGTCACAATGTGTGACACGCACACATACACGTCTATACAGTGATGGCCTTCTTATTGCCACATTTTATACAAGACAATTTAGCAAACAAATTTGCATTGTAAATTTTGCTGCTGTAACTTTCTGATGAGACTGGGCAATAGGGAGAGGTTCTTTGTAAGAAAACATTTCCATTTGAAGGCTTCACTCTATATCGGAATGTATGAGTATCTATATATATATACACACACTCATCTGTTCATATAAAATGTAATATATTATGAAATACATATTTTCTTTGCTAGTTCTCTATTAAAATGTTAAGAATGGAAAGACAGAGAATTATTGTTAATGCAATGAAAATGCAGAAAGCGAAAGCTGATCTAAATAAAGGAGGTCTAAGTGCAGCAGTTCAGCATAATTGCCTTTTGCCTTGGCTCAGCCCAAGGTAGAAGGACTTTTGCTGTACATCTTGGCCAGTGACTCCCCAGAGTTTAATCCATAGCCCACAGATGGGCTGTTAGACTGATTCGGTGTTTTAAGTCTTAAGTGAAGTCTGGAGACAAATGTTAGAAGACTGCATGTAAACAAAAACAGTGCACGTTTGTCTTCTAAAGTCTCGAGGGGGGTGGGGGGAGCCTGTTTGGGTAAATGTCAGATGATAGCACAAAGTGAATAAATAGAACACGTTTCCAAAATAGCTCACAAGCTGAAATTAGGGATAGGTTCTGAAGAGAGCCCAGATCCCATTCAGGAATCTAAAATTACGAGATTGAATTGTCATTGTAATTCAGCAACAGTATTTCCCGTTGACTGTAATCAGTCCTGGATGCCAGACTCTTTAGAAATGTTCTCCTGAGTGAATTTGGATCAGAATATGACTGCCTAGGTGAGACTGATTCTTTTGATAGTGGAAACAAACCTCTGTATTGTTACCAAATTCTGATTGTTCTCTTTATATGGAAGTAGGAAGGACAAACATCATTTCTCCTCTGGGTGAAAACTGCACCTCATTATCAAGTCAATGTATTCAATATCAACTGATAGCTTTTCACGTAGTTCTTGTTTATCCTGTGCCTTAAAATATGAACATATGAAGATGTTTAAGAAATGGCTAAAAATAAGCTTTGTTACCTGTATGTACCAACACGTTCTCTACTATTGAAACTGTTTTTAGAATTACTCTGCTTCACTGACAAGAAAACCAGCTTTCTTAGTTATAGCAGTGGTATAACCCAAACTCAAATCAGCATGCGTATCACCTGGATTTGGATTAAAAGAATTTTCATTTTCTGTCTTGAATCCTTTATCAGAGCTGCAGCAAATGGTGAGAGTTGAAATGAGAACAAAGGGTAATCAATTTTGTACAGATTGCCTTTTTTGCTCATGTAATTCTACATTATGATGCATGTATTTATTCAATAAATGGTTCATATGGAAGTCAGTGTGTTGCTTCCCTCTACACGCAAACTCCCTTTTCCCCTCTTTTGCATATCCCTGTCCTATTAATTAGTCATACAAGGAGGTGAATTTTTAAAATATGTATGCATTGCATGTAAAATACGTAAGGTCTGCTGCCTACCCTAACATAGGTGTAGGCAGATTTTTTGGGTTTTACCTGANAGTCTGCTGCCTACCCTAACATAGGTGGCCTTGCTGTAAGGTGTGTAGGCAGATTTTTTGGGTTTTACCTGAGAGAAAGCAGAGTGAGAAGTACAGGGTACTTCACTGGGGAATTCCTCACTTGTTGGTCTGGAAGAGACTCACAAATAAGAATTAGAATGTCCTTTGTTCAATGCAAGTGGCTAAATTTTTTTCTCTTAAAATGATCAGTTGGACAAATTGTCACGGTTCTAGCACTTACTCATCAACTGTCGTGAATTATGTTTTCAGAAGGACCTAGAACCATTGCCTTGGATTTAGAACCAGCGGATTTCTACGTGTGGCAATCTTTTCCTGTCCTTCCACCTGCTGGTTAAAGCAGATACTTATAGAAAATACAGCTGCTTACTGCATAAATAAGAAAAGGGGTATTGGATCCTCTGTCTATTACAGAAAAACAACTATAGAAATTACACTGTTTGTATTAAACATTCATTTTTAATTAATGACAATACCATAATTAATCATGATCCCTCTTCCCTTAGACAGCTACAACTTGTCTGAATTCCTAATAGTCAGTCAGTTTTCATCAGCCATAAATAAAAGCTGCAGAAGTTCATCACCAGTCACTATCACATTTAGAAGGGAGCCCACTGGATAATCTTTATTGATCCAAACTACAAAATTATGTTCAGTTGGGTTTTTTTGGTTTTTTTTTTTTCTTTTTTTTGCGAAAGGAGAGACCTTCCTTTTTTAGCAGAATAAAGGGCTTCTGCTAATCAATGGGAAGGCAGCTAAAGCCACATAAAAGCGTGCCCGTCTTCCTACCTCCCTCGTGGCAGGGTGTTTCTGGACGGCACGCTTCCTGGCGGTGCCGCTACTGCTCAGGCGTCTGCATTTCCCACACTTGGATCCGTATCAAACCTTCCCTCAGCCCCGCAAGGCAGGTGGCGACTGGATCAGCGCCTGCAAAAGAATGCTGCCTCTGTAGTCACGAGATCTTGTTAGAGAGCAGAAATAATTGTGCAAGACACTCCTCCAGATGGATTTGGTATTAATTTGGTGGGCTCAGCCAAGCCCGGATGTTTTCTTAATATTTGCTGTACTGTTTACACTGGTTTGGGCCATCGTTTCGTTCATCCGGTCTCCACCCAAGAGCAGTATTTGCCAATACAGTTCCCAATATGGTTATTTTAGGTATTTTCTCAGCTAAACGCTGAATACAAAATTGGTTTCCTGTGAGGTTTATGTTTAAATCAGTTTGTTTATTTATGTTCTCCCCAAAACAAACTCTGAATGTTACATGGTGCCTTTGATATTTGGTAGAAAGAACCAAAATCAAGATGTATTTGTGGCTGTAGCTGGTTGCTGAAGGAGTCTGACTTTTTAATCACAAATGGTGTTTTAATACATCTTAACAAAGTGCCTAACTTCATCACTGTATGCTGTCCTGCTGGTTTCTAAGGCGAACTGTCAGGCTCTCAACAATATTCTCAGCCACCTTCTGAAATACGTTATTTGAAAAATGCAAAGCAGCTAAAGTAAAAAATCCACTTGTATTTTTTTCAGTGTTATGCAGTGAATTTAACTGCCAGATTAGATGGCAGCTGGGGGAGAAAAGCTCTCTAATCTGTATTCATGTGATAGAGGTGCTGCTCTCTGTTCTCGCCCTCTGCGGGGAATATTGCCTGCCAGTCACCTGCGGTGGAATCCAATTTGAGCAGCTACTGCATCGCTGTTCCCTCGGATGCTACCGAATGGAAGGCAGCCTCTCTTCCCACCGTGTTTCTTTGAGTCCTCAGTAGCCGTAAACTTTATTGCAAGGGAATTAAGGGCTAATAGTGACCATTCATCCCTTTAAGATCCATACCGAAACGGGTTCAAGGACAGACAAAGCCAGTCCGGATTCCAACCTGTCACAGCCGGGCTGCGGTAGGGGCGGTTCTTGGCTCGGGGACAGTGGGGTCCATTCCTGCCAGGACTTGATAGTCCAGCTGCCCTCAGAGCTGGGCGCGTAGCACCTCGGCCTGAGGGCAAGAAATGACGTACAGAAGAAAGCTGTGAAGTCCCAGCCCCCCCGCTGTCCTGTGGTGTCATCCATCAGGTGCGCAGCAAGAATCCGGTGTGTGACTGGTGATCAATTGTATTCATTTATTTTCTAAGCACAGTAGTTCCTTTCAGCTGAAGGTTGAACTCAATGACCTGTGGAGGTCCCTTCCAACCTGAATTCTTCTATGACACTCAAGTACTTTTTATTCAATGCTAAAATAAGACCAGTAAATGTACTGGAGCTCTTCTGCAATCTTGTGCGATCCGTGCAGTAGGGCTTCCCGGGCATTGTGCTGCCTTTTTTTAGGCTCTAGAGATGGGCACGCAGCAACTCCGCATGGGCAACCTAAGGGGGCACGTAGTGGGAAGTTGTACGCTTTGAGTCAGGATGCAAAAATTGTGTAGTCATTAAAAATACAACTTGAGTTGCAACATAGATAATGCTAGCAAAGTGCTAATTGTCTGTAGGTACTTAATGAAGGTCATTAATTTTACTGGATAACTGGGATGAGACTCCTAAAACCGGTGCACACGTTTAATGGTGGTTGTTTCCAGCACGGAATTTCAAATAAGTTTTTTTTTTTTTTGGATTTGCAAGCTCATGTGTTATTCTGCAAACTCTCAGAGACGGACAACTGGAGCTTACCAAGCATTTCACAGAGATTAATAATTTAATAAAGAATATTTTGCAAGACAGTTCCATGCAGACTTCAACACGGGAGAAATGCTTCAACCGATAGACTGAAGTCCCTGACGTATTTTGCAGTTTTTCATTGCCAGCTGGAAGTTTAGTTGAAGTTACCATGTTTTCAACCTAGAATTGATAACGACCTTTTACTTGTTTTTGCATGAATCACAAAATGTTCTCTGAGCTAAAGCAAATATGACAACCACTGAATGGGTGCTCTGTTGTAATTTTCAGCTCAGAGCCCAGCTGGATAAATTTAACGAACTGTGACAATGGCATCCAAATGAAGACCTGGGGATTGTCTCTAGAGCTGTCCTTCATACAGGTGATGAAAATGAAAGGAAGGGTAATGGAAATGGCAACTGTTCTAGGTCTTTTTTTTTACTTAATGCATCTTTTCAAGTTCAGATTATTAGAAATATAAAAAATGTTTCATTTTTAACATTTTTTTATAAACCATTTCAGTTTTGCTTATCTTTTCATTCACAATGAGACTTTAAAGTTTTTGGATTTATACTTATTACTGCACAATTTTTGTTTTCTGAAGATACTGCTACATTCCACTAGATGGTAGTGCAGACCCTATTCTGAAAAGCCTTTTTTGCTGCCTGTGTTCGCTTCTTGTGCAATAATGAAGTGGTCGGTCGGGATTCTAAGCATCTCTGGGAGAGGAGCCTGAAGTCATCCTGGTTTAAAAGCAGTGAAAAAGAGGCATGGTCCCCGCTGCACTCTGCTCTCCCCCTTCGCTCTGAGGCACAGGTGATATGAAAAGAGTTTCATAATGGGGCTTAATAATATCTGGATTCAGTTTGCCAAAATATTTTTCTAAAAGCATTTAGTCATGAGGCACTGGGAAATAAAACTACTGGTCCATGACTTGAGGAAACATGAAACTTCTCCTGGAAGATGAAGGTTCTAAGTTCACCATAATGGCCTCTGTCAGCAATTTGCATAGGTGTTTGGTGCCTGAGATACCTAGCCCAGACAATTAGAGCTGATTATAGAACTCCCTTGAGGAGCTGACGCAACTTTAATAAGATTAAGTGCAAAAACTTGAAATTAATCAGACGCAGGCAGAAGTGAAATTACAGTTTAAGACATGGAGAAGGGCCTTGACCAGCTCATTTGAAACATCATCATGCTTTAAGTCTTTATTTCTACTGTTGCTTCCAGCCTGAGACTGGAAACTCGGGGTATCTCACAACAGTGGGAACCATCATGGAGCAGTACAATAAACACCGGGGGCAAAGGGGGCAAGGATCAAATTCTACTAGAAAAAATATCTTACAAAACAATTTTCCTTCGTTTAAGGACACGATCGGGAAATATTTGCCAAATCACATTGTCACAAAGTCTTGTGACACTAAAACCATTGGATGCACAGGACAGGAATAGCGGACAGGGATGTGTGAACCAGTGAATGTGTGAGCACTTTCCAGTGCCTGACTCCAGACGTATCCCCTGAGATGGATATCGCACAGAGCAAGTACCGCATTCACTCCGTTCCCTGTCTGTTCGTTCTGCGTGAAGGAAGCTGGACGTGCAGCCTGTAAGAAAAGCACGACGGGCTTTGGTTGGGTTCCTGGTCTGGATCAGGAGCATGGGGAACAACCGCGTCTCAGCCTTGACAAAGCCAACCTTGATGTGAGAGACCAGAAAACGCTGGTATATTCTCCAACTGATGTAAAGTAGTTTGTCATGTGCATGTATGCATTTACACATACGTATACATACATACATACATATATATATAAACCAATATGGATGAGCAAATCATGTCCATTCTGATATTTATACAGTATTTTCATGTGTCATACTAGACAGACGGAACAGAGACGGTGCCATATCTAGATGATGCATGTCTATCACAACAAAACCTCTAAGAGCACTTCTAAAATTAATAATAATATTTTTGTACATTAGAAACAATTCTTCTCTTTATCCATAAAGACTAAAATAGAATTAGAGCTGAAAAGAGAGGGAACACTTACAAAACCTGAAAATCTCTAATAATTCAGAACGTTAAATTTAATAGGGTTAAAGTAATGTAGACGTGCCAGATGTAACTGGAGCATTTTACATCTGAAATAAATTAACTGACAAACTAGTATTATACATTTACTCATTGATGCATACTATTCTGAAAGATGTTAATGACTCTATACTAGAAAATGTTTGCTGTAGTTATCACAAAGTGATACTCCATATATTTACAGTGGGATGGATTTAGATATCAAATATTGTTATTGTAATTTCTTTTTGTGCACATTTTATAGCATTTCAGAAATCTTTCAGTTTACATGGTACTAATAGCAGAGTAAAATTACTGTGATTTATAACACTGCCTATAAGGAAAGAGGGATAACAGTAAACTCATGATAATAAAGCAAATAATAAATAACTATTTTATAATGAAGCATAATAAAGCAAAATAAATAAAGTTGCATAGTTTTCATGGTGTAAATTCACCTCGGTGTGGCTGCCCCGCGAGACAGGCAGCAGTGCCGGCACGCGCCCAGGGCATGGCAGCTCAGTGCCTCTGCGGCATCCACTGCTGCTCAGGCCAGCGGTGCTTCCAAAAAGGTTTGTGGTCCCTCTGCCCACTTAATTTCCTTGGGTTTGTTCGAGTTAACAAGGATCATTCTTTTTCTTCTGTAGTGAATGTTTTTTTTTCTACTTAATCTCTTAAACTCTAAAATTGTCTTGTGTTAATATTAATAATTTAAGGGAAATAAGCAGTTTCACAGTCTAATCACACCACCACTGGAAACTGTCAGTTGCCTCTGAATGAAGGATGGCATGATTGGCAGGAGTACCTTCAGGCAAGGGGAGAGCTGGAGAAGTGGAATAGTGTGAAACTTCATCTCTCTCCCATGCTGTTCGGATTATTTATCAAAGTATGTGAAGATCAAAAAAAAAAAAAATCAAGGGAAATGAATACATGTAAATTATTAACAGCCTGCCTCAGAGGATGAGCAGATTTCGTGGATACTGTATTGACTATAACAAATTTTATTACATATTCAAATGAAAAGAAATAGGATTAACAATTCTAACATGTTAGGAGAGAATGTGTACAATAATCAGAAACTATTATCTAGAAAATATTGTAAATATGAAAAAAATATATAAATGGCAAGAAAGCATCTGGCATTCAGGGACTTACTTGTTTATTTTTTACAAGTATTTATAATGTTGAATCATATGGGTTAAAATCGAATACTTGCTATAGTCCAAACGACAATGTTCTTGTGAGAGACATTTGTAATTGAGATCTCTTATACAGGCCACCCACAAGAATAAAGACTAGTTTATGAAGCGGTAGCACAAAAGCAAATCTTTATTTGCTGTTGCTCAGCAACCGTGTGTGGAAGGCCCATTTTTCATTTTTGCCTTAACTTGACTTGACAGGAAAATGATAATAAATATGAGATTATTATCACAGGGTATAGATTATTTTGAACAGATGAACAGATATGTCAAAAAGAGGCATGTAATTCCGTACTCTCGAAAGGGAGAACATTAGAGAAACTGCAAATAGAGTTGTAGCTTCATTACCGGCTTGCAGTTCATGCACAATTCTTGAAAAAACCTACAAAATGCTGTTCTGCCTCTCCCTTTTCTCTGTGTGGTCCTTCAAAACGAATCATTTGGTGTTATTCAGTATGTTGTTATCTGTGTCAACTTCTAGTTTCAATACTATGAAAAAATCATTCTGTGGTTGCTATGCAACACAAATGATAAGCTAAAATATGTTTTAGTTCGTTTGCTAAATGGATATGTGCCCGACTAAATAAACAGTAACCAGGTGACTAATGTAGCATCTAATTAAAAGACTAATCAAGGTAGTAATGACATATTCAGTCCACACAAGACACAATAAATAGATCCATCAGTTCGGATCTAAATTGGCAAAGATTTTTAATACATGCAGAAAGGATAGTCATTAGCACAATGTGTAAATGTCCATTTTCATACTTTATTTGCTTTTACTTTTTTACAGGTATGATGATTGCTCGTACAACTTATTTCAAGCAAACTGTTTCACATGCTTCGTGCACTTAGCTGAATACCTAACTGAAGAAATAAAGTTAAATCCACAGGAGCTGAAACAACCCTGATTCTTGATCCTTCTTCACTGTAGAGCAGCAAAATGCTCCCTTCTTTTGGTACTCTGCTTCTGGAAGCCAATGCCTCCCGGCCGTCGCAGTGTGCGCATTCAGGTTGGAGGACAGATGCTCTTTCAAGGGATTGCCCAGGGACCTGTCTCTCCGGGGACCTTTCTCTGCGGTTGCTGGTAGGCGGGTGTTGGTAATGTGCCGGATTGCCTTTTTCACACTCCTGAGGAGACAGGCCTTTGCCTAGGTGGAAATACAGTGTGCGGTGGGGTGTGTGTGTGTGTGTGTGTGTTTGGCTTCAGGTGGAGACAAGGAGCGGCACTGAACTGCCGGTGTGCACTTACGTTGCTCAAGAAGATGAGGTTTTTGGTTGCTAATTCCTTCTGCTACATTGTCCCTGCCTTGGGTACGCGACCCTCTCAATTACAATTTGTAAGTAATGTAACCCATTCTCCTACAGTGCCTACAGTACTTTCTGTGTGGCACGTATTTGTTTTTAAATCCAGTTATTTCAGAAGTTTCACGTGGACTCGGTTGATGATTCAGGAATTGAAAGTTTTTGTTTTCAGTAACATTAGTCATCTGTTACATACACTTTTTTAAGCAATAGAGAATAGCATTATTTATATGGGATAAGCATATAAAAAAACCTATTTTTCATCCTATAGTCTTCAAACTGTATAAAAAACAGGTAAATAGTTTACTCAAAAACTTTAAAAAATAAACCAGGAAAAGTCTGTAAGCCAAATATATATGGCAGAAAATCTGACAAATCTTAATTTTGAATACAAACCGATACTGTGAGAGGAAGGATGAGTAAAGAAGATTCTATGTTAAAAAAATATTAGCAGAAGGCATAAATACTACTAAAGTATTGAATTTTTACATGTAATATTAAATAAAATCTGAATTGCATCATGCTTTTAAAAATTACAATCTGGAAAAGTCCAGCCAGATGTGAGAGCTTTTATGGAAGTTATTGTAGGTTTTCTGTTTGTTTGCATAGTAAAGCAGCATATGCTGTACTGCTACCTCAGACTGAAAGTAAATGATTTCAGTCAAGCACCTACCTCTTCTGAACAACACATCCCGAAAAAATATTATGCTACTGCAAATGCAAAATTGAAAGATATAAATTAAGCCCTTAACAAGACATATTGACTGTTTTCTGGTTTGCAGAAGAGCTCAAACAAATGCAATGGGGAGTATTACAGAATTTGAAAGCTGATTACGCTTAATTCAAGGAACTGAGTCCAACTATTTCTGAACACTGCAAATTAAGTTTGAGAAGAAGCAGAAAGCAGCATTTCCTGGTATATTAAAAAAAATACTTAGTTATCAAAGTGTAAATATCATCTGGCCTACATATTCTCCTATAAATTCTGGTGAGTACCCTGTGTAGCTCCTCATCATTTTGGATGAAGAACACCTAACACATGTACTGTTCACCATCACTGAGATTAAATGTGTGGCTGTCAACAGTAGCAACAAAAACATTCTTGGAGAAAAAAGTCACCAGAGTAATCAAATGGATGATACAGGTTTTGTGACCTAGCAGAAATGGCTATTGTAATAACAGTACTTCCACATTACCCGAGATCCATGGAAGAAGGCTGTTGTGGTTGAACTCCAACCAGCAACTAGGACCATGCAGCCCCTTGCTTGCCCCAGTTTGGATGGGGGAAGAGAATCAGAAGAATGAAAGTAAGACAAAGCTCATGTGTTGAGATAAAGAGAGTTTAGTAAGTAGAGCAAAAGCTGTGCACAAAAGCAAAGTAAACCAAGGAATTCATCCACTACTTCCATGAGCAGGCAGGTGTTCAGCTATCTCCAGGAAAGCAGGGCTCCATCACGCGTAACAGTGACTTGCAAAGACAAATGCCATCACTCTGAATGTCCCTGCTTCCTCCTTCCCTCAGCTTTTATTGCTGAGCACAGTGTCATCTGGTACGGGATATCCCTTTGGTCAGCTGTCCCGGCTGTGTCCCCTCCTGACCCCTTGTGCTCCCCCAGCCTCCTCGCTGGCGGGGTGGGGTGAGGAGCTGAAAATGCCTTGAGAGCTCAGCAACAACCAAAACCACCAGTGCGCTACCGACGCTGTTTCTCATCCCAAATCCAAAGCATAGCACTACACCAGCTGCTAGCAAAAAAAGTGAACTCCATCCCAGCTGAAACCATGACAAAGGCATAGTGTTTCTTAAGCCTCTAATGTGAATTTAGCTAAACAAGTCTCATCCCTGTGTGAAGGCATTGAGACTTTTTAAGAGCTAGCTACAGCAGGCTAACAGTAAGCTGGTACATAGATTTACTCCCCATCAGCCACCTCTGGGTAACCGGGTGCTCCTCCAGGGACAGATGTGTAAGCGAGGCCGCCTTTGTTACGGACTGAGAGCAGAAGAGCGCCATTTCGGTGTAGCGGCGTTGAAGAGCGCGCAGCCCCGCCCGCGCCGAGCTGCCGGGTACCGGGCCTGTCCGCTGCGGGGGGACGCGCCGCCCCCGCCTCTCCTCCATCCCAACGCCTCCGCTCCTCCCGCCATCCCCCGCCTGTCCCTCAGCCCCTTCCTCCATAAAAGCTGGCCGCGGGGGGGATTGGGGACAGCGGCGGCCTCGGCTGGAGGAGACAGCGAGGAACTAAAAGTCACCCAGGCAGCACCGGACTGAAAATAAACTCTCCCCTTCGGACAAACACGCCAAAAAAGCGGATTTTTTAACCCCGCTCCCGTGCCGCGGCGCTACACCCGCCCTCTCTCAGGCCGCCCAACGGCCGCCGCCACACGCCTTGAGGGGAGGGGGGAGGAAGGGGACGGGATCTGAGCTCTCGCGAGACGGGAGCTCTGCTGCGCGCGCCCGTCCGTCCGCCCGCCCGCCCGCCCGCCCGCGCTCAACGGCCGCCGCGGGAGAATTCGAAAGCGGCGGCAGCGCGCGCGGCGGCGGCAGGGCCCGGCCTCAGCGCTGCGCGAGTGAGTGAGGGCGGGCGGTGGGAGCGGGCCGAGGGGCGCGCTGAGGGGTGCGCTGTGCCGGCTCTGAGCCGCAGCCGGGGTTGGCCCCTCTTCGGGCCGTGGGGCGGCGCGGCGCGGCCCGTTCGTGCGGCGGCGGGCGGCAGCGGTACCCAGAGGCGCGGGCTCTTCTCCTGCGCGTCAGGCCGGGCCATCGCCGGTTTGGTTTCCCTGCTGCGCAGGCAGCCCCGTGTGGTCGGAAACGTAACCCGTAGGCCTGAGGTAGGTAAGCGGCCCGTCTGTCTTCCCGCTGCCTCTTCCCCCGGGGGCGTACGGCGGCCTGTGGGGCCCCGGCGAGGAGCTGGCGGTAGCCCGACCCGCCCTTGGCTCGTCCGGGTCAGGGCCCTGCACCGGCTGGGATACGGCTTCACAGCCGGTAGAGGCGGTGTAAGGCAGTGTCCCACCGGGAAGGGGTGGGATGAACGCGTCAGGAATGGCCGAGGATGGAAGGAATGCGGAGGTGCGTCAGTTGAGCTCTCGGTGTCAGCAAGCGGCTGTTGTGCCCCTTTGACATCGTCTTCACCTGACGAGAGAAAAGGAGAGAATATTGTGCTGCCCATCAGTACGTTTCATATAAGTAAATGCTGTTGTCGGTAATGATGGCTAGCTCAATAGGGGGTATCTGCAGGATACACTGTTCTTCCTAAAAATAAAAGTATCCATTAAGAAGTTCTTCTGTTTTAAGACTTGATTAGTAAAAAAAAGAACTAAAAAGAAAGCGTGCAAATACTGCAGCCTCCTGCTGCTATGAATCTAAATGCTGATTCAGATAACTGTAAAGTATTTTGGAGGGACAAACATCTTTGATTTATAACTATGTGGATGAAGAATGTAAGTTCATACATTCTTCACTGAGACCAAAAATGATCTTATTTTGAGATACTTTTTCTAATATTTTGTTCCATTTTTTTTTATAAAGCAAAGAAAAACAAGACCACAATGAAACGTGAAGCATTTTTACAGGTGGTGTCTAAAGAGTCTATTGAAGACTTCTTGACTTATACTCAGAATCGTGTAAGTAAGCCATGACACATGTGTGTGACTAATAAAATCACAAGTCTGTTATTAGTGCAGAAATTTTGTGACATAGGGACAGAAACTATTTCCCTGGTACCTGCAGATGTGCTAGAATAATTCCTGTAGAAAATAAGTTTAAATGGCACTTAAGGGAACATAGGTGAAAAAGTCATAGAATCTTAAATTTTGCTATTTATAAACCAACTAATTTTTTAACACTTGGTTGTTGCATATACATTTTACATTTTTTTTAAATAAATCATTTGTACCACGGTTATACAAAAAAAAAGAAGTTCTTATTTGATGTTGGTGAAATATTGTTTTTATAAATTTCAACATAGGAAAGAGTTTATTGCTGTGTAGTGAATATAAGCTAATATACCAGGAGCAGAGGCACGTTTCACTAGTATTTGTTCATTCATTTGATAGTTTAAGCTGTCCACTTCAGGCTGCGTGTAATTGTACTTGATAGTTCTTTTTATCACAGACTGTTTTAGAGATGGGATAAATTGCTGTCTCTAGATGCAATGTGGAGAGAAGCAGGAGGAACAATAAAACAAATCCACTGAAATCTACTAATTAAAAGTTCATTCTCATGTTGTCTATATGATACTGCATAGTAATAAGAAATAATAATTTGCATTGTGGTGTTTTCCGCTAGGCTTCAATCTGTCTGGTATTAAGATACACACGATTTCTCCTAAACATCTTTTGCTTTCCTTAATAAATGGTATTGTCAGGTTAGTTTCTTAAGCTTTCTAACCAGTATTTTCCCAATATTATCTGTGTCAGAATAAAGTAAGTGGATCAGTTGACCTCTATGTCCACAGAGGCACGAACTAATTTACTAATGTAGCAGATGTATTAAACCTATGATTTCTATGATAGAGATCACGTTCTATGTAATAAGCTTAGAAATGTTTATGTCCCAAACATCACCGAATCTCTTTTTCCAGGAAATTTGCTAGGTTTTTCATTTGCACACCTGTATGTACTTTTAGATGAAAACTTTATTACCAGATTGCCTTTGCTTGGTGTCTTCTTCCTGTTTTTCCCCAAATCTGAACACTTTAACGTGAAACTATTCTGTTTAGGATAACACACGGTACTTGCAGCATTTCTTTTTCGATTAATTTAGTTGTGTTGTTTCTGCCATCTTCATCTAGTAATCTTTCTTAACATATCTTGGTCTATTTGGATTAAAAATTGTTTTTTCATCATTTCATTTTTCATCACCAATTCACAATAGTTGTCTTGCAACAGTTTTCAGTTGTTGCCAGTATCTCTGGAAATTATATGTCACCAGCTATAATGAGCATATTGATTATAACTGTCTTCATGCCTTCATAGCATAAGGGAACACCATATCCAGATTACTTTTTGGTTGTCTTAGAGACCTGAGTTATTTCATACATTTGTTTTTGAAACCTTCAGTGATGGAGGGTGTTTGACCACATCTTAGGATGAGGATCCTCATTTTAGCATCTCCCTTGAATAATTCTTGATTGCTTATCTGGAGGAGGCTGTGGTAGTGTATTCTGTCCTTTAGAAGTGGATATGTAACTCTAGAAAGAAGAAGAAAGTGTGGTTAGAGCCTCACTGCTTTCCTTAGTTCTCGTACTATAGTTATGCCCTGCTTTTTGTACCTATTTTGTGCTCTATCGTCAGAATTTGCCTTTTCAACTTTTTTTTAAAGTTCTGTTCTTAGCACCATTACTTCCTTCAACGTCTCTCCTTTCTAAACCCCTCACCCCCCTTTAATTTTTCTTTTCACTCCCCTCTATGTTTTGTTTCATTCACATCTAAAATTCCAGGGGTTTGCCAATCTTCCTTCAAGGTTTGCCTTGGGCTTTTCACTTTTCTTTCTTTGTAATCTTTTTAAAACATTACCACGTTGTGGTGCTGTTCATTGAGGTCTTTATCAGGTGCTGTTAACTTTTTCCACTAAATCCTGTTCCAATTCAAGAAAATACATTATTTCTTAGACAGGAAAATAGGATTCATGGATATGACTATCGCTCAATGACATTCTTTTCTTGCATAGGTTTTGGAATAATTCGATCTCATATCATCCCAAAGAAAGATCAGAAAGCTTTAGTCTTATTATGAATTCCTTCTTTTTGTTCAACACAGTACAATCTTAATATCCTGTCTTTTGTGTTAGTTTGAAGTAAAGGGCTGCAGAACTCCCTGTGAGGCTTTTGGTTTATTGTATTTGTTTCCAGCTATAGAATAGGATAGAAATTCTGTTATAAATATGTAACAGGATCTTTATTCTCATACCCTTCTGGGAACATTCTCATACTTACTGCTGCTGCTTTCATTATTTTCTATTTTTCTTTTTCCCTTTGACTTTTTTTTTTCTTTTTGATTCCTGTTTTTCAGTGTATTTGCAAACTGAAAATATTTTTATTTCAAGATCATGGACATTCTCTCTCTTTCCTCCAAAGTGTCTTTGATCCAGTAGACCTTCACTTCATTATTGCAAACTACATCTCAAAAATTATCTGTATTTCCTCTTGGCTGTGCCTGTGTTTTCTTCTCATGTTTTCTCTGCATATACCCTTTCCTGGCAGGTTGCCTACTCTTCTTCAATGCTAGCAAGCTTTTTGCGTCTCTGAGGTAAATTCCTCTAGCAAGGTTCTTCTGAGGAAATAGTTCAGATCGGTCTCCTAGTGAAGTCTTCTATAGACACTACTAGTGGCTTCCCATTCAGCAGAGCTGAAGAGGGAAGTATAGGGTTAATGTGCTCAGGAGCTAGGTTTCATTGGGGCAGCTTTAAAATAGTGCAGCATACAGAGCCCTGTTCTGTTAAATTTCTAGTCCTTGTGTAAGGATTTTTGCAAGAGCCATCATCCATCTATATTTAAGATAGCAAAGATATGATCAGGAACTTTAATTCTGTGAAGTTGTGAGCTTCTTAGCCAAGGGTATGGAATTGTCTTCATTGGGACTGAAGTATTTAGAACACATGAGAGACAAATTGATGTTATGGGGTTGTGATTTATGTTCAGTAGTGGTGCTATCAAGGGCTAAAGACTTCAGTCTTAAAAGGAGGACTCTTGTTTCACAATAAGGAGTTAAGCAGCAGGAATTTATCATGCTATTTTTTAAAGAAATACAACTTCTAGACGGTATTTTATCTCTTTAACTGCAGAGGAATGGAAATTAATCCTTAATGTAAAAAAAGTGTTAATTTTAAGAAATATGATGATGCCACTTCACTGATGTAGAAATGTGTGATATCTTCTGACCATTCACAGAAAAATACTTTTGATCCTTTCGACTTGAATGAACTGCTTCAAGAATTGTCAAGAAAGCAAAAAGAAGTACTATGGGAGAGACTGATGCAGCTATTGACGGAGACTTTGATGGAGAACCCTGTGGAAACATGGCAGAGGGTTGAAGATGAGGAAAGTAATGATAACATGGAAGCTGAGAAAGTTCCAGAAATGGTAAAAATCTTGTAAAATAAAAATATGATGAGTATTTCATATTTTCTGGGACATAAAATAGAATATTTTCATAGCATCTGAAAACATGCAAGGATTATCAAACAAGGTCGGTTCCAAACATCATCTCCCTGCCCCATTCTTAACTGACTTCTTAACTATCATGCTCAGGTTAAGCTGAGTTTGATTGTTCTATACTATAAAAGATGAGATCTGCTGATAATTTTAATTATCAAAGAGGGGACTTAGTTTTTTCACCGGAGTTGAGTGGGCTCTTTATATGTCTTATTTCAGTAAACAAACATTGATCTCTTAAATGCTCCTTAAGTATCAGGCATATACTCTAAGAAATTCACTACCTGTTTTATTATGGCATTTTATTGAATGAAGATCGTGAAATCTAGATTGACAAATCTAGCTTATACAGAATTTCTCTGACTCGGACCCTCATAACTGCATTTTGCACTGCAGTCCACGTAGTCTTGAGAATATTGGGGGAAAAGGTTATTTAATTTTGGAAGAAAAAGAGAAATGCAGTGGGGAATTCATTAGGGAGACCTAGAGGCTTGTAGAAAATCCCTCATATGTACAGAGGCCTGTAGATCCGTGTACCTGGATCTAAAGTCACCAGATCTACGCATTTTTGAGTTGCACAAGACCCTGCTAGTTAGGGTCGTCTTAGCTCTCAAATGGATGTGTGTTTGAGTGGTTTTGTTGCAGATGAAGTTTTTAGTGGAGGAATGGATACACATGTACAGTCACAGAGTTATCTACTAGCTGGAGCTGAAAGCCCTTTTCAGACTTTTTGAAGTGGATGTACTTTTAAATCTATCCTTTTGCCTCTTCTTATTTGATAGGTTTTGGGTGCCAGTATGCTCTTCGTTCAAAATGGAAGCATAATAACAATTCAGCTTTGCTCTCTGTTGCTAAGGTTTATTGCTTGTCGTAATTATCTTCAGAGCATAAAGTAAACTGCAGAATTGTTTCCTCAACATTGCTTTCTTTCAGAAACAAACTGTAGCTGTGATCCAAGGAGTGGCAGCTGTAGTTACTGCTTCCATACCTGCAGTGGATGAAACTGTAAACTACAAAGCTCTTCTAGAATGTGTTTTTATATTAAACGGTGCGTACTTGTCTGTTACAGAATACAGCATTATACTGTTTTTTTAGCAGATGAGTATACTAGGCTTTTTGTTTGACCTGACTGGCCTATGGAACAGAATTTACAGGAGAAAAGTTGGTACTGATGTTAGTTCTTATTTATATGACAAAATTAAGGGGGCATTTACTTAAAAATCAATCTAAAAGTTGGAACTGAAGTAGTTTTCTTTCTCTCAACTGTTCATCCAATGATAGATTACTTTCCTTATTCTGTAGCTGATAGTATTTTTAAGGCAAAATGTAAGATCATTGCTAACTGTGGTTCATTATTACTGATCCAAAAACTTGGCCAAAACCTTAAGAGTTAATAAAGCTGCCTAGATACTTACAATGAGAATAAGCCATTAAGATGTATAAATGTGGCAAGAACTGGTCAACATTGTGAGGTATAGTTAGTGTACCAACAGACTAATGTTTTACAAGAATAACTTGGTTTATTGCAGTAAATAATTATTTTATTACTGTTGTAGGTATTCTTCCTGCATTACCTGAACCTGGAAAAATCCTACAGGGTGCTATCCAACGTGTATGTGAAATGTGGTGGGAGAAAGGACTGGAAGGGAAGGAGCAGCTAGGGAAGACTCTGTTTATCATTCTGTTAAGAAAAAGCCTGAATAAAGCTGCTACGGTATACTGAAGCTATATTGACTTTTAGGTTATTACTGAATATTCCAAGAAATATTATCCCTCCAAAATGCCTTGTTTTCCATGTAGTAGTGCTTCTCCAGTAATGCGACCTAAGATATATGTTGGTTACAAAGGGTCTTTTTGGTGTTGCTTGCATAAGCAACATATTAAAACGTTGCCTTCGTTATAACAAACTTTGAAGACTTTTGGCATCAATTTCCAAGTGAACTGGGTTTTTTACATCCTTTTTTTACTATTTTATTTTTTTTACTTTTTTTTTTTTAATTCTTCACTCATTTATGAAGCCCAGTGACTAAGGTTTAAATAGCAATTAACTCAGTGAATTCTGGTTTTAAGTACTATGTTCAGCTACTCATAGAGATTCCTTATGTGGGAAGCTTCATTTTCTGTTACTCTGTACCTCTCTACAAATAATTTATCTTATTTCTCAATTAATGGACTGAAATTCTTTTTTTAAATGTGTGAGTTAGTTACAGTATTGTGGCATACATTCTTTGCACTAACCCAATAAATACTTTCTCTACTTATGTCTGTCTTTTATTTTTCCGTGATAACTGCTTTCATTGTATAAAGTTTCAAAAGTGGAATAATAGTTTTCATCTATTTTGCATGAAATAGCAGCTTGCTTTCTGTACTTAAGCATGTCTTCATTTGTTGGAAGTCAGTATTTATGCACTTACACATATTTTTGTAACTTTTCCCAATGATGTGGTGAAAATCAGTTAATGTTCATAATTTTACAATCTGAAAATCTTCCATCTGTTACAATGCATTTCAAATTCATTATTTAAAATCCTTTAAATGTTTCTTCACATCAAAGCTATACCTCCTTCACTATAATATGGGCTTTTTTTTCCTGTTAGGGTGCAGATGTAGTTCGTCTATGGAATGCACATCAGATATTACTTTGTTTTGATTATGATTCAGAGGAGAGTAATGAAGTCAAGGACTTGTTGCTTCAGTGTTTTATGAGTATAAAACACATCAGAAAAGAAGAGGTAAGCAAACTTTTATCTTACTGTGATTTTATGTGTGTGGGCTTTGGTTACTTTTAATGGTTTTGCATTAAGCCTTTTTTTACAGTACAGTAGGTAGCAATACAAGACAAATCAGCTCTGACTCCAAGCTATAAATGGCTGATATTTCTGTTTCATTTGGAAACACCTTTATTCCCGTTTCTGACTTAAATATTAAACTATATGTCTAAATCATCACTCATGTTCTTGTATCCTGAGGTAATAAGAACCAAGTGCTTTGCTTCAAGTGCATGTCCCTCAATACTTAAAGCCATTCTCTGGAATAATTCTCTTCTTCATAGCAGTTTTTCTTTTATTGGAGACAGATAACTTTAGCAAAATAATTTCCCTTCTAAATGATTCCATTTAGAAGATGGCATTGCCATGGTCTGTCTTAAAAGTCCAACACTCTTGTATTCCTTCTAAATGATTCCATTTAGAAGATTGCATTGCCATAGTCTGTTTTAAAAGTAGCATAAGAAGAACCCAACTTTACAGCAAAAGTAGATTTATTTTATTTGACTACCTATATTTCTCTTAGTGAAGAATTACTGTACTGTAGTTTTTAGTGTGCATCAAGATAGTAGTATCCAAGCTTTTTTTCTGGTTAGGTAACAAGACAACTTGAGATTGGCTCCGAAGTTCTAACTCCTCCTTGCTGGTTTAAAATACATCTATTCCCTTTCATGGAATATATGAACTTCTGTCATAAAAGCAGCTCTGAGGCTGCTGCCTGATTGTAGCATTACGGGCATATGGGGTTTTAAAAATGGTGGTAGGGAGTGAATTAGGTGAAATGTTTGATAGACCAGGTTTTGGATAACAGACACTAAGATTTTTTTTTTTTCCTGTTACTTACACATTGTATTTTAAGATGTTTTAATTTTGACTAAAATTGGGAGGTACTAAGGCAATGTGAGAGGTATGAAAATAAGGAGAGAAAAAAAACATGGGTGGAAAGAGGCAAGGCAGGTAAGACTTTATTGACTGATATTTGCATTTGGTTTTATGTCCTTTGTATATTTCATTTTAGGTCATTTTTTGTCCTCTTGAAAAACTGTACCTATATGTGTTCTTTGTCACAGTACTTAAAATGCCTTAGCTGTATTTTGTTCTATATTAATATTAATTATTCTGTATTAATAATTTTCTTCTTCTTTATTTGAATCCACTGCATCACTTTTAATATTTTATATTCATATAGGCATAGTAAATAATTGGGAATTATATATGTAAAGTGAAACTGCTATATAGACTTCAGAAGCAACTTCTTGTCATTTTTTTTTTTCCACATCTTCTGAGATTTTTAATATAACACATGTTAATTGCTACATGTAATATTTTTTTTCTAAAGAAAGTTTGTACCTTGAATCCTTGGGTGAAACACAGCCTTCAGTATGAAACTTTTCTTTAGTTTTTGGGAAAAAAAAAGTGGCAATAGTCAGACTTGGTACTGAATCTTTCTCCTGGCATATCAAAACACATTCCCTTTGCTCACAAGAATATGCAAGTTTGGTCACGCTTTGCACATTTACTTTTCTGCCCAAGCTTTTCTCCCCCCCATGATTTCTGGTCTCTTGATGTTTTGTCACATTTTCTTTCTCATACGCCTATCTCTTTCTAGGTAGATATGGAGAGTGCCTTACTGCACTTTCTGCTCTGGAGTATGATCATTAGTGGTTTAAATCCTTAATCCCAAATCCTTAGCTTTATGGCTAGAAGGATTGACTGAAAGTAGCAGCTCCCCCAGCTGGGAGTTGCCTTTGCATTCTGTTAGTCCATCCATTCCTTTCTGATAATGGTGAAAGATCTAAACACAAATACAGACTCATATTGATTATGTCCAATCTTCTTAGCAGTTCTTTCCGTTGAATTACTAGTATTGCCTGCCAGGCATCAATTCCAAGTGCTGAAAACTTTGAGTGGGCTTGGGGAGCTTTCTTAATTTCAGTGAATACCTTTTAATATTAGTTGAGGTCTGTTTATTAGCCTAAATCACTTTACAAAAAGCTACAAAGGCTGTCAGTGCAGCTGATAGGTCCATAGTCTGTTGCCAGATTCAGTTCTGACCTGCTTATTAGATTACAACAGTGGGTAGAACTTGATAGGGTATCTCCCTTTTCAGGGCTTCCAGGACCTGAAAGAGGTTCAGGCTGTTCATCTTCAGGCCTGACAAGCTCTAGCGTGTAATCAAGGATGCATCAGCCATTCTCAGACTCTGTTAATTTTAATCTGTACATATTTAGGAATGCTCGGGGTTTGGTTTTGTGTTTTTGTTTTTCTTTCCCCAAAAAAGTTTAACATGGAAGGGAGAGGAAATAATAGTTGCTCCTCCTAATTCTTCTTCTGATTATTCCTAAGTAAGTTATGTTGCTAAGCATTAATGTTAAAATTACAGAGTTTGAGGCTGGAAGGGACATCTGGAGATCATGTAGTCCAACACTCTTCCACAAAGCAAAGTCAGCTAGAGCAGGTTGCTCAGGGCTGTGTCCAGTTGGGTTTTGAATATTTCCAAGGATGGAGACTCCACAACCTTTCTGGGTAACCTGCTCCAGTGTTCAATCACCCTTATAGTGAAAATAAAAAAATAAAATTAAAAAAATATCTCTTATATTTAAGGGGCACTTCTTGTATTTCAATTTGTGCCCATTGCTTTTTGTCCTATCAGCAGGCAGCATTGAGAAAAGTCTGTCACCATCATCTTTACATCCCCTGTCAGGTATTTATATGCGTTAAGATTCCCCTGTGCCTTCTCTTTTTTGGGCTTAACAAGCCCAGCTCTTGCAGCCTCTCCTCATATGAGAGATGCTTCAGTCCCTTAATCATCTTTGTGGCCCTTTGTTCGACTTGGTCCAGCATGTCCATATCTCTGTTGTACTGGGGAGCACAGCACTGGACCCAGGACTCCAGATGTGCCTCCCCAGTGCTGTGCAGAGGGGAAGGATCACCTCCCTCATCCTGCTGAGGGAGTTTAGTTTTAAAGACAACCCACCTCATGTGTGTTCTCTAGTTTCCCTGCCTGGTGCATTTCGCTGATGGTAGATTTCTTGTAGCAACATGTCCAACATGCCCCCAGTATCTCTGCTGGCCCTTTTTCTAATATTCTGTGTCTATTTCTAAAATGCTAATAGTCATACCAAATATCAACATGATGTATGAATTGCCTTGAGATAAAACTGAACTCCTATATATCAGGGATAATATTCTCTTTAGTGCCTGCAGGCTTGTTCTACAGTTCCAGAGAAAAGTATACCAAATTCTTTCCAGAGTACACATCCCAGAGCATAGCTCAATAGCAGCTTAAGCTGATGTAACTCCAGGTTGCAATGATCCTGTTTTGCCATGGGCTAGCATTCCTATTTTCCTCTCCGCAGTATGAATGCTCAAGCAGCTATGTCAGGGGTTGATTGAAGGAGGTAGCTGAGCAGTTTTTTTTCCTAGTAAGATCATTTTTCAGCCAGATTAACTGCCTGGACTGGTTCATCATATGCAAGGATGAAGGGAAGGGGAGGGTCAGGAATGTGGTATCCTGGTTCTAGATCAGATTAAACTGATACAGAATTGCACATTTATGCTGCATTGCAAGATCAGGGAGTTCAGTTTTTCTGCCTTCCCAGATTGTGCTATTCAACACAGAGTAATATTTCTCAGATGCTTATTTTCAGGCTGTATTAGTGGAGTGATCCTCTGAATTTATCTCTCTGTGTGATTTATGAGAACAGTCTTGTTCAGGTGGGATTTCCAATCAAACAGCTGGAGAGCCCTGCAGGGCATATATTACTGTGTTTTAGAGATAGACCTGTTCTGCTCTCTTCTGCCTTGCTAACCTTCTGTGTGTGTATACCACTGACAAAGTCGCATTTACTATGTCCACACACACAGCAGTACAAGGTGCTCAACTCTGTTAATGCATTAACCCCAAAAAATGACAAGTTTGCAATCTTATTCACCTGTCACCAGTTTACCTCTCATGATACTGAGAATGTTGATAACAGTAATTGTTTCAGATCCATTGATCATAAGCAGCAGATTAAATTAGAGGCACTTACTATCATTTTCAGGATCAGGGTCAATCTGTTGAAATCTAAGGCAAAAAAGAATTGGTTGAACTGCTGAAAGTTACTTTGTGACTCTTCGTCTGTCTTGCTGCCAGGACTGTAGAAGATGAGATGAGCTTGAGTTTGGCCTCATCTTTGCCTTGTTGAAGCAGGAGCTGTAGGTCCCTTGACCTTTTGGTTTTTCAGGGATGCTGATGGAAGAGTGCACCACTGGAACTCCAATATACATATTATGCCACCAAAGTTGGAAATAAGTGAGGTTTTTTTCATTCAATTTTTTCCTTTCTTGGTAGAAGAAGCTTTCGTTGGCAACAGGAATTCTATCAGACCTGTAGACGAGGATCTTGACATTGTATTTAACCTTGAGGTCTTGATTTTTATGATCTTCTGAATTACGTCTTGACCTGAAGGCATTTGAGCTATCAGTTCCACTGAAGGGCAGTTTTTGCCTATGTGTTTCCTTCTCTCTTCCCCTACTCTGATATTCCAGCTCTAAGTATGTCTGGCATTATCAGCCTTATTTTCTCTATTTTGTTGTAGGTCTGAACATAAGTGTTGGTCCACCTCTCAATGGAAGTGCCTTTGAACCTCTGCTAATTGTTCAGTGCGCCTTTTGAACTTCTGCCAATGTGCTCTTGCACATTGCATCTCCTTATTAATTTTCCTGATTTATTTTTGACTAGAAAGCTGACAGGTGTAAAGGACCCTTACAACTGTCTGACTCACCCTTATGTATGATCAAACTTTTCAACATCTTACAAGCTGGATGCCTTCATTTCACCTGTAAGATGAGCCAGAGTAAGGCAGGCTGTACAGGTACTGTGTAAGGCTCTAATTCCATGGGCAGATCTTGTTGTTTCCAGAAGAGCAAGGGCTTATTTTCTCCATCCACAGCCTTCCACTGCCTTTTCTTGCAAAAATTCTGTTGCTCATCAAATTTGTCATCATCATTTCGAACTTGCTAATATGGAAGAAAACTAATTCAGGAAGAAAACAGAATAGTGGGTTTTTTTTCTGTTTTCATGAATTAAAGCAGCTCCAGGAGGTTTGCAATATTACCTTTCAAGAGGCAATAGGAAAGGAATTGTCCTTGCTGATCAGGATGTTTCTTTTCCTCAGTGGCCCAGCTGTTCTCTGTGGCTTTGTTCAAAAAATGTTTCCGTATCCAATGCTGGCACTTGTCATGCTATTTTGTTTGTACCTTCACCGTCATTACAGTGGCATCCTGGAACGACGTTGCATTTGACAGAGCTCTGATGATGTGGCCTTGATAAGGGTCCTGAGTTGCCCAGTCCCTTATTGTTATGAAATAGTATTTAAAGTCACACCAAAACAGAATGGACATTGAAAAAATGCAGGCAGATATGTAATGCACATGTTCATTTGTTTTGAGTTTTCTCTACAGTATAAATAACAGTAATGCTTGAATTCTGTTTAAAAATTAAGAAACATAATTTTTTTTCTGCAAAAATCTTGTCTTTGCTTTTTAAAATTTAAGGTGTCATTTCTTTTGATCTTTAAGCTATGTATTTACTGATTTTTGAGGTCACTCTTAAACAGGGTATTCCTCTAGGGTTTGACTTTCCTTTTTTTTTTTCCTGTTCTCCCCTTCCAACAGGGAAGAAGATTCTTGAGCTTTTTATTCAGCTGGAATGTAAACTTCATTAAAATGATACATGGAACTGTTAAAAACCAATTACAATTCTTTCCAAGGTATGCATCACAGTTAGATTTCTTAATGATCATTAAGAGCTTGGCTAAAATCTTGTTTGTCTCGCACTCTAAAATGCCTAGTATATTGATAAAATACATCAGAATCCAGAGACCTTCATGTCTGCTGAATATAACTACCATATTGTTTTCCCAACTTCATTTAATAGTTGTTCTGCACATGCCTATGTGTACAATTATAAGTGCACTAAAATGCTTGTTTAGCATTAGCTAAAGCAAATGTCATCCATATAAACTGTGCTGCATTACTTGCAGTGTTTGTGAGAATTGCAGGTCCATTTCTGCTTCTGTAAGGTGTTTTTATTTTTTCCTTTGAGCAACCTCTAATTTAATTTGGTAAAACTCTATATAGAGACATTTTAAGAAGAAGTGACTTGCAGGATTGTAGCCTGACAGACCTGACTGATGGATGAAAAATGTGGAATTTTTTTTCTTTTTTTTTCTTTGATTGTTTAGTGAAATATTACAGAAGTAATTCTTCATGTTAAAATCAGAGGCTTTCTGAGGCTTTCAGTTAGAATAATGTATACCTGTACAACTTTATAAAGAATTTAAGGCCTTTGTTGTGAGATAAATTATAAAATATCTGTGCTAATGTTTTTACTTTCCCACCATAAGAGATATTTCCTGTGTTTTTTAATAGTGCTCTAGTTTGTTAATTAACAACTAACTTTATTTTTCCGTAATTATCAGTGAAGACTTTCAAGATAATTTCTTCTTCTAAAAATAACATCGATGCACAGAATCAAAAATTTCATGTTGTTACCTTTATGAATTGTACATAGATATGGTTGGGATGCTTGCTTGAAAGTGTTTCCCGTATGTTAATACAGATCCTTGATGGAATACGTTTCAGAAGTTTACTTCAGGGCCTGGAAGAAGGTGTCAGGAGAATTCTTAGAGGTAACACTATGCTTGAAATTTCATTTGGCTAGTTTTGAATTTCAAAGTGGAGAAGATACATGACTTTTCAACTCAGAAAGGTTCCTAAGCAAGCCTTAAGGAATTATTTCCCTACGCAAAGGGCCTCTTCAGCATTGTCAAGGAATAACAGCATGTCATGCTTTGAATGTTTGCCCACTGTGACCAGCTTGGTTGCATTTAAACACCTTTAATTCTGCTGCTGGAATATTGGTTCACAGAACTGTGCATATACACAATTTTTTCCATAAACACACCAGTTATCTGAGTTATTGAAGCTTCTATTCAGTATGTGCAAGTCTATTTATTGGATAGCTTAAATATTTATCTAGTTTTTGTGGATTTCCATGGAGATGATCAAAAGCATAATTACAGCATCGCAACAATGCTACAGCCAAATTTCACATACCAAATAATTCTTATTTACCATGTGGAGGTGCTTTTGAGTTTCAAACTTGGTTCTGAGAATTGGATTAATTTTATATTCTGAAATTTTGAAAATCAGTTTAAGCAGACATAGGCCCCTAGCATGGAAAAATTTGGGCCAAGCAAAAGCCAAGCAACAAATAATATCAAAGACTATTTTCAGTTGTTCGTGTTAAAGAAAAATATAAGTTGCTGCACAGCCTACGGTTCTTATTATTGTTTTATTGTGTGTTAACAGTAGTATGTATGTCTTTTTACTGTAGATACTTGAACATAACTGCATTCAAGATTTCATGCATCATGGAATTCATCTTCCCAGAAGTTCTTCTGTTCATTGTAAAGTTAGAGAGGTAAGTTCCTGTAAAGCATGACATGAACTAGTAGCATCAAAATCAGATCAGTTACTATAAGGTGGAAAATTTCCATTTCATACTAGGTCTGGCTGGAATGAAATTACTTTTCTTCACATCAGCCCGTATGGTGCCGCATTTTGAATTTGCTGACTAAAACTGTGTTGATAACGTGTCAATGTTCTGGCTATCGCTGAGCAGTGCTTGCATGGTGTTGAGGCTTTCTCTTCCCTACTCTGTTTCCCTAGCAAGTAGGCTGGGGATGAGCAAGAAGCTGGGAGAGGGCACGGCTGAGACAGCTGACCCAAACTGACCAAAGGGATATTACGTGCCATATAACATCATGCTTAGCAATAAAAACTGAGGGAAAGTGGATTTTGGGGAGGTAGCCATTGCTTGGAGAATGGCTGGGCATTGGTCTACTTGTGGGAGGTGGTGAGTGATTGCATTTATATGACTTTTGTGTTGTTTTTTTTTTTGTCCTCTTTCCTTCACTTATTAAACTCTTTGTCTCGACCCATGAGTTTTCTTGCTTTACTTTTCCGGTTCTCTCCCCTATCCTACCGGGAGGGGAGTGAGGGAATGGCTGTGTGGTGCTTGGGGCCAACTCACCGCAAATACTTACTTAAAAAATACATATTCTGAGAAATGATATTAAAACAAATTTTAGGAGGAACCTGCTTATTGTTTTACACCAGGTCTGTCTTTGGTGCTGCTCAAAAGTAGAAATATAAGGGGATTTTTCCAGAGTACCAGTAATAGTTTTTGCTGTGTGTTGTCTAAGCTTTTCTTTACTTACAGAATTGACCTTTCCATAGCCAATCACAGGGATGAAAAGTTTGCCTTGAGGCAAATTTAGTAGATGGGTTTGAAACTAAACTTGTTTTTTCTTTTTGTTATATATGAGGGCTTTGTATGTATGTTTATAGGGACAAGCCTCGATTCAGTTACAGATTCTAGTTGTCTATCTGTGGCTTTTATTCATGAGCAAAACATTTGAAGCAGAACGAGAAGTGCACAAAGCTTTTCAATACAAGGCATTTGTATTTGATCTATGCTCTTCCACGTCCCATGCTTTCCCCCAAATATATAGAAGCTAGAGTGTAAAGTATGTGCAATATACAGCTTGGTATACCAGTATACGATCCTTTTTGGTTGGTTGGTTTGATTTTTTGGGTTTGGTTTTGTTTTTAATCAAATGTAAAGAGATTGTCATATCTATAGTGGATTCCCTTCTGATTCCCGATTGATGGAATAGGCTTTTGACAGGGCATTTCATATTTTTCAGACTCAGAAGCTTATGATCTTGAAAGAGGACAGTGATGTAAATAAATCTGTCCTTTAGTTGTGATGGGAGCGGGTCTCAGAATAAATTTGAATGATGCCTTCTTTTTCAGTATGCAAGAATTTGATTTAAAATGGTCCTTTAGAATGCAGAAGTTCCTGTAGCAATTAGGAGAGTAACCAACCACAGTAATTCAATTGAGCGAAGTTTGGGCTATTTTATTGGAAGAGTAGGGGAGGGAAAGCAACATGTAGAACTGTCCCTTCTGAATTCAAAGTTCTGATTATAAAACCTATGTCCATTTTGCAAATATCTGGTACTCATCATTCTAATGAAATCTATTACAAAACAGTACTGATTTGCCATTAATCTTGGGTTAGATTCGTCATTCTCATGTATAAATAAGAGCTACATAGTCTCTTATAAATTATATCATGTCTTTACTTCAGTATATTTTGAAACTGGAGAAAAGGGATTCTTCCACTATAGCATTGTTTCTGTAGATGCTGTTCACAGGCTTCCCTGTCTAGCTGTAGCTGTGAATAGCTGAAGTATTGACAACTAGAGGGTCAGCTTCTTTTCAAACTGTCCGGTGTTTCAGGTGGAGGAATTACATGATGTCTTTTCTCGTATTCTGCTCTTGTCTTCTACTTGCCTTTTTTGTCTGCATAATTCAGATACAAAAGTAAAAGGGGCTTTAGCTAACTAAGAGCAGTTCTGAGTCACAAGGAGTGGTGATACTTGCTTTTCATCAATGCATACAAAATGTATTATGTTTTTAAATTTGTGTTTGCATAACCCTGGTTACCAAATAATGTTCCTTTGTTATTAACAAAAAATGGCTTATTTATCTGTAGTTGATAATTACATGGTTTCAAACTATTTCTGCCAGTTACTTTAAAAATAGTGTTTTACTGTAACAAAAAATGAGTGGTTGAAGTGAAACTGCCACTCTAGCCATAATTTTATTTCTCAGTTGTAGATTTTTATATAGATCTATTGAATCTATAAAATTATAAAATGTGATATTTATTAGATCTATTTATTTTTTTAATGTTTTTTTTAAATAAAATATTAGGTCAATTAATATGTCTAGTTTTATAATTTTCCATAGTATGGGAAACTCTTTGGTCTTACATAAATGATGAAATGAGACAACTACTGCACACTTCTTGAATGTAGAAAGTACTGCTAAAAATGGTTTTTGGGATTGGTTTGTTTTTCTCAGATGCTGAGTTATTTTCATAAACAAAGTAAAGTTCGTCAAGGAGTTGAAGAAATGCTCTATAGATTGTATCAACCTATCCTGTGGAGAGCACTGAAGGTAATTATTCTTTTCAGAAAATAGGGCTGTCTTTCTCCAGCTACTACATTTTGAGTCCCTCCCACATGTTCTCTTCTTAGTAATTGCTTTTAAAATAAAATGGCTATGGAAGAAAGAAATCAGCGTGTTTAGCATCTCAGCTGTAGCAGAGTAACTTTGCAAGTTGTAATTAGGCATAGTTTGCACAACAATATTCTAATTTGTTAATGTAATTTGCCCCTATAATTCAATTTTGTTTACAGTTACACACAGTGCTTTCCACGATTGCACTAGACAGTGGAACTAGCACTACATTTGGTATTCTCATCTTCTTCATTTGGGAATTTTGTGTAACCTTGTATTCTGTTTTCCAAGATCTTTATGGAATGATCAGTGCTTTATTGATCAAAGACAGAAACATTCAGAGGATGATTTATTCTCACCTTCTGATTAATTGCCAGCCTTAGAATACAGTTCAATTAATTTATTAGAGTATTATGCTAGTTTGACTGTATGTACAGACATGCATGCTGTGGATGTGCTTTTAATCAAGCACTCAATGTAATTTCTGACTTCTTCTGACTTTTAAGGTAAGGGTGTATGTCTTCCTGTGGATTGCACGTACAGGCTAAAGGGTACCTACTGCAGTTTACCTACTCAGTTACACACTATGATTAAGATGAACCAAGCTTCCTTCTTTGTGAACAAATTTTATTTTGTCTGAAGTTATGAAATTCCTTCAGTGAGAGCATACACATACCATTTGTTACAGCCATTGTTAAACACTTACTGAAGTTTCATTTACTGATAGGTCTTATAGCATCTTCTCTAGCCATAAGAGAAGTATTGAAAAACAACTTAAAAAGTTGTTTTAAATGTGTTTTATGAATTACAGGAAGGAGTTGAGAGTTGTTTGTTTTCAATAGAACCCTATGGTAGAAGTAGGAAGATGGACAGACTCACTGCTAGACCAATACCTTGTTTGGCCTTACATTAAGGGTTGGATCCCATCCCTTTACAATTAATATAAACAAGGATCCCTCTGGATGAAAGATGTTATGTCAGTGCAAGAGAATAATAGCTACAAAGCATGGCTTGCTTTAATGTCTACATTTCTGTCTATAAAAAGAATAGGGTTTTAAATTGATTTTTGATAGCATAGCAAAATTCCTGACTAGTTTCTGAGAAACAATTTCACAGTGGTTAGCAACACAGGGGTTTCCATTCTTAAGGGAGTTCCTATCTGTAAAAGGAGGCTAGTAGTTTGCTTTCCAAAGCCCAGGATTAACTCAAATATAAGATTAGAGTACTTTGGAGGAATATTCTGTCATGCCTTATTAAATCTGCATAGATTTATTTAAAGAAATGTAACAGAAAGGTTCGGATTGAGGAAAAAATGTTAATTACTGATTTGCAGCAAGACAGCGGTAGAAATTCCTTATTCCAGAAGTGGTTCAAATCTTAAATTTAAATAATTTTCACATCATTAATGGTTCCATTGCTAGAACAAATATGAATTTTAGGAAGGTTTTTTGGGTGTTTTTTTGTTTGGTTCATTAGGGTTTTTTTGTGTTGGTGGGTTGTTTTGTTTCGGTTTTGTCTTGACAGCTTCCACATATGTAGTTAAGCACTTTAAGTTTAGATGTTAACAGGCGTATCAAATAGGTCATAGAGAATTTCTTTTAGTACAGCAAAATAGTTTAACTGTTGTGAACATTTCAGAATGTTAAAGGGAGGATTCACAGAACCCTAGAATGATTTAGGTTGGAAGGGACCTTAAAGATCACCTAGTTTCAAACTCCCTGCCATGGCCAGGGACACCTTGTACTAGACCAGGTTGCTCAAAGCCCCATCCAACCTGGTCTTGAACACCTCCAGGGATGGGGCATCCACAACTTCTCTGGGCAACCTGTTGCAGTGTCTCACCACCCTCATAGTGAAAAATTTCTTCCTGATATCTAAACCTACCCTCTTCCAATTTGAAGCCATTCCCCCTCATCCTATCACTACATGCCCTTGTAGAAAGTCCCTCTCCAGCTTTCCTGTAGGCCCCCTTCAGATCGTGGAAGGCCTCTATAAGGCCTCCCTGGAGCCTTCTCTTCTCCAGGCTGAATAACCCCGACTGTCTCATCCTGTCTTCATAGGAGAGGTGCTCCCAGCCCTCTTGCGCCCTCAGCCCTCTTATCTTCGTGTCCCTCTTCTGCACCTGCTTTAACAGTTCCACATCATTCTTGTGCTGAGGACTCCAAAGCTGGACAGAGTACTCCAGGTGGGGTCTCACCAGAGCGCAGTAGAGGGGCAGAATCACCTCCCTTGACCTGCTGGCCATGCTTCTTTTGATGCAGCTCAGATATGGTTGGCCTTCTGGGCTGCAAGCACACATTGCTGGCTCATGTTGAGCTTCTCATCAACCAACATCCCCAAGTTCTTCTCAGGGCTGCGCTCAATCCATTCTCCGCCCAGCCTGTATTTGTGCTTGGGATTGCTGCGACCCAGGTGCAGGACCTTGCACTTGGCCCGGTTGAACTTCATGAGGTTGGCCTGGGCCCACCTCTCCAGCCTGTCCAAGTCCCTCTGGATGGCATCCTTTCCCTCCAGTGTGTTGACCGCAGCACGCAGCTTGGTATCATCGGCAAACTTGCTGAGGGTGCATTCAATCCCACTGTCCATGTCACTGGCAAACATGTTAAGCAGCACCAGTCCCAATCCTGACTCCTGTGGAATGCCACTCGTCACTGGTTTCCACTTGGACATTGAGCCGTTGACGGCAACTCTTTGAGTTCGCCATCCAGCCAGTTCTTTATCCACTGAGTGGTCCATGCATTGTATCCATGTCTCTCCAATTTCGAGACCAGGATGTCATGCGGGACAGTGTCAAATGCTTTTCATAAGTCCAGGTAGATGACATCTGTTGCTCTTCCCTTACCCACCAAGACCGTAACGCTATCATAGAAGGTCACCAAATTTGTCAGGCATGATTTGCCCTTAATGAAGCCATGTTGGCTGTCACTGATCACCTCCTTATTTTCCATATGCCTTAGCAGAGTTTCCAGGAGGATTGTTAAAAAAATGAATGCAACAATTGTATGGATCGTGTAATGATTTGGTGCAAGAAAAGATTCTGAATTCTAAACAATTCAATACCGCATTTGTGATTGGTGAAAGGAAATATGTCACTAAACATCAAAATTTGGCAATTTTTGTATATGCCACTGTCTTGCTGTGTGACTTTTGTATAGTTAAATTTTATTTTTCATATAGTACTGCTGAAACATTTGGCATTTTTATGGTAACTGTTGCTGTCATTCAGAATCGCCAGTACTTTAAAATGCAGAACTAAGAAGGGAAACTTATAATTGTCCTTACTGGTATGGATTCTGCTCCAAACCTTGAAATGTCAATTTAATTTTAAATAACCCGTTTGATGCTCCTATCTTAGCCAGTGTACAAATCCCTAATTTAATATGGTGAAGAACAAATCTTTTTCTAGAACACTGGTTATAAGGCAGAAAGGGAACTCTTAAAGGACCTCTTTACCCCTCCTTCTTGCACACAGGAGAAATACTTCAGCTGTAAGAATACAAAGGATTCCAGAATTGTTTGTTTTAAAGCTACTTGATTTAATCTTGAAATCTTTAAACTGAGAATGCATATTTGTAATGCATAGTTCTCTGTTTCTTCTTAAATTGCTTTTTTTTTTGCAAATACTTAGATCTCACAAGCTTTCTTTGTGGCTTTTACATACCCATATTTTATAAGCCTTTATGCAACTTTAAGCTTTTATAATATAAGCCCTTATGTAACTTCCTCATATTTTTTTCATGTCTTTATTGTGAAAAGTAAGTCTCATGCAAACATAGCTGAGACAGTTGTGCAGTGATTGGTTATTAGTATAAGAAAATACGTAAGTATAAAAATATGGATATTTATTATGAGATAAGTAGTGATTAAGCTATTTCTTATCAAGCTCAAAAAGTCAAGAACCACTCCTCTAGGAATTCAAGCTGTTGAAGGAAGTGATTCCTTTAGAGTAGGGTGTTTGGTTGTTAGTTTTTGGGTTGGTTTTTTTTTATCACCTCATGCTTTTAAACTAACTTCTAGTGGAGACAACCGGTGTTTTAAATAATTGGAAGTGAATTTCGGGACCTGTAGCACCAGGTGAAGCTTAAAAGAAAGCTCTGAAAATTAACTGAACAAAAAATTTAACTATTGTTTAAAAAGGTTCTGAAGGTTCCTCAGAATAGTACAAGCATAAAGGTAAAGAAACATTAGTCATTTAAATAACTGCAGGCTCCTCTGCATGGAAAAGTTGGTGTGGGATAAAATAGGATAAGAATTTAAAGTCCTAGGTTCTACCTCTGTGAAGACGTTTACTCTGTTATAAGCTTCAATATGCAAATATATTTGGGATAAATTCCAATTAATTAAAGGCATGAATTTAAAATGTGGGTACTCAGTTCAGAATTAAAGTGAGCTTAATGGAATTCAGTGTAATGCACTTAGAAAGTCTATGAAAATTAACTTTCTGGAATGGCCATGGTAGACAGGTCTAGGTTATTGCACAAAAACATACTTGAATTAATTGTCACATTAAATATTAGTGCAGAAGAGCTATTTCACCCTGAATTCACATATTAGCTTGTTATGCATTAATTCCTCAGTATAGGCAAGCTCAAAGTTAAAGGATTTTGTACAGCATTATGGGATTGAATTAAGTATTACAATCTTTTCACTTTTAAACTGTTGGTATTATCCATGATAAATAAAATAAAACTCAAGTCCCTAAATAAAGAATGTAAATATGGGCTTTATTTGTCTTCGTAGTATTTAATTTAGAATTGCTATTAATTTTGTTGACTCAAAGAATTTGGAATTTTTTGGTTCTACCCAGAGATGTGACCCACCACAGGAGGATCAGTCCAGAAGCGAAACACAAAATAAATTGTAAATGAAGTAATTGTTGCTCATTTCCTTTGTGTTTTTCTGGTTTTATTTGCCATTAGTTTATTTAGTTCTAAATACTGTGTAGTTATCCTTGGTTTTCTTTTTCCTGCATTTGATCTGAATGTCTCTTGTGACAAGAGAAGAAGAAAATTGGGTGATTAGAATAGTCAGGTGATTCCCTGAACTGTCTCCTATCTTGCTGTTAAAATTAAGCCTACTTTGCTTGGTTTATTTAGACTATATATATATACACAAATACATTTCTTTTAACTTGGACCGAAAATCTGAAAAAAATTCTTCCTTCCAAGACAAGTGAGCAGAAGCTCTTATCATTGCATTGCTGTCTGATAAATAAAGTGTAGTCTGATGGTTAGATTATAGGTTTCTCCCTGAGATACCTTGAATCTCATCTTTTCTTCATTTCATTGCCTGCTCTCTTTTTCTATCCTTAAAGAGTCCACAGGGCCAGTTATTTTTTACTGACTGAGTGTCTCAACATAGAATTGTTAATTTTTCTTCCCATTTGGGGTTCTACAACCAGTGAAATATGTAGTGTAACACACTGAAAACCATTACAAATGGTCAAATGTCTGAGGGTTATGAGGCTTGCCTTGGATTTTTGATGAGCTGCCTGGAGCTCAGAACATGGTCCTATTATTTATGTGCATAGATGCAGAACTGAATATGTTTACGTTGGATATGTTACTCTCCAGGCTTGCTGGTACTTAGTTTCTAAATACTGTTTTCTTGAAGAAATAAGCTTAAGCTTTTCAATTAAATCGCCTGTCTCTTGACAGGCAATTTAATTAATTAAATCTGCTTGAATTCAAGATTCTTGTATTCTGAAGAGGAGCTCTAAGGTGACCAAGAAAAAACCAATTGCTTTTAATTTATTCAGCATTACAGAGAGCAGAAGGGCTCTGACTGTGACTCTTCAGGATCATTGAAGCTGATATGCCTTGAAAGCTAATTGTACTAATAACTGAGGGTTTACTAAATGGGCAGAAATATAAAGTAAAAAAAAAAAAAATCATATTACTCTAAGTTCTTCCATACATTTAAAAGTTCATCTCTTCCATCTACTTAATTAAAAATACTAACTTGCTAGAAGCATTTGGAGCACAGTATTTGACAGGATATGCCCTTTGATATTAAAGGTCTGTACTTACTGAAAAAATACTTTTTTTTTTCCTTCATTGTAACAGGCCAGAAACTCAGAAGTTCGATCGAATGCAGCATTTTTGTTTGTTGATGCTTTTCCTGTTCGTGATCCCAGTTTTAACGCTGAAGAGATGGAAAATGAAATTCAGAAACAGTTTGAAGAACTTTTTGTAAGTTTTAAGGAAACTGAAATTTTAGAAATGAAACTTTCATCAAAACTAACTCAAAAAGAAGCTGTTGGTGCAATCAAAATTTATTAAATTTCAGGATAGTATTCATAGGGAAATACGGGCCTGTGATGCAGAAATTTAAAATATTAGTATACTTTTGTAATTTCTGTAGTATGTTGACAACAAATGACACAAACTATTTTCGACTATGAAAAGGAAATATTTGGGATTGTTATTCATTAATCTGTGAATCAAAAATGCTTTTGAAAGACTAGAAACCACACTAAATGGATCTTGATCCTTATTTAACGTAGTATTGGTGAAGAGAGCTTTACATTTAATATGTAAGCATCCAATGGAAGTTTAGTATTGTATTACTAAATACTTTTGAAATGAAGTATAATGGAGATAACAACCTAGAAAACTCTTTACCACTCTAGATGGGCAATGATAGGCATGCTATTTTCAATAAGAAAGCGTTTGGGAAATCCCGAGTATGGTCTTTATAAATATAAACATCAGATAATTGAATTAATTTCAAAGTTTATGTATTGTTGCATAAGAACAGTGGCCAGTGTAACCTCAGATATAAATAGAAGTCTAAATATTCTTAATCAAGTCACAGATGCAGGACTTAATGTGAACTGTTTTCTTTTTAAATATTTGAAAAGTCCGATTAAAAAAATTGCCCAATATTTGTCTTAATTTTGCTTCTAATTTAAATTTCCTAATTTGCTTCATAATAAAATACCTTGAGGGAATGTTAATATTACATTTCTTTCATAGTGTGATGATTTGCATAATGATTAAAAGGTAATGGAATGCTATTTGTTTATGATAGGTTAAATGTCAAACAGCATTAGAGTCACAATAACGCGTATACTCACATTATTATAATTCTATTTGTTTTAGAGTCTCTTAGAAGATCCTCATCCAGTTGTCCGCTCTACAGGGATACTTGGAGTTACTCAGATAACATCCAGATACTGGGAGATGATTCCTCCAACAATTCTTGCTGATCTTTTAAAAAAAATAACTGGAGAGCTGGCATGTGATACATCATCTGCTGATGTTCGATGCTCTGTTTTTAAAGTAAATGTTTTTTTCTAAATTTAAAATCATGGTTGTCATTTTTATATTTTAATTAATGCACAGGTTTCTATTATAGGCCACTTAAGTCAAGGAAATTCAACAAAATGACTTATGCAATAAAGTTCCTAATACATGCAGGTTTTGCACATGTTTTATAAAAACCACGCATTTGGGATGAACAAATGCCTTCTAAATTAGTGACTGTTTGGCTTTGTGATTCTCAACCACTTTGCATTTCTAGTCTTATATACGTTGTTTGGACCTGATAATTTAATTATTTTAGCTGTTAGAAGTTATGCTTAGACTTGAAAATGTATGCAGGAAGGTTCCAGGATGTTTCTATTTCAATGGTTTTAACCCATCCCTGAACATGCACAATGATGTTCTGATTTTGTAGCCCACCGGGTGTTTCTGAGGTTTGGATGAATATAATTACATACTATTTCTCTGGAAATGGCGGCCTCTCATTAAATGTTCAGTATGTTAGGATTAGTTCCTCTACATCTTTCTGGCATCTGGTAAGGAACTAATAGCTTGGACAGAAAAATGAACTCCCTAAGCAGTATTTTCACTTAAAATTTTTGTCTATGTGTCAATTCAGCCTTAATTTGGAGCTATCTTCATGTTAATCCTTACTTGCTCCACTGCAACTGCATGGGGGTCTATACTGGATAAGCAGAAAGTGCTGATGTAAAAATAATTTGGCAAAAAAATGTATTTTTAATCTGAAATCAGCGGACTTTATGGAGCTGGTATTGCTACTGCAAAAAATACTTGACGCTGTGTCCTCAGGTAGAAGGCAAGACCGTGGCATCAGTGTAGATCTGAAGCTGCTTCATCCGAAATGAGTTCACTGAACACAGTTCACTGGAAATATGAAATTAACCATAGCAATTTTTACTAAAGAATATTACAGGAAAAATATGCATGCACTGTCTGTCCCTGCTTAATGTAACCTTAGAAGTGTCATGGTCCAGTTCAACAATTTTTAGCTACATCTTTTTGCAAATCTACTCTTTAATTTTTTTCATTTATTTAGCATAATCTTTTTTTCTTGCAGTGCCTACCAATAATTTTGGACAACAAACTAAGTCACCCATTACTGGAACAGCTTCTGCCAGCAGTCAAACACAGTCTTCATGACAATTCAGAGAAAGTGCGAGTGGCTTTTGTTGATATGCTGCTGAAAGTTAAGGCTACCAAGGCTGCTAAGGTAGGATAACTGACACTTGATAAGTAGCAAGAAGGACATAAAATCAAGGCATTTATTTAAAAAAAAAGCAAACCCAAAAGGTACCTTTTGAGACTACTGCAGTATTCCTAAAAGGAAAAAAGTATGTTTTAATGTAGTAATACTCCTAACTTTCATTTTTCTTCTCTTCATATATTTAAGCATATGACTGAGTTTATTTTTAAGACTTGTGAATTCTGTTGCTGTTAGTCACTTCTGTTCTTTTCAAAGGTTTTAAGCCAAATGTAGGTAGTAGTATAGAAGTACTTCTTTCCAGTAATTTTGTGAATTCTAATGAAATCATGGTGCCCATAAAAAAATCTTTAAAAATAAATAAATAAATTGTGACTAGTCCTGATGTGCTTTCAGCATTTCTGTAGCTGCTCTTCACAGAAAAAAATCAGTGTATGAGATAATACTGTGTCTGGATATTACTACAGCAGAGATTTTATAGACATGCTAGAAAGCTTGCTTTTTAGTTGAGCCAAGTACACTCTTCTCCTTTTCCTCTTCCCCCAATTTTTGACTAGTTAGGGATGATTAGTAGGTCCCGTGGCCCCACTGTGCTTGCCCGGTCCTTTTTTTTTTTTTTTTTTTAAGTGGCTACTGGCATCACAAGCACTCCGCAGACCTTTTTCTCAGCGTGTTTCTGTCTTCCCTGCCCTCTGGTGGCCATGCCCGGGCAGAGCTGGTGGTACCACTGGCTAGCTCAAGTCAGGGATCTCTCACCTTCTAAATGCTGAACGCCTTTACTGAGATGCTTTTTTAGTTTTATTTACCTATTTTTATAATTTCTGTTCGTCTTTTGTGGGCATGTCCTTCGGGATTTTGATATATTTTTATAGTAATTTTGAACAAACGTGTTCTGCTGTGGACTCTTATTTAGGGTGATACTGTCCAGCCTTAGGCATTATAGCATCTTTGAGCTCTTTCTACACTCTTTGCTGTTAATGGTTTCCTACTTTCCATTTTATATTTTATTTTAATCATTGTTTTGTCTCTTGCTAAGCCTCATTATTAGGAGAGGCTTATCTTGTGCTAGGCACACACACTATATGAAGTCAGAGGTATGTATCTCTTGTTCAGGACAGAACTAAATAAATGCTTGGTTTGTCAGATTTTTAAGGCTTCAGTGCTCAAGGAACACATCTGTCCCTAACATGAGAACTACCTGCTTGCCAAACGTGCATTCCAGCTTTGATGATAGGACCTCAAAGACATTATATTGAGATTAGACCACCTCACTACCTTCCAAATTCCCCAAAATATGCTCAGAAGACAAGATAAGTGGGAGGTGATTTTGGAATTGAGGGCTTTTGGCTTCTTGCACACAGGTTCAGGATAAGGATTACAATAATGCAACAGCAAGTTTTGGGTACTTTCATAATACATACCTCAATACACTGATTAGGCAAGTCCACAGAAAATGTGAAATGGAGACAAACACTGCAAGTACGAGGTATTATCATTCAGACTGTCAGCACAAAAAGTTTCCAACAGGGTCCTAGTAATGTTTGTAAATCTCCTGAGATTAACAGTGTGCAGCTGTACCTTTACTTAGGCAATTGGTTCTGGTTGTTGAGATTATTGGAGATAACTGGAGGAGGCAATTCAGAGTTATAAATATGTAGTAGTACTCTAAAGGATAGCTTTTTTCCTGAAGTTTCTGCTTCAGTGGGTACTAAAACTGGGTTTTACCAGGTGAATCTGAGGTGGAATGGCAGAAGGATCTCTTTGACACTGTACCTCACACTGATGGTGCCTCTGTGTTGGGAGATGTATCACTTGGTTCACAGAATCAGCAGAAACAACAGATCACAGAGCTATTGCTTTGAAAGTATTGGACTCTGAAATCTTAATCGTGATTTCTATCATATTATTGTTATTAATTATTATTTTAAAAATATTCAACAAGCGTATTCCCCTAATCTGATTATATGTTGCTTTTCTAATCTTCTGTATTTTTTAACATTAATTTCTATAATACTCTGTAACCTCACAGGCACTCATCACTTCTTGTCCTGGGTTTTAACTCTTTGTAAGATATGATATAGAAATATGATTTAAAGAACTGGCACCTACAGTCATGATTTCATCCATTAATATCAGTTTTCTGTATCGGAAAATGCAAACAAGCTTTTTTAACTTGTATTCAACATCAGCAATGCTTTAAGCTTTTTTTTAATATTGTTATCCTCTGTACAGTCTTTTAAAAACAAATTATTCATGTGGGTCCCAAATGTATAAAAAATTCTTGTTTGAAAGTTATTTGTCATTTAATATGAAAGTTCAAGTAAACAATCCTTTTGGCTTTTCTGAATTATTCTGAATTTGCTGCCATTAAAGACAGAAGAAGATGATTATTCTCAGCTTCAGGGATTTTTTTTTTTAGGTATTAGTTTGCTCTTTAGTCATAATGGGTATCTTCCATCAAGTCTGTGTTTTATTTTTATGTAGTAAAAGATTCAGATCTTCTAAAGAAAGGATCAGGTTTACATAAAAGAAAAAAAAATCCCAGTAAGTGTTAGATGTTTTGTCAGTAACTTCCTATTTATTTAAAAACTGTAATATGTATCTCTGCTAAGTTCTGGGACTACTTTAATGCTTACTCCAAGGACCTTCCTTTTCTGATAATTCTAGTAGGGATGCCCATAGTTTGAAATCACAGGGGAATTAGCTGCTGCAAGTATTTCTACTCAAGAATAAAATATTTTTCAGTGCCAAGAAACCCTGTTTTCAGGGTAACAAGCCATTTATTCTTTCTGAATTTCATAGCCTTCCATTACTGTCTTAGAAATAAGCTAGAGCTCTGTTTACAATGGGGGGCACTTATGGTTTGGGGTGGTTTTGAAAAGGGTCCTCTTCTATACCGGTGTGTAGATAGTTTGGTCCTACTTTGTCCTATGATGAGAATATGAAGCATAAAACATAATGAAAAATTGTATTTTATGGCTATATCCTTGTAGAGTAAATATTTCTTCCTTATGCCAATGGAATAGCATTAGTATTGCAGGTATATTGAGCTGGAATTGCTTGAACCAGAGTTTTACCAGTCTGTCAGAGATACCAGGAGATTTGGAGGTGCATCAGAACAGTAAAGCAGCACTGTTGCAGCAATATGTGACCTCAAGTAAATGCTGGTATTTTGGTAAAAATAAAAACGCTTATGCTTTTCTGGTAAATGTTATTTATATTTGTTGAGACTTTTGATATAGACAAGACTTAATAAGGTGATTGGTTTTTCATCTTTATTTTTTTTTTAACTCATTTAATATATTGTTCTTTCTTTAAAAAGTTCTGGAAAATCTGTCCCATGGAACATCTTCTGGCTCGTCTTGAAGTTGATTCACGACCTGTGTCACGACGCATAGTGAATCTCTTATTCAACTCTTTCTTTCCCATTAACCAACCTGAGGACGTGTGGTGTGAGCGCTGCGTTACTCTAATCCAGATGAATGCAGCAGCAGCTAGAAAGTTCTACCAATATGCTTATGAATATACTGCCCCTACCAATATAGGTAAAGTGCAAAACCTTATGAGTCTTTGGAAATACTAATATCAGACCATGTAATTGCTTTTTAATTTTTTTCTTTAGCAGTGGTATGTTGTTGCCAGATCTTTTGGTTTTGGTATAGTGTTGGTTTGTAATTTTTGAAATTCTTGACACCAGCAATGAACCCTGGTGACAACAGCCATAAGCTTTTTCAACAGTGAAGAGACTAAAGCTTTTTGTTTCCGCTCTTAGGTGCTGTACTGTGTGTACTCTCTAGCAGGTGTTGTTATCTGATCTCTTTTCCCTTTTCTCCTTGCACGGACCTTAAAATTAAGTTGATCTAATATCTCAGTCGATATTTATTTATCATGCAGAAATAGTGAAATAAAATACCCTGGTGTGTCAAGTGATTTGAGATCTTTATGTGGAAGATTCTACAGAAGGCAAAAAATATTTATGTCCCATAATCTGATTATCTGAGATTTGTGGATCAGTAGTATTTTCAAGTTGCTCAGACAATATCTAAAAAGCTCTCCTCAATAAAAGCTTCAGAAACTTTCAGTGAAAAGGATATGTACTGCACAGAGTATAGCTGTTCTTATAAAAGTGTTATTGAACCAAGTAAAATAGGGGAAATTTTGTTTCAGAGGAGTTCTGATACTATAAAAACAAAGTAGTCAGCGTGGAGTGACATGGGTAAAATGCCCAAGCCATTGCCCCTTGACTGATCATATTACCTTGGTTAAGGTAGTTTTGAAATAACATGTGCTGGTGTATTTTAGCTAGTCATACTTTCATCAGAGTGGACATTGCCCTTTCACTTTTATCCAGAGATGAGCTTCTCATTAAGGAGTCCAATTGTTAAGCTACTACATCTTTTACAAATAATTGGAATTGGCCTTGGAGGAAAAGTATTATTGAACGTAGGCCATTAAATTAATAGCTATGCCAGGTGAATGTAGGAGTTGTGGCAGCTTGCTCTGATCCCGATTTGGTAAGGTGGTAGTTAGGGGGTTTTTGAGTAGAGTGTTAACAATAAAATTACAGAACCTGGTGATAATGTTGCCATTTCTTCTTCGTACTTGAGGATATAAAGCTTGTTCACATTTTTTCCATTTCCTTTTACCAGGAAATTTGGTATCTTTTTTCCTAGTTATTTCTGGTACTGTTGCCTACTTTTCATACTGGCTTTCCAGCATTACACTTAGAAGCTTTTACTAGCAACATTCTTAACAAATAGTAAATGTCTAATTTATTCTTATTATATTTAAATGTAGCTAAATTGATGCTTACTATTCGGCGCTGCTTGAATGCCTGCATCCAGAAAGCAATGAAAGAGAGTCTTCATGATACTGGTGGTGGTGATGATAATGAAAGTGAAAAGGAGAATACAAGTGTAAGACAGTCCTCTTTATGCTAAGTTCTGGTAACTTTTTTTCTGTGGTGCTTAATTTGAGACATAGGCAGTTAATGATATGACAGAATTCTGAAGGCATCTGTGGAATTAGAAGGGGAGAACTGCCGTTATGGTGTTTTCATGCCCTGCAATAGCAGAAATTTGGTGAAGTAGCTAGAATAAGACACAAGGAATATGAAGCATATTTTAAATTAATACTTCCCTAATTCAAGTACTAATTATAAATTGGTTTGATTCTGCAATTAAATTCTTCAAAAAAATTAATGTCGCAAGATGACTCAAGTAATATAGAGAGAGTAAGAATGAATTGTGGAGTTTTGTGTTCTACAACAAACTCAATGCCTTTGTGAAATGAATAGAAGGATTTGCAGGGTTTTTTTTTGAAACTTCATTTTAACTTAAATTTATATTTGAGAATATAATAGGTAATATCATCCAAGTGTTTGTATTTCAGGTGTTGAATAATGTGTTGTCAATAAATGACGTGGCCAGCATGGCAAGTTTATTGGAGATTACTGTAATTCTCTGGAGAAGTATTCGCAAAGCGCTAGATCACAATGAAGAGGCCAAAGATTATGCTATCAGAAAATTTGCTTCTGTACTTCCTGAATATTTTAAAGTATTTAAGGTAAAGAAAACCTAGATTTTCCTGTAAGTGCTTAGCATTTTCTTCAGATGCTTTCATGTGTTCTGTCTTTTATGTATTTTCATGGCATTAAGTATTCTTTTTCTTTGTTGCTATAAATCATAAACTATAGCAAGTTTCTTGGAATTCCACAAACAGGTAGAAGCTGTTCTCCAATTGCAATATCTGACTGATGAACCATTATCTAAATAGTCAACACAGAAATACTTGTGCTATAAATTGCTGTCCTTGTAATGTTTTTATAGGATTTCATTCTTTTGAATGTTTTTGGAACTTTTAGAAATCAGTAACTGAAAATATGCCATTGCAGAATAAATGTTCAGTGTAGATGAGAGTCCACATGTTTTCCCACCTGTTCCCCCCAAACCCTTCTACCACCACCACTTCTTACCATGATGCAGCTGCTAGAACAGACAGCTGAAGCAGCTGAGGCTCCTTTTGCACTTTCTTATGTTTGATTTCTGCTAATTTGATTCTACTCTTTTGATGCACTTATTTATTGTTTGAGTTTGATAGAACAATTAATTAAAAACCAGTCATTTTCATATTTTCAGTCTCCTTGATCTTTTTAGTTGTCCTAGCGCTATTCTTCAGGATGCTATCCTTTGGTAGTGGCTAATAGTATCTGCTGTACCCTGTAGTGCATTTAGAAGGATTATCTACTGGACGTCTTTTTGTTTATGGCTTTTATGCTGAAGTATACTGAGTTATGCTGGCTGTTATACTTAACAACATTCAAGTTTGCTTTAGATAATCAGGAAGTAGAAAGCAATTCATTGCTACATAATATTCTGCAGCACAGATATACCAAATGCTCTCTCTACTCTGAAAGCATTTGGAAGTTGTCAAAGACATTCCAAATCTTTTTTGGTAGAGGATGTACCATCTCTCCTGAAAGATGCTGGTGAGCAGACAAGATAACCAGCTTTAGCAAGCAACCTCTTTGACTTTGATATTCTTACAGTGAGTAAGCAGCTTGGATCTAAAAAGACCTGTCATCAGAGGCTTAGTTTCTAAAAGACTACAGATTGAAGCAGTATGTCTCTTTCCTGAAAAGCTACAAATATGTTTTTAAATGTACTTTTAAAAATCATCTTAAAAAGGTTTTAGCTCTTCAAATGTCTAAGTAGGTAATAATTGCATTTGATTGTATTCATGAAGCTTGGAGATACAGAATACTATTTCTGAAGAGTCTTTCACATAGATTGTTTTCTATATAATCTGAGTGAGACTGTGTCATGATCTGGACCTTGTGTGTTGTAACTACTTGTAATGCTTTTTACATTACTGTTATATAAGCACCCTTTCCTTTAGAATCTTTTCAATAAATTTCCGATGGGAATGAATATTCATTTAAGGCACTAGTTACTTAAAAGGAGTTAGATGTTGTCATGATTGTGCAATTAAATATTAGCTTCTACTAGAAAAGATGTAAGCTAGAGTTGTTATTTCTTTTGCAATGGTTATTAAGCTAATGGAGCCACAATTATTCATGGTAGTTGTTCTGACAGTTTGTCAGAAAGCTGAATGATAAGATAATTGATAATTGACCTCTGAGAATAGGAATCAGAAGTTTCAGATTGCAAGCCACATGTTGTTATGAGCTTCTTTCAGTTCCACTTCCAGCGAAAAAGGGAAATCCTTAATTTGAGATAACTTAAGCATACTTTTGCAGCACTCTTTTTTTTTTTTTTTTTTTTTTTTTNTGTGTGCATCTGTACATGTACATCATATGGTGTACTTTTTTTACCCTAGGATGAGCGTTGCGTGACTCCATTGGTTATTCTGGCATCCTTTATGCCCCCTGCTGCTATTCCTACATTCAGGTACTATTTTTAAATCCAAAATATAAATGACAAGAAATATCCTGTTGACTGTATTTGATTTTTAACAACTTGACATACTAAATGCCCATTTGGATAAATTTATCCACTAAACAAATTCGATAAGCTAGTAAAATCTGTGAGGTGCAAATATGCCTTTGAGCCATTGGTGAATCTTTTTTGGTATTACACTGGTTGTTTTTCTTTGAATTATTTCTGCACTAATGGATGTAAAGCTAATGCATCTCTTTATGTTTATTTTCTCTTAAGCTGTGGTGTGATCTCCAGACTCAGGAATATTGACAATGGAGCTGACCAAAGCAAATATTCAAGCCTGATAGACTGCATGTGTCGCTGGGGTCAAGTGGGACACGTTATGGAATTAGTCTGTGATTGGTTGTCTGACACTCTAACCCGAAGAAAGGTATGCATATGCATGTGTCAAAGAATTAAGGAATTGCTAGATTACATAAAGGCGTCATGCTTTTTTTTTTTTAATAGAAGCCTCTTTAAGGCCCTTTTATTCTGCTTTGAAATTAGTTATAACAATACTAAGCGTTGTACTGTTTTTATGCTTTCTTCTCGTTTAGAGTATTAAAACAACAGAACGACGAGTACGTATCAATGTAACACATGAATCGAAGCCAGAATTAGCAATTGATTACATCGAATATTTATTGACTCATCCTGTTAATCGTGGTTGCCTGCTCTCTGTTCCTAAAAAGAAACTGAAGAAGCTGTTGAAAATTCTCAGTGCTGCAAAGGTAGTATTCTCCTTACCATAAAGAGTGCTTAGCATCATCTGTTGCCTAATTCAAATTAAAGGCCTGCAAGAATAAATAAATAAGATTCAGATTCTTCCCCTCTCTAAAAAGGTTTTCCTTTTGATTTGTGCTTCAAATAAATATTCTAAACTAGAAATATATTAGTTCAGAATTGTTTGTAGATGGCATATTTTAACCAGCTTGTCATTTTTATGTGTCTCAAAATTTTTGTGATTTAGTGTGGAGCATTTTTAAGGGACCTGACTTTTGGAGTGTAGATGTAAGGAATAGTCTGAAAATCAGTTATGGCATTGCAAAATGAGGTTAATTGAAAGTATGCCTATTGGTTATATGGGGTTTGGGGGTGTGTGTGTCAGTTTATTTTTGTTATTTTTTAAAAATTTTTCTTTAGAGCTATTGACAAAAGACCCATTTGAAAAGATTTTCTGGAAAATATGAATGTAAACATTGATATTTCAGGAGGTTCTTGGCTCAATTCTGAAAGCAACTGATGCAGGTTGTGGTAGCTGCAATCAAGCAACTGGCCTAAGAGCCTTCAGCCTCTTTTGCAGGTTCAGTATTCATCTTCAGAACAAGGTATGGTTATACCTTTTCAGTATAAGCTGGAATTACAGCTGACAGCATAAGGAAATTGCAGAAGAATTAGAAAGACAGTTGGTTAAACTTCTAAATTTTTTTCCAGTTTTCTGAAGACGACGACGACTACCTCTCTCTTTTGAAGGAGACGGGTGCTTGGATAGAAAGTCAAGTTGTACCTTTCATACTAGCAAGTGATCAAGAGGATGGCATTCCAAACCACAGTAATGTTTCTGAATTAATTATCCAGGTTAGAGGTCTCTTGTAATGTATATCAAACTGCTGCCAATCTGAAAAGCCATATATGTAGCTATTGTATACTGACAAACATAGTGCACTGGAGTTTTTGGAGCCCAGCAAGTGAATGAGCTAGTGAAGTACATTCCTGATTGTTCTGAGGTTACAGTTTTGTGCTTTTGCTATTCCTTTGATTGCTTAAAACGACACATTTTTTTAAAAATTGATTTTAGTTATAACCTTTATATTTTATAAATATAGAAATATATAAATATAATTGTGCATACCCTAGCAATTAAATCAAGTAGTTGGAGTCGATAATACCTTGTTCTTATCTAAACTTTTTTCACCTACCAATGCATAATATATATTCTCATCATATCTGGTGATGTGAGGATGGAACATGTTTTTTTGTTTCACACTTGTGAAAATGCCCACACAAGAAATTTCTAGCACAGCAGGCAATGCAACCTGGGTCTCTCAAATTTTAGGTTTCGAACAAGTAATTCTTGTCCTCAGTCTCTCATCCCCCATATTAAATAAAGGTAATGTTTATACTGTTTTATTGAAAGTGCATTAACATAAAGTTAAGATTGTCACCGTCTCTGAAAAGGAAAAGAAAATCAGTTGCTGAAAACAAGGGTATAGTTATATATGCTAGCACTTAATAGCCTGTTCTTCTGGAGCTTAGAAGGTCCTGGAAATGACATAGAATGACTGCAGCTGCATACATTGTGTTGAATAGCACAATAGATGACTTAGAGGACCAGGAAAGTGGTGTGATTATGAGAAAGGATTTAGATCTAATCATGTTTGCTTACTTGCTTGCTTACTTCCTTTCCTTCCTGCTTTCCCAAAAGAAATAGGTAAAATCATACCCTGAGGAATTCAGTATGCTTCATTCTAGTGTTAAGTCCCGTAGAACGTATCTTTGGAAGTCAGCATAGAGGCTGGGTGTGAGTTACCTGGGAATTTAATAACGAGGTCTGTCTTGAACTAAATCCCTGTAAGCCAAATCACTTTTTGAAAAGTATAGGGAGATAGTAAACTCAAAGAAGTGTTGTAGTTGTTCCTAGTACAGTTTTCTTGTGTGTTTTATATGCTATTGTGTCTTATCTCTGAACGAAAAATTTAGTACACATATCATAGCTCTTTTATGGCTATTTTTCAAAAGTTTGGGGGCACAAAACACAACCTTAGAGAAAGACAAGATGCAAAATAGGGAATCTTTACCAGCATTACCAGAATGTTTATGATTAGTTTCCTAGGTTTGAATACAAAATGAAAATGCAACTTTATTGATAAGCAATAAGACAGGCAGTTGTCACCTTTAAACCCATCTGACATGTTACTTGATGAGCCAATAATGAAACACAATGGTCTTTACTAGTAGATCTTGAAGTCCATTTGCATCATTATTTCCAGAGAAGAAATTGAGGTGTAGAGACTGATGTGACTTGTCTAGAAGTCAAGAAGAGAATCCAGGCCTCTTGCATCTCCTGTAATAAGCCACGTGCTTGTTAAGCAGCTCCTATTTGCTTCTCACCTTGTATACTATTTTTTATTGGAATGAGCTATTGATTGTGCTTTTTGTTTAAAAGCAGACCTAGTTTGTCTCAAAATATCCATATAAGATACAATAATTACAGTTGCTTCTTTAATACTGTTGTATATGAGAGGGGACTGGGGTGTCTCTTCTTTTTCCACTTACGTCACTTTCCCCACGGCATATCCCATTCCTTCCCATTTCACTCTTCCTTCTCTGCTTGGTCTGTTACTCAGTTTTGCAGTTGCTGTTACGGGCAGGGATTCAGTGGGGGGTGTTCTCTCCAGGCCACTGATTTGTTGAGTGGGGCTAATAGGCCCTTTGACACAAACCCAAGTGTTGTCACTGACAGTGTCCCTTATCTTCATTTGCTCTTCATGGAAAACATTTGATTATATAATGTGGGCATTTTATAGCTAGTTTTGAATTGTTTTCTGTTACATTCCCATGACATATTACTTAACGCAAGGTGAATTTTAGCATTGAGCTATGGATCCTTTTAGATTTTGGTCAAGGGTAAGATTTGGACTAACTTTAGTCACAGTTAGTGTCCTTGAACAACCCAGCTCACGTATACATAGACTGCTTAAAAATTCTCTGCTCTACTCTGTCTATACATTAGTATTATAATCTGTTTAGTATGTAACATGGGTGTCTGTAGGGAAAAGCTCTTTTTTTGTATGCTGCTTTTAATTTTTCTGTTCAAGATAGGCGGAGATGTCATATTCTGCCTTGGTGTAAATGTTAAGTATCAATGCCTGAGTAAAAAAGATAGAGGATTTACTGCCTTTTGAGAAACTGTTTACTGGAGGAAAGGGCAGTGGAAGCATTTGGAGAACTGTTGGGAAACTCCTGCTTTTCAAAGGTTGCAAACTGAGTAACTCCAAGTAGATGCATGAGCTTTCAGGGCAATTTGGCTAAGATTTTGCAGTTTTATTATTTTTAGGTTTTACTGAACAGTTACTTTATATAAATTTTGTTTCTTATATGCTTTTGCATCTCTCTTCTAGGCCTACCTGACAGTATGTAAAGATGCCATAATGGTTGGCCTTGGCAATCTCGCATTTCAAGCACAGCTTTTAGATATGGCTCTTTCAGTTGTACAAACAGGTAGGATATTTCATACTAACATCAATATCTCCATATATATATACTTAGCTGACTTTTCTTATATTAGCAGAACTGTTGCTTTTAGCATTTTGGAGTCTGTTTCTCAAAAAACAATTTTAATCCCTATACTTCAAGATTTGGAAGGAACACTGGATTTATACTTAAAATATTGATTGAACTGTATGAAAATTTCAGCTAAGGATGCTCAGAAACGAAATATATCATCTACACTTGTAAACTATTGCTATTTATGGTATATAACTGAGTTTCATTCTAAGCTTGTACCTGAAGAATATCTCATTGCAATTTTTATATTGTGATATTTATCTCTTTCACTAGAGACAGGTGGCTTTTGTGCTCCAGTGTTACTGTATACTCTAAAAGAAATTATTGAAGCTTCTTTAACTCAGAATACTGAGACAGATGAAGTGGCAAATCTTTTCCATGCTGTACAGACTGTCTTCCAGAAAGTTTTAGAATGCGTGGCACGTAGACTCAAGAAACAGCAGGAAGAAGGGATTCAGGTATCATATTACACTCAAAATTGCTACCTAATATGTAGATGAATCCATATTTTTTATGCAAATGTGTTAGACACTTTGAGGTTATTATTTAAGTCGACATCTGATGAAATTTTCCGTTAAATTTTCTAAATTTCCTCATTACTAATCAGGTTTTTTTAATCCATTGTTGGTCTAGAAAAACTAATAAATTGGAGAACAATGCATTCTGTTACTGGTGATCCTGAACTACCCTAGTACTCACGGGTTATTAATTAAATGAACCTCTCTCAATCCAGAGCAAAGAATTCTATTACATATATTTTGATCTTGGGAAGGAGGAGACATTGTCGTTCTCTTATTCATTTCTTTCAGCCTGAATTATATCTGTTTCTAAATATGTACGATGTCTTAAAGTTCTTCAAAACCTCCGATCTTCACAGAAAAGTTAGCTGCTTGTATTTTATAGCAGAGACTAGATAGCAGTGAGATGGGTGGATCACTGTGGTAAATTTGATAGTCTGCTTCTCTGGACTTCTGAAAAAATATTCAGTTCTTTTTTGTTACAACCATTGTTTTGTTTGTTTCTCTCAAATTTATAAGTAGACTTCCAAACATGTTGCTGATTCTCCCTCTGATCCCAGTGACTAGAATACCTCAATAGCTTTCAAGGTGTGGTCTGCACTTCTTCACAGAGAAGCTTGCTGATTACTCCAGCAATTTGAAAAAACTGATCTGTTTTTCTTTGGTTTCAGTTGATTCACTCTATTCAAATGCCTCTTGGAGAATTCATACATGCAGTCCAGTGCTGGCATTCATTTTGCCCAGCAATTCACCAAGGTGTACTCTCTACTCTCCTGGCTGCAATAGTAGCAGAGATAAATTATGTGCTACAGAAGGTAAAGTTAATACTGACTTTTTTTTTTTTTTACACTGACTGCCTTTTACACACTTTGTTGGAACAGTAGAACTGTGTTCAGAAAGTGTGATCATTGTATGGCAGATTAAGATTTTGTGTGTGTTCACATGGAACAGGAAATGTTATTTGCCATAATTTATGAATATAGATTTATGAATACAGCTGTGTAAGAACAGAGTTGTCCTGATACCCAGTTCACTATCTGACTCTAACAGAAGAATTTAGAAAGTAGGCATTGTTGGAGATGAATTACATGATTTTTGAGATGTCTCTTTTGTATTTGTACTGGGTCTTGCTAGGAAGGAGTTAACTTTCTTCACCGTAGTCCCTAAGGTACTATGGTTTAATACTGTGGTTAAAACACAGCTGAGGGCACACCAGTTAGTTTTGGCTGTTGCTGAACAGTGCTTGCAGAGTGTCAATGCCTTCTCTCTTCCCTTCACCCCCTGCCCTAAAAAAAATAGTAAGCAGGCTGCGGGTGGAGAAGAGGTTGAGAGGGGACACAGCCGAGACCGTTGACCCAAACTGACCAAAGGCATATTCCATACCATACGATGTTGTGCTCAGCTATAAAAGCTCAGGGAAAGGAGGAGGCAGAGAAATTGTTAACCCACCTCACTTCCTCTCACCCAGCATTAGTGAACCACTGATCTCTGAAAGATTCCAGTTCCCTGTTCTTGGAACTGTCCCCATAAGGTTCTGTAATCGTGTTCTGAAGCAGACTGATGTCTTGCTTGGAACTGGTCACTTATGCATTCTCTGCTTCCCTACAGGTCCATTTCTCATACCGCATCTGGTTTTGGTTCCTCAGTTTTTTGTCTAGAGGATTTCCAAATATCTGAGCTGAGTTCCTCTGGAATGTAAAGAAAGAAGCTCTAATACTGAAAAGAATACATAGACGGAAGTTATTGTATGTGCTAAAAGTCCAAGGAACCATTACTGCCCTTGAAGGAGAGGGGTAACATTCCCAATGCAGGTTCCTAATGCATGTAGTGTTAGTAGCAAATATGGCTAGTAAGATAGGAAGCTTTGAGAACTAACATGGAAGCACAGAGGTTCTTTAGAAGAGGCTGTACTCTTACTCTCATTGCTAGATAAGTCAGAGCAATAAACGGTTGCCAGAAAGTACCGAGTATAATGGAGCTGCTTCTGAGATTCTGCGTTACAGAAGAAACTGAAACAATACCAGAGATGTACCTGCAAATATTAATGTAGGAGCTGTGGGATGAGGGTATGCTCTTCATAGACGCAGAAGTAAAAGTTTATGGTCTTGAATGATACTGCAGATTCATACTCATAGATTATGAATGTTCATTGCAGTGAGTCATCTGTGCTGGGTTTTTCCCTGCCCCCAGGTTATTGTACTAGTAAATCAAAATTCATTTCTAACTAAATACTTGCCAGAACCTGATACCAAAAAGAGCCTACACAGGGAATCAGGAAATCACTTTCACCGAAGTTATTTTTAGAAATCATGTTTGCACAATTAATCATGGAGACACAGAGGATATTTATTAGTCACTATTTATAAAGGCACATCCTACTAAACATAAATGATGTAGTTAAATGAAACTTCTATTCAGAACAACTGTGGAAAATACTTGACTTGATACAAATATTGTTTATTTGGTTTAGTTTTAGCCTTTCTAATTTTAATTTGGTTTGTTTATTTGGTCACAACACAATTGGATTAAGGTTATTCAAAGAACACACATGAATGTTTCTTCTAATTATTTAAGGATAAGTCTTGGTTAGTGTAACTATTGAAATACAGATTTGTTTTGATGTTTTCTGCATATGTATATTTCTTGATCTCCAACAGTTGTTGCCTTTTTTCTTTTTTAGGCTTCCAGTGAAAAAGACTTAACTATACCAAAGACTATTTCAGACCTTCCTCCTCTTTCAAGCAGTTTAATGACCATAATTATGAAGTCAGTTAATGTTGTGAGGTAAATGTTTCTGCATTAATTTCTCCAAGGTTGTTGGTAATGTAGAACAACTTAGATGTCATCAATAAAGTTTAAATTCAAATAAGTTTTGAGGAACCTAGATGCTTAGTAAACTTACCTGCACTACTTTATCATTCCTTTCTCTTGACATATTGCTTGTAGGTATTGACTGGGGGGGTTGGTTCAATTTTTTTGTTTCTGAGAGTGCTTCTTATTTACAAGACTGTTCGTCAAAATGAGTTCTTTAATCATGCATCTTGGCTTGCTTCTTTCATAAGATACGTATAAACATTAGTCCTCTCAATACAGAAGTATTTAGATGAGGTAAAATATTTACCAGAAATAGCATTAATCCTTTCATTGAATGTCTGCAATGAGGTGACTAATGTACTGTAGCTGAATTAAAATCACACTGCATCCTAAAAGCCCCCAAAAGTAGGGTTACATCTTTTTTTTTTTAAGACTTCAACTGTTTTTTTATCTGCTACGTACCCTGAATATCTTCTAAAATTGTCACAAGTGAATTTCGTTATCATCCATTGCTTCGTTTGTTCATATTCAATTGCTATTTACATGACTATATACACCAGAGTTATTTTGCATGATCAAGGGGCTAACGTGTATTCCTTAGAAGTCCTATCATTCTCTATGACTTATCACAACTAACTCCTATTCTTAACTTCCTCATCTGACAGGCATTGAATAGTCCTGTCTTTGCTCTCATGAGATTTTTTTTTTTCTTCTCAATCCGTCTGTAGTTCTAGTTGAACTTGCAAAACAAAGGACTCCAAAGAGCCCAGCAGTAGGCTTCCTAATCCAAATCTTGTTCCTCTGTGAGGCAGCAGCCTCACACCTGTTAAGGTGCTCTCACACCATTATTGTGAAACACAATTATTTTACACACATCTACTAGAAAGAGATGCAGAAGTTCAATTTATTCCTCTGAAACTTTTTCTTATAGGAGAATCTTGTCTGTTCTCAACAGAGGAAACTGTTAGTTTGGACCACATTGTTTCTATGTGTACTTTGATAAACGTGTATCTATCTTCTAGTATTTATCTTTTGGTGCAAAGATGATCTAAGTCAGGAGATAACTTACATCTGGTTCCACTGGTGCCTCTAGACTGAGACTACTTTTAAGGCCATTTTCTTTTGTTAATCTGTATTGATAGGCCATAATCAGAGTCCAGTAGTAAGTCATTCAATATCTCAGAAATTATCATCTTTCCACGCCAATGCGAATGGCGAAGCCATTACAGAATCTGATGTGAGCGTCTCTTCTGTGAACACACAATCATCTTGCACCAGGTTCTGCAGCGTCTGTTACGTTTTCAGTTACTAATTAGGCAGTCTCTAGCACTGCGTTTCAGTCCCTATACCAGTGATAATACTGAGTGACTTGGTAATTTCTGAGTATCCTTTCCTTTAGTAGCGAACTATCTGTATAGGACCAATTACTTATGTCTTTAACTTATATGTATTTGTAAATAGCTTATTGTTCTGTTCTGTTTTATCTCTGCCTACAGGCTCATGTGACCCTTGTTGAGAGGGAGGTGGGGAAAGGCAGCTGCACTGAGTCTGCAGCGAGAGTTATTACAGGTTAATAAAATTACAGTGTTCCTTCATGGAGCTGAAGAGTACATCTACTGACCTAAACAATGATAACATCAAAGTCAAAACTCTGGTCAGAATACTATGTTAGCAATTTAAGAGCAATATGAAATGGAATTGATACTTGGTCAGATTAGTCCACAATAATATAATAAAACTAATGCAATGCATAAGTGACTTCATAATATTTTTTTCAGAACCTAAAGAGGTTTCATCGTTCTCAGCTCTTTGAAGCAATATTTGAGCTTCTATGAAGTTTATTTACTGAATCACTAGTGGAGATTCTCTTCTTAACTGCATGTTTCGTTTTGATCTCTCAGCACAATAAAAACCTGAAGAACAATTAAAGTCGGAACTGGCTATTTATGGTGCTCAGTTTTGGTAGCAGATAATAATGCTACCAAAGGTATTTTGAAATATTTTAGGAAAGTTATTGGGACATCTACTGCTCTCAGTTTTCCCTTTAGTTCTTCACAGAGCGTTCAGGTTTGTGCTCTGAGGATTATGAGTATTACAGATCTTGTCCATCTACTGCTTTATCCCTCTTGTTCTTTTATTTTTCTCTGTTTCTGAGAATTGCTTCTGAGTTAAATTTGTTATTTTAACCATAAACACTATAATGACCAATTAGTGGTTTCATTCTGTAACATTGCCTTATTCCATATTGCAGTTTAGTTTGGTTTCTAGACTTCCTCCTTGACTCCCTTGTTTCATTTTTCTTAATATATGTCCCAAAACACCTCTAAAGTTTGCCAGTAATACTATTGTCTCTTGCTAAAATTGAGTCTCTTAAGATACATATAGAGATAGTATTTATCTCAGACTTTATAATGAACAGTTGTTTTAATTCTGTTAGTCCGTCCATACTTTCAATATCTAAAATGTAGTTTGGAAGTGTTTTGGGGCTATCTTTAGTTATAAATGTTCTTCAGTGTTTTTTAATTGGAAACCCATGTGTTTTAATTTTTATGAGATAACGTATTTTAGACTAAAGTGTTAATTAAACTCCAGTTTCTAATCAGGCTACAAGTAGTAATAGTTTTAAGGGCATGAGTAGTTACTAACAAACCATTGGAGTCATATGGTTTTTTTTAAACTTCAGTAGAAATTGAAGTTAGAAATTTCAATACAAATTACATTAGTTAGATTCCAGTAGAACCAGTAGTTTTTTCATGGATTTACTTTCCCAAAATAGGCCACGAGCTCTTCATTTCTCTTAACAGCTACTTACTCTGTGTACAAACTCTTTTATTTTCTTCCCAAGCAATTTACCATTCTGCTAACTCAGATATTCTCAGTTCCAGAAGCAGCATGTAGTCTTCAGTTACACAATAACCACTGCTTTGTCCTGCATGGTATCTTTGAAGCTGTGGTGGCAGGATAGCGTAATCACAAGTTTGTTGTGTTCAGTTCTATTTTGAAAGAAACATGATTTATAACGTATTTTTTCTTTATTTTTTCCTTAGGTCATTTTTAAATGAATTGATGGAATGCATTCTCTCTGAAGAAATTGAAGGGATTTTTAGTCTAACAGCTACTGTCTGCATTGTGATTATAATTAAAGGTCAGTCAAAACATCTTTGTCCATTTTATTTTTTTTTTTGTGCTACATTTTGAAAGCTGAGTTCTTATACAATTCAACAGGCTTTTTTCCTCATCCTGTTAAGTTACCATTTTTCTACAGGATTTAAGGTCATATCACTTGTAAATTATGTTGTTAAGCTTTGGACTTTCAATCTTTGTGTAGTGAATTTCAAAATACAACTGTGCTAACTCATAGGGTTTATATTTATATATACTCATAGGGTTTATATTTATAACTTTATATTATGACTTGCTGAAATACACAGTAGTTAATCCAGGACAGTGAAAATCTAATTTAAAATCTAATCTTTCATTGAACAATCTTTTACGTTAAAAAATATTTGATGAAAACATGCAGGGTTTTTTTATGATAAATCATTATTTTTGTCCAACTTTTCAACATAATGTTATTTCAAATAGGTAAGCACAAAACTTCACTTCTAAAGGATATTGCACCTGTCATTCATGGGAACCTGATAACATGCAAGGATGCTGCCACAGAAGAATCTAGCAGCACTGAAAGGTAAATGTGCTGTGGGAAATGAACACTAACCTCTCCTATACCCTCTCTGCAATAATTGGCTGTGTTTTGTACTTACATAATAGAGTTAGAGCGTTCTGAATGATTGCAAGGCTAAAAATAGTGGGTAAAAAAATTGTGAGGTATTGAGCTCAGCACAGTATTAAATTTCCTGCCCATACATTTGCTGTGATTGCAATCTTCATATATTTAGTTTGGTTTTTGCATTTAATGTCTTATGACTTGATCCTGTATATTGCAGGATTCAGTTCTGAAATTCAGTTCTGTTAGCAGCAGGTGTAGAACAAAGCAAGTAGTCTATTTACTATTTCTTATTGCTCGAAGATTTTATTTTTTTTTTCTCCCACGTTTTGATATTAGGCATATGAATCCATCCCTATGCAGATGGTAAAAATTTAACTGAATATGACAATGACTGTAAGACCTTTCCGCAGGTGATTTTTATTTTGCTCTTTTTTTGCGATTTCAGTGTCATATCTGGTTGACTTTTAGATTTTTGGGGGATAAGTTTCTTGGAAGTGATTGGCTACATTGTATTTGCAATCATTTATTTCAGACCTGCCTAAGATAGACAATCATGATGAATGCTTTAGCCTTAAGCGTCTCAAACTTGCTTAAGTCTAAACATTTGTTAACGTTTGATTTCGGCCTAGTTATTGAAGTGACCATGGAATTAGAAAACATGCAAAGCAGACATTAAAAAGCACAAACATAGAATATGAAGAAAACAGACTGTGGTTATGGACATTCATCCAAAAATACTGAGAAAGTTATTAATGCACTACAGCGGCCTGAACATGCAGAGGCTCTTGCAATCTTCAGTTCTTCAAACTGATGATCCTTACTATTCAGTCAAACAATGGATGTAGAATAGACAGACTTTAACTTAAAAAACAAAACACCAAAAAATACCTCACTTCATTTTACTCAACAGTTTCTTGTACAGCCCTTCAGACCTAGGCACACTTCCACAGCACACTCTTCTGGTGGATACTAGCCTGAGGCATTTGTTCTCTGGCATTGTAATGATTAGACATAGACCTTTGGTGGCTGTGCTGTGAATGAATCGGTGTCACTGATTTAGAGCCAATACTAAAGTTATGAGATGCTACTGTATGAAAAACAAGATAGAGTTTATCAAGGAGGCCGCATGGTCTATACCAATTTCCTACTTCAAATCCTTAGAGTTTGCACTACTTCTATGAAGAAGCCCAACAGCTACACTAAGTATTCTGGTGGTGGTAGAACTTTTAGAGGGCTGTACAGTAAATATCCATTTGGAATTGGTTCAGAAGTGCAGAAGGTAAATTGGATTTTTCCAGGGAAAAAAAAGCCGGATATTCAGGACAATACGATAGAGCAGCTGTGTTGCTGCTAACAAAATATGCATTCATTCATTTAAATCTGCTACTATATCAGAGTCAAAAGGGTATTATGTAACTCTCTTTAAAGAGATATATAAACTTAAGAACTAGACCAGAAAGTTTAATGATACACAGGAGCCACTTCAATTACGTACTATCGAAAATGAGATTTATTTAAAAAACAAACGAAGGGGGAAAAAATCAAACCAGTGCACCCTTCACCTTCATTTCCTGTCTGACATAAGTAAATAGAAAAGGGAAATTTTGCTTGCAAGACTTTGAGTGGTTTCCACAGAGGACATTGTGCTCATGTAACATAAAATTGATAAAGAACCAAAAAATATCTTTTTTTTAAAAAAAAAATCACTGCATAATCAGACTTCTAACACTCAGAGTGACTCTGCTTCCTGGATAGATTGTTTTAATTAGTTGCCTGGCTGTGACAAATTTCTTTTGATTGGGACCTAGCTTAGAAACAAAATCAAACAAAAATAAATAATTTTTTTTTCCCATTCAATCATTTAACGTTGGGTTGCCAAGTGTTCTACTAGAATATTTTTAGAAATAATAATAACAACAATCTGGAAAAGAAAGGTGAGCGGCAGAGTATCACGATTCAGTTGTGCACTTCTTTTAATCAAGACAGTAGAAAAGGCTGAGAAATTAAAGCAAATCTTAACATGATTAAATAAATAGGCCCATTAAAATGAGTAATTGCTGCCACTTGAGTGCACTACTGACTATAAATTTCAGTAAGAACACAGGTAATTGCTTTATGAATCTATATGATCATCTCTGCCCAGTGAACAGGGACAAATCAACGTAGAAGTTGAGGCAGATGAAGAGCAGAAGATGCTACACGGTGTTTTAATTTCATGATATATGAACGGCTGCCTTTGTATAACACAAAACCAAGAGATAGTTGCAGGTGAAATGAAAAGATTAGGAATATGAACATAGAGATGGGAAATATTTTTAGCAAGAATCAGAAATGCAATATGATAACAAAATTCAGAAGCTATCACACAGCTTTGCAGATTTTGGGAGGATTCATATTTGTACAGGTATGTTGGGTTGTTTTTTTTCTTTCTCTCCTGAAGGGTAAAAGAATTCATTCCAAAAAAAGGTTAGGAGGAAGTTCTTCACTGGCTAGGTTTTGCTTCACTAATTCACAGTGGGTTTGTGCTGTCTCAGACAGACTCAATGTTGGACCAGGCTGGGCCTCTAGTGTCTTCTGACATGCCATTTGTAGTGTTCTGGTACTACTGCGCTAATGTATAACTAAAATGTGATTATATACAGTTGGAAATGTGCCCTGTTGTTTGATAACTATTTTATCTTACCAAAATTTTAGTTATGGTATGCTGCAAGCCAGGTCTCTGATCATTACTTTGAGTACAATCTTATAATACACAGCGCTGCACTGATGCATCCTAAAATATATTACTGTTTTTTAAACTCACACTTAATAGTAGTATTAGTTTTTGCTTCTGAATGCATTATCTCATAATAACTCCTTGAGGGATTATTTTATTTAATACCCAGGTATACCAGGAAATAGTGACATTCTTTAATTTCCCAAGAGACTTGGCATTCTGTGCCAGCATCCTAAATTTAGACTTAGAAGTAATCTATTACATATTAGCAAAGAAAGAAACAAGTAAAAATGCTGTCTGGTGTAGTAATTAAAGTGCTGCCCTTAAACAAGGAATTGTTGCACTAATTCAGAAGCAAAACTTTTCATTGCAATTTAATCTTCCCTCTTCAGCTGAGTTAGCAGTTTAAGATGGCCCTGTGGGTCTATTATTTTAAAAATGCTTTTCAGTGCACTTAAAAATTCTGGACAACATATTGTATATTGAGAGAATTTCCTCAAGAGTAATGGCACACACATTCGTTTAGTTTATAAAATGCAAATATTTATGCCTTGCAAAAAAATGTGAAAAAATCCGTCAATGCAGGCTAAAGAAAAATGTTCCATGCTCTATAAAACCAAATGTGCTATAGAATAATACCTTTTACTTAATATTTTGTATTTATTTTAATTAGCATTTTGATATATGGGTATTAGAATTTAAATTTAGCTAATGGCTGTGCTGAAAGATACTTCCTTAGTATTATCATTTAGCTAGCTTCCCAAACTCTTTATTATGCTCCCTGAGTCTGTAAATAGATTCTTGAATTGTTTTGTAATATAACTTTGTGTATAATTTGTCTGCCACCTATCTAAAAGTTCACTAAAAAGGTACTGGGTAAAACTGACCTGGATTTGTCTGTTTGGAGAGGGCTGCGGCTACTCTGAATGACGGCTTGCTGGCCACTGGGCGGCACCTGCATGGTCCCACGTAACACATTACAGAGCCACTGTTTTACTAGTCTTAAATGGTAACGAAATAAAATTTATACAAAGTAGCATTGTGTCGAAAATCACAGTATTTAACTAATTATACTGATTTTATGGTACACTGTAATAGTAGCTTATTTTGACAGTTGAGTTCCATCATGGCTTAAAGCATATAGCATTGTAAAGAGAAGCATGTGACACACCCGTGGCACTCTGAATTTTGGGAGCCCTAACATCCAACATGCTGCCATGGAAATGCAGAGTTGCCTCTTGTATTTCAGGTCTCAGTGTCTCACGGTGAATGCCCTAACTCAGCATGATTAATGACTGACTAACCTTGCTTATTTGGGGCATCAGTCTAGGACTATAATCATAAAAATATAGAGAAAAAAATGCTTGAGAAATACAGGTGACGGAATCTTTTACAAAAGTAACGTGAAGGATAAAGTTTATGGTGGTTAACAGTGAAATAATGTTTTGACAGAAGATCAAAGTTGCCATTTTTGTCTTTTCAGGATATTTTAGAGCAGCATTAGAAGAAGTTGCGTGAGAATGCAACTGCAAAGGCTAGATGAGTGACTATGCCAGGGAAGGCAGGAAAATAAAAAGGGCCTGCCAAGGGGCAATTTCAGAGCTGCACTTTGAGATTGTTTAGTGAGTAATGTGAGAGGAAAGAGAGTCAGAAAGGGACTAAGATGGGTGTATATGCAGCTGAAGCAGGCGGCTGCTGCTAAGGATAAGATAGAAAGCTCAGACTTGGAAAAAAAATTGCCAGAGGTGAGGAGAAAAATTATGAAGACTGAAGAATGTGGGAGAAAGGAAGAAAATAAAAGAATGAAAAATGGCCTTAGTATGAATTGGCAGTAAAGGATTTGACTGTGTTTGAAAAAAGAATAAAAATGCTGTGAAGAAAACAAGTGGGTTCTTTAAATAGACGGTGAAATATTAAAAAATGTGCTTGAATTGACATAGTATTTTAAACTGACTTGCTGTAGATTACACTATAGCTAGAGATCAGCAGAAAAATGGAAAAGTTGCAAGAAAAAAAACCCAGCTATTTTAAAAGTAATTTGTAAAGGCATATTTAATACTTAAACTAATAGGGAATAACTTGTCAAAGAAATCATGGGGTAGCTATGCTCTGAGAATCAAATAGTCGGGGATTGATTTAGCATTTAGCATATCTAATCCTGTTATGCATTGTTTTATGCCATTTCAGAATCCTGTATGAATCATCTCTGAAACTTTTGGATGAATTTTTGAATTTGTGACCACACGGAAGCTTTTGTCATGAAAATTAAAGGAAGGAAGATGTATTGTTTTTTAAAAAAATATTATCTTGTAAACTTATCAATAGTTAAAGTTTTGTTTTCTGTTACTCTGTACATTTAAAGCAGGAAAAATGTAAAAAGTGTGTATAAAAATGAAGTAATAGTAAAGATTTTTTTCAACAGCTGTAAAAAGGTTATTCTGTATAAAAATGTCTTATTTGGGGGAGTGTAAAATCAATATCTTTGTTTTTAAAAAATAAATAATACTTATATACTTATGAGGTAGCACGTAACCTCAGTCCCTGGGAAGACTGTAGAGCATGTTCTTTGAGGATACGGAAATGAATTTCATTTTGAGACACAGGAACGACAAAAGGGTGATTGAGAATAGCCATCAGGAACAGGGGAAACTCTGCCTAACCAACCTGATTTCCCTCCCTTTTGTGGAAGAAGAGAGAACAGAGAACATCATCTTTCCTGTCCTTAGCAAAGATTCGTACGCAGACTTACAAGTGTCCTTAGAGCCGAACTGGAGAGAGGTGGACTTGAAAGGTGGGTGAGAAACTGGCTGGACCATCAGACTTGAATACTGATGCTACAACGTCAGACTGAAAGCTGGTTACCAGTGACGTTCCACAGGGCAGCTACTGCTGCCAATATTATTTAACGTTTTTATTAAAAGCTTGGGCAATGGGATGAAGTGCAACCTCAGTCTGTTGGCAGATGACACCAACTTGGGAGCATTGTGTGACACATCGAGGGGTAGGGTGGTCCCATTCAGTGGGATCCTGACAAGCTGGACCTCAGGATCAACAAATCTCATGATGTTCAACAAAGACACGTACTTTCTACCTGTAATGGACTAATCCTGTATACCACCAGCACAGGCAAGTGCAGAAGGGCAATCTTATTGCTGTCTTCACCTACCTGGATGAGGATTAAGAAAAGACTTTTCCCAGAGGTACACATGAAGAAAATATGAGGCAACAGAAACAACTTACAGCAAGAGCAATTCTTGTTGGACATAAATAAAATTTTTTTTCATTATGAGAGTGAATTAAAGCTGGAAATGGAACAGGAACAGGTTGCTCAGAAAGGCTGTGGAACATCCATCCTTGGAGATGTGCAGAACTTGACTGACAAGGTCCTGACCATCGTTTCGGTGTTTTGAAGTTAGCCCTGCTTGAGCTGGGGATTGGACCAGATTCCTGAGCTTCCTCCCAACTTGGATATTGTTGTGATTCAGTCACAAGTGTACTGGTAGGGGAAATGCCCTAGCTATTAAACATACACTTGATTAATACGTAAGTAAAATTGTTTTATATTTGGCTATTTTTATAAATTAATACTAAGGACGCAGATTATGCAGACTTGTAAGCCACTTATTTAATTTTGTTAATGCAGCAGGTGCTCTCCTAAGACTACTGATAGAGTGCTGATTGCAGAATGTTATTTTGCCTTGACTGAGACATCTGTAAATTACATGTCTAAGCTCATGGTGGGGTTTAACCCCCACCAGCAACTAAGCACCACACAGCGGCCTACTCACACCCCGCCCCCTGGTGGGATGGGAAAGAACTGTAAGCATAAAAGCGAGAAACAAACTAATTTTCTAAAATTGTAAGGTAAAGAGAGAAAAAATTAACAGAGAGAGAAAAACAACTCCAAAACATAGCCCCATACTAGCTACTGTGGAGAAATTTAACTCTATCCCAGTCGAAACCAGCCCAGCTCATAATGCTACGTGTCTGTCTGGTTTAGAAGGGGATCTGGAACCCCTAGAAAATGATTCAGCCACAGACTGAAAGTAGCATACAGTGATGGGCTTAGACTTGGATATCTAACAATTAGTTATCTACAGTTAAGTCAGGGGATTCGCACTGTGTGTCTACGCAAATGGCTTATTGAGGTCTCCAGCGTTGTTACTGAGTGGCCCAGAAACCAAAAATAACAAATTGAGCCAAGTTAAGACAAGACTCCTCATTTTTGATTAAGATTTGCGCACAGTGCCCTACTCCCATCTATCTAAACAGGCATCTACTCTGCTGTCTTTCTTGCTGTGATAAAACAGTGTAAGATTTTTTTTCTAGTATCTGCTCTGTGAAGTGCAATGAACTGCCTTCATCTGCTTTACATCACATTCAAACTTGACCTCAGTGCGTAAAACTTCCCTACTGCATAAAAGCTTCTTTAGTGGGAATACTGATATTTAAAAGCAACCAAATTCTTAATAAACACCTGTCAGGCTTTGCAACAGGAAAGCCAGTATGTGTATGGATTCATGAATTCCAGAAGATTTACCTTATCCACAACAGTAGTCTGAGCCAAAAAGACTAATGCTGCCACAGCAGGTAGCTGTAGATCTGCCAACTGTTTATTTATCAACATCTTTATAAAAACTGTGTTCTTTGGCCTTCATTCTTCTACATCTGTTAACAGGCAGGTGTTCCAGTAATGACCTTTTAAATCTTCTGATTATACAAATTACTTAATGAATATGTAAATCACAGTTTCTTTTTTTTTTCTGCTTCTCAGTCTTTCAGCATTTGCTCATCTTATTAGATTAAAAAAGAATCCTGATTTCCTGCCTTGTTTTCCCTCAGCATATAATATTGCTTTTCCAGTTTTCACTTTTCATGGAATACTTCTTCCAGATGTAATATCCCTGAGCCTGAAAGAAAGAAAGGTATACCAACATCAGAAATAAGCAGATTTCTGAAGAACTCAGAGGTCATATTGCTAGGAAGGGGAAGAAAATTTAAAGATGAACCTTTGGCATCCTGGTGGCTGTGGGTCAAGTGGTTCTCAAGAGTGGTGAAATTGTTTTGCATTAGTCGTGGAGCGGGCGTATAGATTTCAGCTCAATTTCTGGTCCAGCTCTACTGTAACTGCCCTGAGAGATGAAAACACATTGGCTTTCTGCAACACAAATAAGGATGGTCTTAGGATTCCTTGAGCCAGGGTCTGCTAGGGCTTTCTCCTGGGCTCTTTGTGGAAAATTTCTCAGAAATATCATAAGAGTTCTAGGTTTTACTGGCTGTTCTCATTCATTGCAAACCGAGTCTTGCCAAAATGTTAAATCCTTCCTTTTTCCTTATGTTTAGAAGATATAAATAAATAGTGTGTTCCTTAGGCTGAGTTATCGTTTGGAAACCTGTAAAACAGATTTGTTTCATTTTATTAATCCAAAGTGCTGTTGAAGTGCTACTGGGGGAGAGGGGTTGGTCTTTGGTGCTTTATGGAATAATCTTGGTATTCAGCCAGCTGCGCTGTCCTAATGTATGCCTGAGAATGTCCCATAATTTTAAGACATATCCTTTGAGATCTGTTCAGCTATTTCAAGAAGTTGGACTTGACTTGGATTAATAAAATTGCTTGAAATATGAACAAGATAACACCATTCTAAGCTGCTCCTTTGAGCAGTTTGCATTGGCAGTCACTGTGAACGTACAACTGCCTGAAGAATAAAGTTTCTAGTCAGGGTTGCACCTGTAAGTGGCATGCCTACAGCTCTCCCCTTCATGCATGTATATTCAGTATAAATATTACTGAAGAAAGCACTAGCTTTAAACTATTTGCAGTAATCTATGTTTTAATTTTATTTGCAGGGACTTGGTCCTTTGTTTGATGACAATGTGCATTTGCTCTGTTGTCTGCAGGGAAACAAAGTCCAGCAGTCTTCCACTATCACGGCTTCAAATTAGGAGCTAAAGAAGAACCAGGAGAAGCTCTCAAGCTTCTTCCTTAGCAAATAAATGTCTTCAGGTACGGATCCAAGCACACAAACGTTCAGACTTGCCAAGGAGAAGAAAAAATCCGCCTTGCACCTGCTGTTTACTCCCATGATAGCTGCTACCCACTTTGCATTTAAACTCACGTGTGCTGCTGCTGCTGCCAAGTGCTTTGAGGTCTTCTGACTTCCAGAAGGAAATCAGAGGGATCAATTTTGATGCAATCTTTCACCTCACTTGATAAATGCTTGAAGAACACTTACGATAATGACTGCAATGCGAAATCACCAGGCACGCCAGCTACCTTGTAGTATTATTTGCTGATCTGCTCCAGTGTCTGGTGAACCGAGACCATCACATGCTGCCCTGCAACGTCTCTTCTAGGAGTACCTATCGGGGGAGCCGCCCAGTTCAGACCGCAGAGCTCGGCTCAGTCCTTAACGTCTTAGTGATTAGCTGGTCAAGGGCAGCTTCCAGGAACAGCTGCAAAACTTTCCACAGACAGGCAGCAGCTCTTCGGTTTCTTTAAGCCGTTGCAGATAGGCACAAATCTTGCCTTATCTACTTCAGATAAGACTTCTTAGCCCGGGGCTCTGCGGAGCTGTATTGCTGCTTCTCTGCGCATGACCCTTGGCACAGCCCTGGGCTCCAAAAAGCTGTGTAATTTTGGCTTTAATTTGCTCTGCAATCATTGGGATTTTTTCACTGGGTTAGGCTGTTTGGCATAGACCTGTCCTTAGTCTTCTCTAACAACAGTGGGTCATTTCTCTCTGTCCAGTTCCACAGCACGGTTCTAGAAAAGCGGCAGAAATTCTATGTGTTAGTACTGAGGAAACTTCAGCAGTGGAAATTCCCTTTCTGTTGTATCTGTCAGCGTTTTTTGAAAACAGTACTGCAGCAGGAGTTCTGGTATTATTATTTTCTTACTGCTTATGACCCTGGGAAGTAGAAGGTGTTACCAACTTTCTTCTCCTGTGTCTTTTTTTTTTTTTTAACCAGAGGACCACCTTGTTTTCAGCAAAATAACTTTGTTCTCAAACATGTGATTTTACACTTATTTATTTCATGGTGTTTATATTACTTCAGACTTCACATTACTAAATTCTTCCTCTGTAAAATTCCAGTCCTTTGTTTGATATTGCTGTCAACTTTGCCCCAGTTTCAAATATATGTTTAAATTTCATTTGTTTATGCTTATTTTTGTACTGTCATTAATGAAAATATTAAATAAGGTGGTGTTCCAAAGCATCATTAGTAATTCCTTTTCAGCTTAATCTGTTTCCCTCTTCTGTTCAATTAGTTCCTTACCCATCTTACTATTCCTATAACAGTCCTTGTCTTGGGTTAATAATTTTTTTATATGCTGCAGTAACAGATGCTTTGCTGTAAAGCCTTACATTTTAAGTAGGTACATTTTAGCGGTTCTTGCTGGAAAGGTAGATGAATTCTGCACAGCCGTACACCTACATCAGAGGACATATAGGATAGAGCCAGTCCAGCGGCCTTTTGGGTTCTTTGCATTGTGTGCTGACACGTGCTTCCCACCTTTTGGGGTAATTAGTAAACGCCTGTATGAACTATTGGTGCTAGCTCAACTTTCATGTGAATAAAGAATACTGATTTTGGGTTTTTTTCCTTTTGTTTCTTAATGTAGCAATCCTTAACTTACTAATTGCCTAAAAGGGTACCTGAGTACCAGCTTAATAGCAAGAAATGTGGGCTTCCTGCACTGACCTTGCTGAAATCTTGCCATGCTTATTAAAAAAGGCAAGTATTAGCAACTTAATTTTCTCTGAATAGCATCTAAAGGAAAAATAGATGCATCTGTGAGAAGCTACGAATCCAGTTAGACCAATCTACGAGAGTACTTAAAAAACCCCAAACCAAAACAAACGAAAAAAGGTGACTCTAGTTCCTGCTCTAGGCTGTTTAATGACAGCGTGACTGAAGTTCTCCCACTGCTCCATGGAAGGAAAAGCTCCTTTTACTGGGGGAGCTCATTTTACTGATCATACTGGCAAAAGCTGTGTCCTTTCTTACACCATTCTCTAAGATTCGACACTGCTAATACACAGTATAATGAAAAAGATTTTGCTCTCATCATTTTCTCAGTTCCACACAAAGAGAAGTCCTAAGGCTTGTCCTTTATTTAAAAGCGATCCTTTATTAAAAGGGACCATTCTTCATGACAAAAATAGAGTTACCTCATCCTCTGTCCCCAGATTCCCTCTCACAGACCACTGCTGTTGACCTGCAGGGGGGCTTTCATGCTGCCATCCACCCACTATGTGTAAAACACTTGTTTTACAGTGAAAGCTGTTTCCATCAGGTGCCTGCGCCAGCCACCAGGCTGAGCGGGGGAATTTGCCCGTGTACCAGAGCTGCTAGAGGAATGCGGCGCCTGATGACCACAACAGCCTGTCTTCTTCAGATGTTTCAATCCACACTGGATTCCTGCAACAGCATTCAAACTCAAGGACAGTAGCAAAAATGTAAGAGACTTGTACTGCATGATGTACTACACATCTATGACCCAAGAACCTGATTTTTAAATGAAAAAAAATAAAGATGGGGTTACTAACTGCCAGTGTTTATCACTTCAATATTTTTTACTTTTTCAGATGTCTGCTATTGTCAGAATTCAAAAAGTTAAGGTTATGTTAAGACTGAAAAAGAAGAAACATAAAACTAGTCCATCTGCAATGAAACTGAGAACTGTTTGATGCACGAAAACGAGAGAACTTATCAAGGGATCTAATTACCACCTCCCGATTCCCTGATCTGATCTGCACTGGGATGCACAGCAATATTTGGCTCCCGAGCCATCCATCACAGGTCAGCCCGCCTCTGGGGAATTCTTATCTTCCCAGTTAAGATCATAGAGCCCTAAACTGCCTGGGCAGCACATAGAGATCAGGGGATGGAGCTTGCAGTTTTTAATTTATCAGTGTATCATGATCCATTGATTGAATGCATAAAAGCAGACACGTTTCAATGTGATCTAATATTAGAAAGCACTCCGTTCTATCTGATGAAAGACTCTGCTGTGCAATTAGCACATCTGAACAGGTGCGATGCTTTTGGCTCTGGAAATACGTTGACTTTGTGGAAAAATTTATATGTGGAAAGAGTTTGGTTCTTTTTTAAATTATGGTGAGGGGGAAGAGGAGAATTCTTTTTTCACAAACTTATTTTGAAGACCATCTTCGTCCCTTTAGCCCTTTTGCCATTCCAGTTTATGACAGCCCTTTTACCTCTAATTTTATTCAACTGCTAATGAAAGAAAATGCCAGGTACAACTTTAGTTTTGTCTTAGTATTTTTTCTAACTGTGTTTAATGTAATTCTTGCCAGTAGAATTCTGTACCTTTGCCACTTTTTCACCGTGATACTCCTTTTTTCATTGGTAACATAGGAGATTTAATGATAGAATAGTAAATTCCCATCATAAACGTAAAAGTAGGAACCTTGTTCTTCTGTCTTATGAACCATGTGGAGAAATTCGCCTTTCTCAAGGTGAAACTTCCACTCCTGTCAGTGGATTTCTTTTGAGTACAGTGGGGCCCAGGCCAGGCCTGGGCTGGGCTCTGGATAGTTCCTAGCGAAGCACACAGGGGCCTGGGAGGGAAGGAACGCACCTTGACGATCCCGGCTCTGATTGCCCTCCCTGGTCCTCCCTAGGCTGCTTCTGGGTGGCTGCCATTGCTCGGCCACCCTCAGCCCTTCGCTCAATGGGTGGCACCTCAGCACAGTATCTTTGCTTTCCACCCGTTCCCTTTTCTTTTGCAATTTTCCCTTTCTTTGCAATTTTTACAGGCTAGGGGCTGCCAACTTCCTCATAATTTTCTCACACTACAGAGGCTAACTATAGGTTAGGGTGGCATAAGGATATATGAATTTTTAAATAGTAAGATTTTTGCAATAGTGGCCTGCTTTTTCAAACTTGGTAGTCACTCCTCGGCTTTACCAAGAGCAGTGCATCTACAGCTATTAACACTGTTGCGTAAGAAAATAATTCTATATGACTCAACCCACTTAGTCATATACAGTAGAAACACTATTATACAGAGCAGAAACGTTCATGGAAAATGCTCAGCCTAGGAGGAAGATTCCCTTGAGAAGTCAAGTAAGGGTTTTTGTTTGGTCTTTGATGCTCTATTGGAACACTGTGAACTACAACAGCGAGCAAAGGGAAAGCTTTTTAAAGTACTGATTCAGAACAGAAAAAGAGCATCCTGTCTCTTCTATTATTCAACTTTTAATAGTTTCACCAAAGCCTATGACTATTCTTAACATAATCTTGTACTTACAAAGACACATAATGTAATCGTAGTGTAGTCCAAACAATGTTCCTTTCCCCAGCTGTCATTACCATGAACTTTCCCTACTTTTTTTTTTCCTGGTCACAGCATATCCTCAGTAACCTTCCTTTAAAACAAACACGTCATAGGCAATGGTCCAAGCAATCTTGCACTCTGAGATATCAGAATGCCTTGAGCAAGATTTTCTAATTTTTTTTACACTACAAACTATGTACTTAATTTTTTTCATGTTTTTGCTGTTCAAAATAACCCATGCCAATAAGCATTAAGCTATAAAACTGAAGTGAAAATGATCTGAGCTCAGTTGTTCTTGCTCCAGTCGCTGTCAAACATATTGTTCAATTCTAGATTTCCTCCCAGTATATTTCTCAATGATACTCCAAGTTTATAGTCATACAACAGCTATAACAAATATTCTAGCCCCTAGGTCACCACCAGGTGTGCCTCTATTACAGTAACAGACAGGACAACACTATTCGCCTCAAATACTGCGTTCAGTTTTGGGCCCCTCACTACAAGAAAGACATTGAGGTGCTGGAGCGTGTCCAGAGAAGGGCAACAAAGCTGGTGAGGGGTCTGGAGCACAAGTCTTCTGAGGAGCGGCTGAGGGAAGTGGGGTTGTTTAGCCTGGAGAAAAGGAGGCTGAGGGGAGACCTTATTGCTCTCTACAACCACCTGAAAGGAGGGTGTAGAGAAGTGGGGGTCAGTCTCTTCTCCCAAGTAACAAGTGATAGGACGACAGGAAACAGCCTCAAGTTGTGCCAGGGCAGGTTGAGAATGGATATTAGGGAAAATTTCTTCCCCGAATGGTTTATCAAGCATTGGAACAGGCTGCCCAGGGCAGTGATGGAATCACCATCCCTGGAGGTATTTAAAAGACGGGTAGATGCGGTGTTTAGGGACATGGTTTAGTGGTAGTTTTGGCAGTGTTAAGTTGATGGTTGGATGACTCGATGATTGTAAAGGTCCCTTCCAACCTAGACGATTCCATGATTCTATGATTCTATGAATGTTTTCCAGAGAGAACATAGAGGATGAGCTTAATCCAAAAGTGTATTATGTCTTCAGCAATAAGCAGCCAAAGCTAGAGAGACATGGTGGAGAAAACAGATGGAGGAGAGCACAAGTGGTGTCTCGACTGTTTGCTGTCCCACACTTCCTCTCACCACCACAGCAACGGGCTGGATAAGGCGAGCATCCATATTTGCGCTTTGTGAAACCAGATCTTCCCTCATATGTAACGCATGAAAGCATGGTTTAAGAACACTACTAGAGCTGAAGAGTCAGGCACTTAAAAGTCAGGAGGCAGCAAAACGAAGATGTGCACAGCTCTAATCTCACCTTTGATTATTTGTCAAATGACATGATATCTTTAATTACATTAAGACAAGTTAGTTTTTCCACACAAACTGTTCCCTACTCAGTGCTCAGTCTGTATCTGCTCAATGGGTGATTGAAAACTCCTGCTGTTGACGACACAGCAAATATTCAGTGCTTTTTCCCCACACGTTGTTCAACATATAGCTCTGCACGTAATCTGCTGCATGCTATTCGTATCCAGCTCTGAGGACAAAACTGTTAACTTCCACAGTGGCGTTACTATGGTACTAGTCACTGCAGTCCCAGCATTTCACAATGATTCATGTATCTTTCCAACTCCCTGTAGGTTTTCTTATTGCCATTTTACAAATGTACAGTAAGACTAAATTAAAAAATTTCCACGAATTTGGGGAACTCAGTGTGAAATGTTATATTGTATAGTACTTGTCACCTCAAAGCACCTGTCTCCAGCTGCAGTTGTGGGTGCTAAGCCCCTCTGAATCAGACTTCAGGTTCCCAAGTCAGACACAGAAAGTGAGGGACACGTAACCAGAGCTCCCCAGCAGCTTTAATCAACCACAAGCCTATTCTTTCAGAATGACAGAGTGCATTAATCTCATTCATCCTTTAATTTAGCACAGGAGGAGTGGATATCTCAGGGGATTAGTTATCAGTTGTAAAACCCATTCACTGGGTATCAAATTTTACAGATTAGCAAAGATGGATAAAAATAGATTTTTTTAACTGTTTCTGACCTCCCTCCCATTAAAAGCACATAATTAATTTAAAAGTTTGGCTCCCTATTGACATTTTAAATCAATTTTGATCAATGGCAACCAAATCTAATTATTGATTGCACACCTAAGGGTTTCAACCTGGTTTTCGAAGAACAAGAACCCATTTGCAAAAAACATTTACTAATGTCTCATCATTTAATCTGGATATACCATCTTGAGATGCTCAGACAGTAAGTTTTTCAGCTGTGCTGAGAACTCTAAACACCCATGAAAATCCATAGGAATTCAGGTGGGTTTGATTTCAAAATCTGTCTCCAGCAACTTCAAGATAGGCAAGTCACAGTTGAGCCTCTATATTGGTCTGAGCTGGTGGTGGGCATTAGCAAGAAATTAAGCCTTTCTCAGTTAAAAGGGGCCAGCTCTAGTGCATGTCAGTGACCTGTGCTTGCTCTTGTAGAGGCCATCCCTCTCCCAGTGAAGCCCAAATTCCCTTTCATAGCCTGACACTAGATATAAAGATTTCAGAAGTGGCCTCAGAGTTCGGATTCATCAGTTCTTGTATCCCCGTCTTGAGACACCGAAGGTCTGTTCTTCACCGGTTATGAACACCCATACGTTGCGGCTCGCAGGTTGCTTCATGACACCTTTTCCTTCTCTTCAGCCAGTTTTATATCAAACGTGGCTTCAGCACCTTGTTTAATGCAGGTATCACCGTAAGTGGTAGTTGAACTAGTCAGCTAGAATTTTAAGTGAATCTCAAACAAATTTGGGTTCAGTCCAGACCTGCAAATGCCTACATTTACAGAAGCTGCTCTCTTCAGCATCCCTAGCAAACCAGCAGAAGAGATTATGGAAATTTTCCTCACAAGCCCAAACTACCATGCACACTGAAGAGGCTGATCTGGTAGCAAGGGTTTCTACAGCCTTAGAAGTCAGCTCAAAGCACACCACCCTAAGCACTCATATACACAGATGTTTAGGTCTTTGGTTAATGTAAGTCACATTTATCGTTTTCAGTTAATGTAAGTCACATCTCCTGCTATTCTCACAGGTAATTTTCTCTAGCTGCGTCTCATCTCTTAGGCCCTGAACACTCCATTTTAGGCTCCTTTCCAACTGCTCTTTCCAGCAACACATAAAAACCATTATCATTCAGTTACAGCATGGGGAATAAAAGCCCAGCTCACAGCTTACCAGTCATAACTAAAATCAACCTACTTTTTTTCTTTTCCTTTTTTAAACTGTATCAGTCATACAGTTGCACAGTTCTCAAGGATTTTTCCTTCTGGCTCCATGTTGAACTCCTCTTCATCAGTGATACAGAAATATCTAGAGTAAAACTTTTAGCATGCTCCAGAGTAAAGACATTTTCTAATACAATTTTGGAAACAAGAAAAAAGCTTTAAAATAGCTGAAATCAACAGTACATTAAAACATTATTCCTAGATACAAGTGAAATGCTGTAATATTCATAAAATGAATCCTACCACACTTTTCACCAAGCAATCTGACATCTTTTATATCCTGCAAATGTTTGTTTTTATGCTAAACTGAATTCAGTATGAATTCATTTAAAAATCCTAAAGGCTCTGCTAGTTTCATAGATATGAAATAATTGATACTGAAAATCAGTAATTTCTGTATTGAATGCCAAAATCCTTTCAAGTACTTTTAGTTATACTATGAAATGTTCAGTAATTGAGAACGAAAGACCACAATGACTGCTGATATGACCTGGGGCTACACCTTTGTACACCAGTTAAAGATTTCTCCCTTTAGGAACTTTCTGTTCCTTTAATAAAGTTAATCCGTGAACATAGAATACAACCACCAAATCGAAATTTAAGTGAGTATTTGTACTGCTATGGAGAGAGTTATATGACTTTAGCTCTCAGTAATCCAGGCTTCTGTAGAGCTTCTCATCCTCTAAACACTCTTAGTGTCTCAGGCACTGGATGATTTTTTAGACATATTGCTTATCACTACTGCATTCTTCATTCTTAACTACTTTAAAATATTAACTATTTTAATTCAATATTTTTAAAAATGTGTACATGGGATAAGTTATATGCTTTCTTTTAATGAAAGGGTCACATATACAGAGCTATGTAACCATTCATGTGCTTTTTCAACATACATAAATACAAGAAAGTACTTGTAAGTGCATAGTGCAAAATTTCTGTTAACTGTTCTGATAGCTTTTAAACCCAAGAGCTATTACAGCCTCTACAATACAGTTGCAATAACACCCCCTGCCCCGTAATTTAAAAAGAAATCTTGTCACTTTAATAGTTTAATATTTACCAATAGTAAATATACATAATCAAGACATTCCAGGATATGAATGTGAGAACAGTTCTGCAGTTGCTGTTCAAAGAATATCTTTGCCAGATCATCCTGAAGAGGGTCCAGTGCTCATCAGCCTCCTAAACCAGAGTTTATGACTCCTCACACCAACAATACGCAAAGTGGCAATCGGCACTGTTCCTCTTGTAACCATGAGTAGTCCAAGATGTGGCTCTAGAGATGGTTTTTCTAGCCTTATTTTTCACAGTCTTCTGAAATCACAAGCAAGGTGCAGGAGGATTACTGCTGCTCAACCTGCTCCTTCTGCCCTCAAAAAAGCCAGGTGAAGGTTAAATGTGCAGCACTGACCCTCCAAAAGACTTCCTTTGTGTCTGTATATACATCTACAGGCTTTGAATATTTTACCTATGTCCTCTAGAACCAGAAAATGTAAACAATAAAACAGTCTAAATTCTGTCTTGCCTGAGCATGGATATAGCACAAACCTCTCTATCTCTTTCCTCTTTCGCCCCTACCCCCAATACATCTTAAAGCTCTGTCAAGATATCTAGGTTACTGAATCTTAGATAAACTGCCTGATAGATATTGTTCCCTGTGGATTTTGGACCCATTAACAGGACAAATGATCTGCAATTAACGTGCCAGAAGCCTTGATTGGGGGGGGCGGGGGGGGGACATGGGACACGGGACACGAGAGGAAGAAAGAAAATGAAGTAGGTAATTTTAATGCTTTTTTTTTTTCTTTAAGGGCATGTGTGCCTATGCAGGTAGACTGTATTTAGCATAGCTGGAACTGACCTTTTGTTCAGGCTCTTCTTCATACTTGGCTAAACTGACAAATAGCTCTGTGATCCTCAGACAAAACACACACTTCTATATACACATACAATTTCTACGATCAAGCAGGTGTACCTATGCTTGTATATATAATTCCCATTTGTAATTATAAAACAGACCTGCAAAGGCTTACAAACATGACCTCAGTAGCTAAGTACACAGTAAAACTCAGAAGATACCTCTGTGTTTTATACTCCTCATACTTAGCCTTTGACTATCATGTATTATTTTAATCCTTTTTACAACCTTTTACTCATCATTTACTCATATCATTTAATTACTTATAAGTATATAACTATTAAGATTATTTTCCCTTTGTGTATTTTTATTCCGAAGTTATTCTCTGGAAATGTTCTACTTTATCTGAATCCTGTGCTTATTTCTTTTTTACCCCCACCCAATTTTTGATTCATGTAATTTTGGCACCTTTTCTTCTTACATCTCTAAAAATTCTATCATTCATTACTCCTACTATTTCTTTCTAAACAGTATTAAAACAACAAAATAAATCCTATGCTCATCTTCTTGCCTTTTCCATGCTAAACTACTTCTGCCTACCAAAGTCTTTTCTGGCAGGGCTGTTTGCTTTTAATATAATCTTGAATGGCCCAGTGAAATTGAGAGAGAGAGAGAGGCTGACCTTATTGTCCAATGGTTAGATCATCTCTTTGAATCAACCAGAGCAAAAATTTGAAGCTTTAAAATCACAGCCCATGCAGGTGTCCTGGCTACTGGGCAATTAGCCATTCTGGGATCATTTCTGGCCCTTTCTGGATCTTTTTCTGGCCCTTACTAATGGATTGTTGATGAAAACATGTATGTTTCTTGTGAAAAACCTTAGTCAGACAACACAGCATTTTCAAAATGAAAAGTGTTTCCTTGAAAAACTCTGTTCAGCTGTGGTTACCATGGATAAGGATGTAAATCTTTCATACGTATAAAATCATATAGATTATCCAGCTCTTCTTTCACTGTGCCTAGCATGTTTTTCACGCTGATACGGGTATCATAAAAAGGCTCGGCTCCAGCAATTAAGGACATGCTAAACTTCAATATGTTATTCACTGTGCTGAAATTTTCAGATCTATAATTTCCGATGTCATTCTCTCATACAGCCTCACATTCACTTCCAGACACATTACCAATGGAGAGCTGATATTCTACCCTCTCAGCCACCATTCAGGGTTTAGAATCCCTCACCAAAAAGATTTAAATGTGCCCTTACAGAAATAACTTACTGATACCCTCTTCTATTCCCTTTTCAAAACTACCAAGTCCTACAGTTTTGTTTGAGCCCCACAACTTCTCTGACTTCAAGAACGCAGTAATTTTTCTAGTCTTTCTAGTAATTTTCCCAAATTATTTATACCCTTTAAGATTTCTTTTTCCACAGCTCAGAAACTTATTGAAAACATAACAATAAAAACCACAATCAAAACAACCTCACAAGGTTGGTAGACCTAAACATAAAAGCTTAATTTATTAAACAAACTATTAAAAACCTTGGCACTGAAAAATGTCTTGAGAAAATGACTGTGAACCAGCAAGTAACCTGCATGTGTCACAACATGTTATTTACACTGTGATACTGTTATTCATCTAATTTACACACAGACTCAAGTCTTGCAGTTTTTACACGGCATTAACAAAATTCATTATACCTAATACCACTGACTTCAATCTGTCTGTTCCTGGGGCTTTAAGACAGATTTATGTATGTTTGCTCGGTGCAGCCTACTATACAACTATAAAATACAACCAGGTAGGGAATGCTTTACACTTTCCAGTCCCGAGAATTGCTCTTTGAGTTACTTCCAAATGCCCAATTCACCTACCAATTGACTCTTTACTCCTTCCTTGACACCTTACTCCTGTCTTTACTAACCTTGTGTACTCAAGGATTTCTTTCTGTCTTCGAGGAATGCCCTTTCTCTCTTGATTTTTCGCATTGCTTCACATGCATTTGAACAAATGTCATTATTTTGCTAATCCTCTGCACAGAGTGGCTATGAGAATTTGCTTTTAAAATCTGCATAGTATTTGATCATAAATTCACAGGAGCTATGCAAATCATTCGTTGCAGAGCTGCAATGACTTCCCGTAATACTGCTGCTATTTTGTATTTTGACGAACAACTTGTTCTCTCGCTGCGCCTGCCATTTGCTCCTTTCTTACCTTCAGTTGTTTTGCAGTTCTCTGCTAATTCAGATGACCTTTTTCCTTGTTCCTACTACTAGCTTTTAAAGCCAGATGGTTTGCATAACCCATGAGAATATACTAATTTATGTTTCAGCACTTTCATTTCTCATCTTGTCCTTTCCATAGAATGCTTTTCCCTCCTTTTTTGTTTTTCCCTTTTCAGTGCTCAGATTTCTTTCAGAGACGTCAAAATTGATTTTCCTGAGGTAAAGGGACCTTTTGGGTTAGTGAAACCACTCGCCTGCAAGATGTAAGCACCCATCTAACAGTCCTCAAGGACAGAGATGCTTGAAAAGACCATCCAACCCTTTTGCAAACCCTGGGCCAGCGAACACCATCCGGTATCAATATATTTTTTTTGAAATTTCTGTTTTCTGAATCAAATATTGCCCTTTTTTGCATCTGAGTCACCAACCATAACCACAAAGGAAAGGAGGTGGGTTTGCACCAGTTCTAGAAGCCATGATTCCTTTTCCCCAGCAGAGAGGCCCACACTTTTCTCACAGAGCAAAACTGGGAGTGTAAGAGAAGTCTGAAGCTGTCTGCCAGGGCACCAGGAGCCGTAAGTGTCCCGTGTGCCCCCATGAGCTCCCACCGAGTCCCCCTGCCCGGAGCCCAGGACACAGCTCCGACCTGGGCCCCCTGGACCTGGCTGACCACCCCATGGTGGGTCCCAGCTGGTCCCAATGTGGTGGCCAGACCTGGTGTCCACCCTGGTCTGGACGCATTGGTGTTGTATTCTCTGCCACCTTTGAGGTGAGCAAAGAGGAGCAGCTGTGCTCTTCCAGGGTTAGTTTGTTCTGTGGCCTTTCGCTGTTTAGTCCTCTGGACTATTGCAATGCCACTTCATGTATGACAAATTGAACTCCTCCTTTTAAATACCTCGAGTGCGAGTCTGTCATGACTGTACCTGGTTAAAGCCAGGGGGTATAATTAGAGCTGTTTACCTCAAATATGAAGAAGATCGGGAGAATCTGAAGCTTCAGGGTGGAATAAAGCAGGTGTCGGGGTGACGGAGGTGGCCGGGACCAGCCATCACCCACCATGGCATGGACCTGGCTGTCCTCCTCAGAAACGCATCCCCTGCCCGGAGGCATGGCAGCCGCGCCGCTTCACCTCGGTGCTGTGTTAAAGGCTAAATATTACCACACCGAGTTTGTGAGGACACGCGAGGCTGTGAGGGAGGAAGGTTCGTGCCTCAGCCCCCCGCTCCCCGCCGGCGGCCCAGCGCCAGCGCTCCCCCTCAGCCGAGCGGGTCGGGGACTGGTGGCGGAGGATGAACACGTCTCCCAGACAAACCCGCACCGCCCGGCTGCGGGAGGGGTTTACCTGAGGCCTCATAAAAATCCTTCAGGGTGGCAAGTAATTTTATGGGGGGGAAACCGGCGGTAAATAAACCACTACTGAGGAGGCCGCGGGGAGAACCCCCCCCAGCTGGCGCGTTTTTCAGGACAGAACTTTGACAGGGGCTGAATTGCTTTTACATACAGGCGTGTGGAACGAGCACATTTAATAACTCCATTCCCGTTCTCAGCCATCTTTACGGGGGAGTCAAGCGAACAACCTCTCTGCCGGGAAGGATCCCCCCCTGCCCTTCGCCCGCCGGCGCGGGGCCGGGCAGTGCCCGGAGGCTCAGGGCCCGCCTGAGGCGGAGCCTCTGTCAGGGCCAGTAGCGATTCGGGGGCCGGGGACCGGCCCCTGCCCTCACCCCGCCGGAGGGAAGGCGGGGGGGCCGCCACAGCGCCATCCCGGTGGGGAGGGCAGGGCCCTCCGCCGCGGCCGGGCGGGTGGGGAGCGGGGAGGCGGCGCCGCTGCGNTGCCGCTCGCCGGAGCCGGGGAGCGGCCGCGGGAGGCGAAGGGCGGGTGGGCGGCATGGAGTGAGGGCTGGCGGCGGCGGGCAGGGGAGCGGGACAGCCGCCTGCGATGGGCCAGGCATGATGGGGGCGCTCGGCTCCGTCCTCCCGCTGCTGCTGCCGCCGCTGCTGCAGGTCCTCGCCGTCGCCCCGCGCAGCCAACCGCCCTCCGCCGGAGCCGCCGCCGAGGCGCGGATCGGTGAGTGGGGCGAGGGGCGGGAGGCGTGGGGCTGACGGGGAGCGGGGCCGCGCCGTCCCCTGCCTCCCTCCGCTGCTGCCCGACAGCTTCCTCAGAGGCAGCTCGACAGGCCCCCGGGCGGCCGCGCCCGCACTGCTGCCGGTGAGGGGCCCCGTCCTCCGGTCCTTCACGACCGGCTGCCACTGAGGAGCCCTGTCCTGCGGCCCCTCACGACCGGTTCCCGCTGAGGGTCCGTGTCCTTCGGCCCCTCGCGACCGGCTGCTGCTGAGGAGCCCCGTCCTCCGGCCCGTCGCGACCGGCTCCCGCTGAGGGTCCCTGTCCTCCGGCCCGTCGCGACCGGCTCCCGACCCCTCACACCTCCCGGGTCCCGCCTCTCCCCGCCGGTCCCTGGTCACCCCCAGGCCGGCCCAGGGCCACAGCTGCCTGTCCCGGCGGGATCTCTGGGGACACCCCCGAGGAGCGGGTCTGAGCAAGTCTCCCCACATGCTGAAAACTTCTACCGAGGCCCCTAAAGTCGAGGTCCACCAGTGGGGAGTCACCAAAAATGCCTCCAGCCTCCACATATTTAACCCTCCTCCCCGTTTAGTGGATTCAGCCCACTGAACTGCCCTCCTGTTTGGAAACCACGGGAAACCCCCAGGACACAAACCCCCAGCTGCAGCCCAGCCTTCGCTGGTGTCCACCCCTCACTCATGCTGCTGGAGGTGGAAGGCAGCACTGGCTCCCGGTTAAGGCTGTTTTAGAGGTGTGTAAAAATACTCAGTGCCGCCCAGTGAAGACCATTAAACAGCCTCTTTCTGTTGAGACATTCTCTGACCAACCCCTTCCTCTTTTGCAAGATACCGTCTGCAATAAACATCCCCACCCGCTAAAATGACCCACACTAACACGAAGGGATCCTGAAAACAAACTCTGTGCGTTTAAGATAATGCTATTCTCCTGTGCCACTCTCCCTGGCAGTCCTCTCCTTGCACTGAGACACTCATGACTCTATGCTCACCGGAATTTTCTCCAATGAGATCCACTAGTACAGTCAGTCTCATTTCACTTACAGTATCTTTCCGAAACTCACTTTAAGTCAAGAAGGTCATAACTTGGAGAATTTTGTATTTTTTCCCAGTTTAATACCCACCTAGAGTGGCTATGGAGATCAGAGAGTGAAAGCTAAACTAGCTGTCCCTAAGAAATCTTTTTCTGAGATAAAAAATAGAATGACTGTAAGAAACAAAGGAAGCCTCCCACAAAAGTATCAGTGTGGTCTTCCTCATATACATTCTGTTTATTAAGAAGGAATTAAAATCAGCTGACCATGTTTTTAATGAGACTTCAGTCAAGTGGCAATAAAAATGAGCTATTAAATGCTTGCTGTAGTGAAGGCAGTGATGCAAGGTTTTAAGGACAAATGGTTCGGACTGGATATATCCCTCCCTCCTCTCTCCTGGTTGCTATAGATATAGACTGTTTCTCCTAATCTGCTGAGGAAAAAGCTTGCATAAAAATATTGAAAGTAATAGCTCTAATTTTAACCTTTAATAATGCAATAGGCTATACATTGTGCTTTCAAACTAGTCATATTTTGATTCTCTCTCCCTAAACATAAACTGCAAATCAGTCTGGGTCACAAAATATTTTTCAGCATGTTTTAGCTTCAAAACAATGTTTGTGTGTTTGTCACTTCCCTGTAGCTTCTCTGTGCGTCTGCCTCGGCAAGGATGCCTGCCTGACAGTTAAGGCTGTCCTTGCGTGGAAGGGAATGGACGAAGAGCAGGCTTGGTCTTGCATAGCAAATCCAGTGGTCTGGGAGGTATAACTCAGAGATATTTCAATAGCAGTAAAACAAGTTGAGGCTTTCTGCTGCTTGCTGGGATGGGGAACTAACTAATGTCTCACAGACCTCTGTGAAAGAAGGGAAGGGGTTTATTGCGTTTGTCAAGATGCAGGAAAATGTTTGCATTGCTGGAAGTGAAACAGTTTTAGCTGTCTCTTCCCTTAGAATTCCTTTATTTCTTTTACTGACCAATGTTTCAGATCTCATTAATCTTGAGTCCAAACTATTTATTACAATAGATTACGTTCAATTTTAGACTACAATTTTTAGACACAGTCAGGAGATGCAACTGCAATTTTACAAGGTGTCTGAGTTTTGGGATTATTTGTTGTTATAGGTGGAAGATACTAATTTGGTTTCTTCTTGTGCATGGTCCCATCTTCTTTAATTGAAAATTGAACATAGGTGCATTATGAAACCTCTATAATGTGTGCTGGAAACTGCCTTAAAAGCCATGTAATTATGGAAACAGTTTTTTATTAATTTGTTCCTATTAAGGGTTTCAGAAAGTCTTCCTTAAAAGCTGGCTCAGAAGTAGAAGTTCATGACCTTTACCATTTCATAGGATGTTTTCATCCGATTTCATTTTTTTCCTCTCTTTTTGGTCAACTTTTGTCTATGCTTTCCAATATAGTAATCATCTCCAATTGGTGACCTATTTATTTTGTAACATACTTACAAACTTTTGTGAGAAATTGGAAGTTTTAAAGTTACAGTTAAATAAGATAATGGATTTGGATCTGTGCTGTTTCTGCCTATATAATTCATGAGGCTTTGTAGATTGTTCCTGTGGGAAGGTAGTTTTATAAGATGCTATTATCAACAAAAGCACATATTCCTCCATTTCTTGACATTTATAGTAGCATTTTAAATGTGAACAAATGAGGAAAAGTATAGCCCTTCCCCTCTCTTTGTCTCTTGTGCAGGTTTAGCCCAGGAGAGAGATTCTTATCTTTTCCACAGGAAAAAAAGCAGCTGAGTACATAGTAGTAGTCATTAGTCTTTGATGAAACACTGGGGCTGGGAGTTTAATATTCTAAATAAATCTTTAGCTGTTTATAAGAGACAGTCCACTTACAATTATGGAACTTCTTTTTAAGTGTTTTACAAAGCAATCATCTGTGAACAATATATCCTGATCATGTGTGCTAAATTCCACAGATTTGGGTTATTCTGCTCCTGTAGTGATGGTTGTATACATTTTTTTTTCAATGAGACATTTTCTTATTAGCAAATAATTATGCTGATGAAGCAGTTAAACTTAAAATGCCTCCCAATAAACACTAAACAGTGACTTCAGCTCCAACAATTAAAGTGTTTCATGTAGTTGTATGGCTTTTTAAGTAATCTATTCAGAAAGTTGCAGTGATATCTTATTTTCATATTAGATCAGCTGGGTGAGGTAGAGAACTTAGGAACAAAGTAAACTGTGAACATTCTTAATCATATTATTTCATTAGTCCTAAAATACCGGTATTTTACAACAGAAGTCATCCTCATATGTATTAGAAAATAGAGTAAGCGTGTGCTTGCTGCAGTGCCTTCACGTTGACCTCTAATGTGTAAAATGATGCTTATAACCTTCAGTGAATACGAATATAATTTTGCAATATAATTTGATCTTTTGTGCTGCGTGCAATTCCATTTTTTGGTCTGCATTTTCTTCTTAAATTAATACATTAATATGCTGTGGAAATTTCTGGAAACAGTTGTTCCGTACATGATGTAAAAGTTCCTTCAAAGATGTATTCAAATCATCATATGCAAAATTTTTGCAAGTCAAATGCCTGTGAATTTAGTTTTTAACTAACTGACAAAATGACAAGTTGGTCACATTTCAGCTTATAAACATGAAATATTCTTCTAAACATGTAGCTGCGAGTGCCTGACACATCCAGGGAACAAAGACAGTGTCTTACATTTCAATAGGGTTTAAATGTAATTGAGGACAAAAACTTTACTCAAAGACTTTTAAAAAACGTTGCATGTTACTTGTAGGACTTTCACAGAGTCCATGTTTAACAACTGAAACAATATTTTAGACATGGGTTAGGAGTTTCAAGTGATTAAAGTTAATTTAGAAGAGAATGAAATAAAGATTAAGACAGATGAAAAATAAAAAATTTTTGGCCTTTCAGTCAGTGCTGATCCAAAGGAAGTAGCAACAGAGAGCTTTTGTCTATGGGTATTTCATGGGGAACAGCAAAAAAGTATATCTTGGTTTAGTTCTTGTTGGATAGATGTTACCATAACAAAATTAACATCACTGTTGTTCTCAGCCATCACTGTTGTTCTCATCATCATTGTCAACTGTCTTGGAGATCCATGAGGACTGAAATATTGCTGCTTCTTGCAGCAATTCTGAGCTGAGCTGAAGCTCACTGAAGTCAATGTCAACCTTGCTGTTGACTTCAGTAGCATTTGGGTCAAAATGCTGGTCAAAATGCTGCTTGTAGCAGACTGGCTGAGAAAGTAGGGGAATTACAGTGGTACCATCTGTTCCCTAGGTAAAACTGCCTGACTTTCCAGTTACATTAATTTGGAACTTCTCATAGGCACTCAGGTATTTTGATATCGTGTTGATTTGATGTAATTATTGATGATGGAGTGTGATTTATGATATAATGCAGGCAAATAAAAATATCAACAAAATAATTTAATTAAGACAATGCTATGTGCTCAGAACGTGAAGGATTCAGTGTAGGAAGCTGTATGCTTCCCTTCATCAAAGTATTTTTGTATATTCTAGAAATGTTTCTTAAGTAATCAGTTATGTTAGAAAGCAACTTAAAAGTAGCTTGATATCAAGGCATGTCTATCTGTTAGTTCCTTTGAATTAAAGGTAAGAATATGCATTAATGTTTTTGGCATCATGCCATGACTGTTCTACAATATCTTTTTACTATCTAACTTGTTTTTGATGAAAATTTCAAATGAACAGGAAGTGAATTATTTCTGTATCAGTAAAAGGAAGTAATTGCAGGATGCTCTAAAGGTTGTTCATAGGGTGGAATTTCTAGAGAGATTTTTTTTCTTTTTGTTTGGTTTACTGATTGAGAGAAAACAGATAAGTTTTTGGAAGTATAAGCTCATTCCTGCGTCCTACCTGAGTGTACCCTCTGTATTTGGTGAAATAAAAGAGAATATTTCTACTTGTCTTCCTTCTTTTTTTGCTACCAAGGAATAATACCAGTCCCAAAAACTTCATCATACCACACCGTCATCATACCATGCAGTCAGTAAGCCTACTGAGAGTAAATTAGGTCACTCCTAGTTGTTAGGTCCTGGAATATTTGGGCAGTTCTGCTAAAATAGCAAAGGGTAGTTAATGTTGACACACCAATGATAAACAGGCGGTTGCCTGTGTACAGTGAACAGCAATGCTTATAAACATCAGTGTGGAGAGACTGCCATTCGTGAGAAAAGGGCAACTGCGGTCCCTGAAGGCAGAGGAGCCCACTGATAAGCAGGGAGTTGAGGTCTCCTGCGTCGCTCAGGTTTCCATTGGCTGGAAAAAGAGCATAAGAAGATGAGCTCAGATGTAGGTGATTACCCTCGGTCATACATATCCAAATCCCTAAGAAGACTTCCTTCCTGTGGAGGCCAAAAGACAGTGTATATTCCAACTTCCTGGAAACGATATATATTTTGGCCCTATCCTGCTTACGCTCTAGCCTAAAATTTAGATAAATCTCTGAAGTTATTCTTACAAAATCAGTATATATAAAGTCTTGCTACAATCTGTGTCGGTGTTAACAGGCAGATTTAGGAGGGCATTCAATAAAGATCGGAGGAAAGATCAGTCTGGGTTTGGTGATAAAATTGGCAAAGGAGGGAAAGTTTCCAAGAGGTGAAGTCCACCGCCAGTCTCCGTCAAAAACAGGATGCTGAGCTGGATGTATGTTTGGTTAGGCTCAGCATGGTCATTGTTAATAAATCTAGGAAGGCAGTAAGTAATATTGTTGCTGGTCAAACAGTTTTATGTTTGCAAATGAAGAATAAGCAAGTGAAAATGCAGATGAAGAAGAGCATGTTTGCAGAGAAACAATTGGAAGAGATGCCAAGGAATAGAGGCATGTGGGGAATGTGGATGCTTCAAAGAGGGAATGAGAAATGAAGTGTTTAGTAGAAGTAAAATTACTGGAATTGGAGATCAGGAATTGGAATTGTGTATGATCTGTAAAGATGTAAACTTTAAGATGTTTAAACTTTAAAAGTTAAACTATAATTTATTTTTTTTTAAAGATAGGGTGGAGTTACTTTTTCTCATGGAAAAGACAGTCAAATGCAGCAGCAAAACTGAGTTGTTCAATGGACCAGTTTGAGGCATGAGAAAATGAGGCAAGGTGACAAGAAGGAAAAGGGATTCACAAAATAGAGGTATTAATTCATTCATTTAGGCCAAAGCTGTGGCAAAAAGAGAGTCAGGAAATGTGTGTAGACCATGAGAAACTGCTCTGGGAATTATTTCTCTTAATGTAAGGGGTGGGATTCATCTAACTAAATGTAATTGTTTGAGCTAATCACTCTAGGCTTCTTTTAACATATATCTAGTTTATAAATTTCAATTAATTTTACCCAACTGTACATATCTAACATAGGTCAGATGAATGTCTCCCTGAATGCAGCTGGAGTTTTACACTTGGTATTGTCTTAATATGTTTCCCAGGCTAAGGTGAGTGTCTGGCTGCAAATTGCTACGTGGTAGGTACTGCAGCTTAGCTATTCAAAAATCAGATGCTCGGGTAAAGTTGGGGAGCGGTGAGCACATTTGGAGAGTGGTTCACCTGTCTCTCCCCACTGAGGCGAGACTAATGAAGTAGCTTAAACTAAAGTTAGGTTGGTTGAGGATGACCTACTACATTACTTCAAAACCACAGGCGTGACTTTGAGATAATATAGGTTTTGCAAGTAAGTTGTTTAGGAAGGTCCTGTGAGTGAGCAGTCAGGCAGGTTTGTCACATAAGGGACTGGAACAAGTGAGGTGGATGGAGGATATTGGTAGTCCTGGGAAAAATTTCTCTGAGAAAATCACCCTCTGGTAATTGCAAATGAATGAAGGTGACCTCTGAATGAGACAGAGAAGAAATGGGCATAATGGAATGTGCAAGCGCAGGGGAAAAAGCAGGTAAATGAACAGGAGGTCTGCAGGTAAGATAGACAAATGGTAGGGGAGTCTGGTATGGGAGAGCTGAAGGAAGGGGACCATGAAGACTTACGAGTTTTGGATAGTCAAGAGAAAGCATGAAGGGCATGGAGGTTAATGTGTACATAGGATTACTGAGTTTTCTTATGTGAGTTTTAGGGGCTTTACTGGTGAGGGGGATGGAAGGGCTCTATTTTTATCTCAACCATTTCATAGCCTCAATACACTATAGGATTCCCAATAACAGTATACCATTCAGAACAGCTGTGCTCATCAAAAAATTAGGAAACTTTTTTTCTGAAAAGATTAGAGGGGTTTAACTTTATAGAATTTTTTCCTTTTGAGAAGGAATTCTTGAGAAGTAAAGTAGCTTAGTAAATTACTGCATCTTACTGCATTTTTTCCTATAGTTTCTTTCAGTGAAACATACTTAAATACTAAACATACTTTGTTGATGCACACAGTCTCTCTGAACAGAGAATTAAAACTTAACATTGCATACCTATTTTGCTTCAAACTAATACGTTGATAAAACAAGCTATTTTCATGTGTAAAATCAGTAACTAGAAGTTTTATGGGAAGTACAGCTGGTTGTGGTGGGTGTAAGGTCTTTTCTTTCAGTCATAGCTTAACTGCATGCAATGACGGTTATATAAGCTTGAAATTACAGCCAACAAGTACAAGGTAATGCACAGACATAGATGTGCCTCCCAAATTGTTATATACTTCCAGATGTCCTCATAGAAAACAATGCAACTGAGACACACTACATGTTATAACAAACTTACAAAGTTCAACAAAAGTCAGGAAATATCCAGATACATGTAAAACCGCCTCCGCCCCAATTAATCTTTGATGTCTCAAATCTGAACATCAACAAATTCTACAAAACACCTTATGAATATCAATCTTGGATGCTGAAAAACGGATAGATATTTTGGATTTCTGGCACACAGAAATCTTCTGCTCTCATTATTCTGCAGGAGATAATTACCTGTCTGTCTGTTGCTGTACTAAAAGGGCTAAAGATATTATAACCTCTTCTCTTGTTAATATTCTGCTCTGCACCAGGAAGGCTGTCTTTTCTCTACAACTTTTTTAGTTGGTTAATACGGTTCAGTTACACTCAGAGCAGTTGTTTCAGACAACTGCTTTACTTCACCTGGAAGGTCATGCTTCATCTTCAGCCTGAGGAAGAGTTTGTGTGTTACGAAATTGTCTGTGTTTTTTCAATTGTTATCAGGCTGCAGCTTTGTGGTACAGAATGTTTGGCAATAACAAACGTTTATGGTATTCCTGCCAGTGACTGCTTGATCTTGCCTTTGTAAAGGGTATTGGTTTGACCGAAACAAACAAACAAAAAAAAATGGATCTGAATCACATCCTTGCTTACAAGCAGTGAAGACAGAGCTGGTATTAGGGCTGGTATCCATGAAGTGGCAACAGGGAGATGGGTTTGGGGATAGGGTTAGTTTATGCCACTATTGCTCCTGAGCTCTCCATGGCATGAAACTTTGACTTGTGTCGTTCTATTAACCTGACCCCTCTTACACAACTGATTTGTAAGTTAGACATTAAATTCTGTTTACTCTTCAGTGCTGAATTAAAAATGTGGCATCAAAGATTATAACCCTTGATTAATTCAGATAAATCACCACCAAAGAATGTGAGTGTCTATTATATTTTTTTAAGAATGTATACATTATGGTGTCCTTCTCTTGGCAAAATGATTTGTTATAATTTTAGTTTAGAGTGTTGAATACTTTATATTTCAGCTTTATTTGATATCTGATATGATAGATGTTAGGCTATCAAATATCTTCAGTGAGCTATTACTCATGAAATCTTCTTTCCTTTTCTAGATTTTAGCACAGCTCAGTATTCTCAGTATGCAGTCAGTGCAATGCCTTACTTACACTAGCAAAATATTATACCCAACTTCTGTGACCCGGCCTCACCTCTCGTCCCAGCTTCTCAGCTATAAACACTGCTTCTAACTTTCATGTTATGACCCTGTGGATTATAGCAATTCCTTCCATTTGTTGGAGAAGGCTGTAGTCACCGGTGACTATCCCGCTTTTTACTTATGTCCTAAAGGAAGAAAAAAAGGGAAATTTGGGAACTATACATTTGTTGTGACTTTCTGGAAATAGCTGCATATTAATGAGGACAAGATACCACGGTAAATATCATCAAGCATTTAGGTAGGTGAACAGATCTTGGAGTTAGTGACACAGTTGGCAGAGATAACGCCCCTCAAATTCTTCAGCACATAGTATTCCTTTAAAATTTTTGATTTTTGTTTGATCTGTATTTAAGAAATCTCTGTTGGTTTTTTTTTTTTTTTACCCTTGAAATCTGGGATCTGATTCTGCAATTTTATGAAGTGAAATTTCAAAGTTGTTAAAGTATTCTTGTTAGTACTACCTATCTGGAAGTCCATTTTGCTTAATTAGGTCAGCTCATAAATACAGTTTACCAACATACATTACATGCAGAGGATAATTTCCAAGGACAGAGGGCAGCTATAACAATTGTATATTCAAAATAAATGTAATAATAGTGAAAACAGAAATTTTGAAGGAAACCCAAAAGTTAACTAATGTTATCATCTGGTGAATTTCAATCTTAGGAGCTGTGGAAAAATAAAACATCATGTTCTTTGGGAGCAATCACTCACACTTTTAGACAGTATAAAATTTATAATACTATAACCAAATAGCATTTAAAAAGCAGAATGGGAAGGTTGTTTTAGTACTATATCTGGTTGGTTTTATGCTGCCCAACAAGACAAAGATCAACAGTTGAGGGCTTTTTTTTTTTTCTCTCTCCATTTGCTTTTGTTTCCCTGAGTAACACCTGCTCTAACGAGTTTATAATCCAAAAGTAAATAACTGCGAAGGGAGGAGGAAATGGACACAGCACACAGGCTTGAGAATAAACAGCTGTCAAATGGCTGGCATTTTAGAAAGTAGAACACACAGCTTTTATGAAGGATCTGATTCAGCTTGAATGAAGGAGCTGATCACACCCGGTTGTCAAACTTCCCTAATTAAAGAATTACTTGAGAGAATTTTAGAACTATACTTTATCATCCTCAGATTATGGAACTATTTTCATCGTTTAGCAGATAGGGAAGGGCTCTGAAATGATGAGCTACTCAGTGATGAGGTGGCCATGCAGGCTGTTGAGAGGAGCGTGGTTGTGCTTCTTTCTCTTAACTTGCAGTTTAGGGAGGTTCATGCCAGAGAGACTAAATTAAATAGTAGTGCGTGTACAGGGGGGGATGAGCCTCACCTAAGCCACTGCATGAAGCTGCCAGAGTCTGAGTTTGGGTGTACATATGTTTGATCACCTCACGCTCCTTTAACAGGGTGGGCTTGCTGTCATTCATCATCTTTCTTTTTGTCCATCCAGTGTTAGCATAATACTAACCTGCTTTCAGATGGAAGTTTGTCCCTGCACAAGGAGACTCTGTTATCAACAGAAGTATATAAAATATAGCCCTTTCTGAATAGCTTCACCAGTTTTCCTGAAGTTGTTTTTATGTTTGGTGTAAATATGAACAGTTGCAGGTTCAGTTCCTTCTGATGTCACTGATACTAGTCCAGGGATCCTGGACTTAAGGTGATTTAAGGCAACAAATATTTGAATAGGTCTCGCTTAGAGCTGGTTTTATAGAACATATTTAGCTCTATTTAAGAAAGAGTATTAGAGAATAAATATTTGAACACTTTCTTTCTAGTCAGTTTTCCATTGTCTCTGTTGCAGTCTGGAAGGTAGCCTGGCCTTGGGAGCACCCATGTTTTCCTGTGACTTGACAAAGATACTCTGCTTAACTCTTCTTAATTGAGAGAATTCTTGCAGAAGGATGGGTTTTGGTGGTTTGGTGGTGTATCATCTTGCAACCCTGATTCCGTAGAGTGGGGGGTGAGCATTACTTTGTTTGGGATTGTCACTCCCTGGAAAACAGAGGGTGTAGTGTCCTGTAGGTTGCCAGCCACACCTGAGTCACTCCTCGGTGTCAGACAACGTTCATGTACAAATGAAAAGAAGGCAGAGTTTGGAAAAAAACAGCCTCTATATAAAGAAATAGGTACAGAAAAAGATCACATAACAGTCTTATACCTGTAATCCTGGTTTGGCTTCACCAGTCTGTCAGATTAACCTAATTATCAGAATGCTTAATGAAATTTCCCAGATACAGGTTATTTTTGGTCAGTTTTCATCCTGCAGAATGGGTACTGACATAAGGTGAAGAATCTACCTTTCTACTGGGGTTTCTGTTGACTGAAGACTCATTCGTACCTAGGATTTTTTTCCACCTTCCAGTCCCTTCAACTCTTGTCAGCTGTGCTAACAGAACTGTGTTTGACCAGCTTCAGCATTGCCATGTAACCTTTGGAAAGTCCTTCCCAGTGGTGCAGATGTCAACTAAATACCAGTTTGTGAAAAAAAAACCCAACACATCAAGCAAACCATTTACAGACTGCAGATATGACACTTCCTGAATACACATTAGATAAAATACGTAATGTTCTTATAAAGTAAAGCTTCAGAAATTAATTATACAAATGTGTATAAATGAAAGCAATGAAAGCTGATAGAGAACAGATATGATGACAAACACAAAAACAGAGAAAAAGGGGGAGAGAGAGTGTTAGGAATAAATAGCCTTTAAATGTGGCAAGCTGGAAGTTAATGTACTATAATAATCTCTGTTATGTTGGAGTCAGTATACAACATCTCTTTTTCCTGCTCTTTGTAAGTAAAAAGGTGAAAAAACTGGCAGCTCTTCTGGAAATAGATTAATTTCATTATGTAGTTTCTTAACTCTAGTTCATTCCACAGTATTTTTCATTATATTTATTCATAGTCTATTTTTATTCACATTTCATTTGTGAATAACGTATGTCAGGTATTATGATGATGTTTTTTTCACATCATAATTCACAGGAGAGCTGTTTCTAGAATAGTTTATTCCCTGAAGGCTATGATTAAGTCTGTCTGTTTAATTTTGGTTCTGATTACCAATGCAAATACTTAGGCATGTGCCTAACTATAGGTAAGTGCTGTTGTCACTTAGTAAACAGGACTGTTCATCCTTTTTGCTTTCAGCATGGGAAAAAATAGGTCACAGCAGTTTTGATTGTACCTTGACTTTTTGTAGAATCTATTTATTTCACTCATTTCTTTGGTAATTGAGCACTATAACCACATCAAAATTTCAGATGCTAGAAAACTCTGTAATAAGAAACTACATAGTGCTGTCACTTGTGTATGTTTTTAGGGGCACTTAAAGAATTTGTTGCATTTCCAAATAAGATGATTAGAACAGGGTTTTTAAAATGAAACTAGATAGGAATCCCTCAAATTACTTTGAATCTGCTATTTGGAGTGCCTTCTGCAATAATAGTACTTTGTGTGTTTCATTTACTTTTTAAAAATTGATACAGCATACCACTTTAGGATGAGTTGGAAGCTTTGGTTTTCATTCTCCTCTGATGAGTAGGTATCTGGTGACATCTGGGAAGGACTGTAAAAACCTACATTTAAAAAGATGCAAATTAACTGAACATTTCTCTGAAACCAGCTTAGTGCCAAAAATCCACTAACTGATGCTTTACAACTGCATGAAAACTGAAAGAGGTTGTTCCTCCTTTTCCAAAGATGATCCCCAGTATGCATACTGCCAACTATCCCCCAGAAGAATGACTCTTAATTCTGGACCTTAAAGATCAGCGAGAGAACACCAGGTATCATGTAGTTATAGACCAAATAAATATAAATTCCCATTATAATCCCCAGGTGCTTCATGAATGATTTTTGTATTCACTCTGCAATTTCTCAGTTCATATATTAGCTATGTGTAGATATTCTCCATATGTGAGAAACTGGAAATAGCTTTTTATTCTTGGTCTTATCTCAGGAGGTGCAAACTTATATCTGCAAATATATCTTTTTGCAAATCTAAGCTTTTGGGGTTTTTTAAATGAAGATGATATGTTGCTATAAGATAAAAAATTATTAGGAATTTTCCCTTAGAGGCAGTTGAGAATTCTCTCCTCAGAAGAGAAACTACTGGGTGGCTAAGGGGAAAGAAAGTAGGACAGACCACAGCAAGTGAGAAGTCATTATGGAAATAGCTAAAAACTTTAGTTCACCTTTTCCATTGCATTCTTACCCATGCTGAATATAGACTTGATTCCTCTGAAGAGCTTGTCTGTGCTTTTTAACTTGACCTAGAACTCTCTTAAGACAGTGTTTAAATTTAAAGGGCTTATTAAGAAGATGTTACTGTAGCAACAGTAAAGTAATATTTTTCAGAATTGATAAAAAGCTTTAGTGTCCTTCTTGACTGAACCTTTTCCAGATTTCACAGTAATATTTTTTTGCAATGTCATATATGGAATTTGTGCAATGAATTATCAGAAAATAGTCAAGTGGTGCAAAGAGGAAAAGGATGGTTTCAGATAGTGACTTTTGGTTTTAAGAATCTTGTCTACAGTATTATTTTGCCATTCTATTATGTGAGGCTTTAAAATATTAATAGTCATGATTCCCTTTCTCTATGCATCTGCTGAGGGACACATCTCTGTTGGTGGATCAGCTTTCCAGGCTGGTATCAGGCCTGATAGATCTGAGGGTTGTCTGACAGTGGCGGATAGCTGGCAAATGGGAAGGTCATACCAAGGTGAGTGTCATGGGGTATTGCTCCGTTCTTACCCTCTTTCCCTCAGCAACTGCTACTGATCACTGTCAGAGACAGATTTTGGTCTAATGCTGGTTGCAGAAGGCAGCAATTAAGACTGCATAGTAGTTCTGTATGGTAGCATGTGAAAGCTATTGAAATCCAATTACCTGGACTTTTGAGTAAGTTGTGAGCTATCTACAGCACAAGTCTTACGAGAAGCAGCTGAGGGAAGTGGGGTTGTTCAGCCTGGAGAAAAGGAGGCTGGGGGGAGACCTTATCGCTCACTACAACTACCTGAAAGGAGGTTGTAGGGAGGTGGGAATCTGTCTCTTCTCCCAAGTAGCAAGCGATATGACAAGAGGAAACAGCCTCAAGTTGCATCAGGGGAGGTTTAGATTGGATATTAAGACAAATTTCTTCACTGAAAGTGAATAGGGTGCCCAGGGAAGTGGTTTTGTCACCATCCCTGGAGGTATTTAAAAGACAGGCAGATGTAGTGCTGAGGGACGTGGTTTAGTGGTAATTTGGCAGTGCTACGTTAACGGTTGGACTTGATGATATTAAAGGTCTCTTCCAACCAAAATGATTCTATGCTTCTATGAATGTAAGTGGGATTTGGGTATGCACTTCAGCTGATTTCTCTTGGCATTGGAAAAAAACAAGACAAGAATTTGTTTTATTTCATGTTTTTAAGACTTGTTTTTCAATAGTTAATTATCCTTCTGTCTCATTTTAGAACAATGGTCCAGTACTGTTCTAGAAGGATGTGTGCCATGCATAGAATTGTGGTTTCTGCAACACTTGCATAATGTGGAGGTTTTACGTGAGTGCTGGTGAGATCCATCGCTATTCAGTTTATGAGAATTTGTGAGCTACTAATCTGGGGTACTGTATTTTGCACATAAAGAAATATGTGTATATATATATAAATATATACGTATATACGTATATAAATACATATATAATTAACAGAAGAAAAAGTCTTTTTTTTTCTCAAATGGGTGTGAAATAATAAAAGTGCGCCATTGTGCATGACATCTATGTAAGAGGAAAGATCGAATTGCAAGCAAGCTGAATTTAAAGTGAAAATAGCTCTATAGTGCACTCAGAAAATATGTAATTGAATAAAGTAGAAAGAGGTGCAGTAGGCATATATTTTACTGATGTATCATCATCTTATACCAGATTCGTGGATATTGTAACCTCAGCTGAATGCCTTTTTTCATTGCTTTGGTTTACTTTCACAAATGAACAAAGTCTTTAAAAACAGTCAGGTGTGGAGACGAGCAAACAAAATATGATAATATTGATGAGAAAGGCAATACAGCTTCAGGAAGATCCATTAATATTTTGTAACCTTGAAGTCACTCAGTTTAAAGAAGCGTAACTTTAGAAGGCTTCTTTAAAGGAAGAAGGTGATAGATTTTAACCAAACAGAAGCATCTTTGTTCCTTGTAATGGTACTTCTAGTTATCTGAATATGCAGCTTAGAACAGAAGAGTTCCTTGAATCTTCTAGCTATCAGAACAGTTTTTTTCTTCTAAAATAAGCCTATAAACATATATTTATCACTTTCTTTAAAATAAAGATAACGCAGGAGAATAAATACATTTAACTCTTCACCAAAAATTACTACAGTGACAGAAAGCGGCTGTTGTTTCTCTCATCTTTGGCTGTTGTATATAGGTTATTTAAGCAATGATTGTGAGTTTTTGCTTGAAGAGCAGAAGATCTCAAATTGCTCCCAACTGTAATATGGCTATTAGATACCGTATAGCTGCTATTTTTAACTTCTTGAACCATTAGTTTTGTGTGATAATTAGATTAAAACTCTAAGTGCAGTACAGATACTAAAGTTATGTTTTACAGGAGCAAACAGAACAATGAAATAATAATATTTTGGGATGTTTTTGCCTTTATACTTCTTTTTTCCCTTCACTCCTTGATTGCAGCCGAGTGTTCCTTGAAGAGGTTTTAATTTTATCTGTTCAGCATTTGGAAATTTTTTCTTATGGGAGCTTCTCATATTTCAACATTCATTTTTACTACATATCAAGACAAAAATGAAAAATTCAGATGTTTTAATGGAATAAAAATTTTTTAAAAAGATTATTTTTGGAAAAGGCAAAATACCAAAACATTACAAAAAATTTTTTTAAGGTACCACTAAACTTTGTCAGCCTGAACTGCCACGTTTGTCAGCCTGAGGGCAGAGAGGAGGTTTTGCTACTCCTGATGCTAGGAGTTGTATCTTCAAATCCTCATATGCCCATGATGGGCAGGAGGGAAACTGCTGAGCTACTGCTGTGCATCAGAGGCCCCAGTCTTGTTACTGGGCCAGGCTTCCTTGTTCAGCTCATCCATGAGGCATTGCCACACTTTAGAAGGGGGTTTTGAAACCCTGAAATCAAAGTCCCATCATTAATATCTGGCTCAGATGCATTGCAGTGTTAAATTGACCCCAAATTAAATATTTTGATTCACTTAACTGGAATACTTTTTTGCAGTTTATCCACTGAAATATTTTGTTAGAAGTATCCTGTAGAACCTCAATTTTCTGAAAACTACATTTTTAATTGAAAGACCCATTGACAGTCTCTGAACAGCTTTAAGGATCAGAATGTTCAGAGAAGTTAGTTGGTTTTGGTTTTTTAAAAAAAAAAAACCAAAATAAAGCAATCTTTTAATTTTACTTACTTTAGAGCAGAATGTGAGTTGAATTGTCATGATAGTGATATTTCTAAGCTTTTACTTCTCCTTCTTGAGGTATCAGCTGCCTGTTCTGTTTCTTTTATAGCAGGAAGAAAAGCCTGTTTTCTAACTGTCTTCAAAGGATATGCTGGTTTCAATAAAATTGGTGTGGTTTTATGTACTTTCAAAAGCTCCCGCTTTTTCAAAAGAACACAAAATATGTACATATCTCTCCTCTAGAGGAAATTACAGCAAAAATGGGATCTGCTCAATTTCTCAGTTATTTTGTAATCCCAGACAGACTGGAAATTATACATGTTGACAAACACTATCATAAATAACAACATGCAACAAATTCTTTTTCAGCTCGAGCCATTTAGTACTTTCTCAGAAATTAGACTGTATTAGATTAGATATTTAAAATTCTGTCTTTATTTTCTCTTGTTTAAATATCCTTTTGGTAAGAAACATTTCAACATTATTTTATTGAGAAAACTTTTGCAGGATAGTCGTGGGGTGGTCGGATTCATCTCACTTCAGATGTCTGTAGTTGAGTCAGTCACTCTGTGGCCCATTTGTAGTCATTGAAGAGAAAGAGGCACTTATGGAACATAATTGATCTGACCTATTTTACGTGTCTGCTTCAGGATGAAATGAATGGTACTCCAGGAACATTTGGCTAAAGTGCCTAGATTTCCATCAACTGCAGAAGCAGCATGGTTTGAACAGAATCTGCGTTATAGACAGAGAAGTGTAGAGGAGTATAAACTCCCATCCAGACTTTCTAGTATATCTAATATATCTCCATAAACTTTAAAACATGCATTTTACCTTCAAATGGGATAGTTTCCAAATCCTCTCTCTTAAGAGTACTTTATAACGCTAAAGTTTATCATCTTTAGCAGTGCCTTTGTTGTACCTAAAAACCATATTGCATAGAAGGCAAATATATTCTTTTGCGAAGTTTTTAAAACTTAGAGAACTATAGTACCAGGAACTCTGTAGAATGATAGCGTGGTCTTCGTTCTCTTGAAGTAGGCTTTAGCTCTACAGCAATGGAGCATATTATAGTTTGGGATTAAGTGATATTTTTTAAAAATAAATTCTTTTGAATTTTTAAAATAATATTCTTGATTTGTTTATAGATTAATTCTTTGTTTGAAGTAAGCAATTAAAATATAAGAATTTCCTATGTAAATTTTACATAATCATTAAGTCTAAACTGAAGAGATGCAGTTAAATTTTGGTTTGTTTCTAATTTCAAAAAATTGTTGGCCATGAAAAATAATCATGCAAATGTACCAGTACAGACACACTTGACTGAAAATACATTATTTCCTTTTTGTTCTACAGTATAACAGACTTCATGATCTTTGATGGTTATTCACTTCATGATGCTTTGCTCATATTCAGCATAGTCTTTTATTTTCTCAGAGTACTAACTTGTCTTGATGCTGTGAAAAGTGCGGAGATACTTTTTAGGGATTTTTCTTTCACCTGTGTTCATTAGAAAACAAACCTTGTCTTTACATCTGATGTAGACTACTTTATATATAGAAATACTGCTGTTTTTTCAAATTTCAATAATGAACTGTATAGTGCTCATTTATTTTATGTTGCCACCAAGTGTGTAGGGAATTTTAAAGACTTTTGAAAAGATGCACTTCCAGCCTGAAGGAGTTGACAAATTAGATAGACAATATAATAAATACAAGGTTTTAGAAGTTGCATAAATGAATAGTAACATAAAGATGGTTAACAATAGGCTGTTTACATTAATTTATTTTGACAGTGAATGGTTTTCTGTTTTTAGCTCATTGGAGTAAGAGCAGGATGTAGTTATTGTGTGCTGGCGACCCACTTGGCTAGAGGGGCTGAAAGGTTGTCTGTAGATATGGGTAAGGAGTGAGAATTGGTTACACACAGAGATATATTTTATGATGTTCCATGACAGTGACAAAGGACTGCATTTTAAGCGGAGCATTAATAAATAAATGAGAAGCTGTAGCTTCAGAAAGGGAACTCCAAATGTATTAGCAGCATGAAAGGAAACAGTGAACAAGACTACAAGAAGTTGGAGGACTCAAGCTGTTTGAGTGTTGAAAGAGGAGGGGGTGACAGGAGAGGAGAGAGATATTAGGAAGCAGATTATGAAGGGCTTTGAATGTCAAGTGGTCATAGAACAGGATTTGATATCTGTTTCCTGCTATGTGACATTAGGCAAATCATGACATTTCTTTATTTTTTATGAGCAGAAAATGGGGATAATGGTTGCATACCAAATAGAGAACTGTGGTGACAACTCTGGTCTTGGTGCAACGTCAATGAGGTATTTATACTAATTTTAAAAATGCTTGAATGAACATGGTGATGTAAAAGCATTAGATTTACAGTTTCCTTGACCTTGTGCTATATTTTTTAGTAGTACCCATTAACATACTTTGCTGCAATCAAGATTTCTGCAGAGCTTGATTTCTGTATACAAAGCTTTTTATTTATGGAAAGCAAGTTTCTGCAAGGTGATTTTATTTCTAATCTGTAGTTGTATTGAATAGTTAATGAGGAAGAGTGCTTCTTTTTGGACTTCATAATCCTAAGCTTTTTCTTAAAATACACAGAGAGGAGATGTATCACTAACTGTTAAATTTAGTGTCCCTATTCATTACATACGAGAAACATGTGAAATAGGTATTGTCAGCTGCGGGAGTATTGATTTTCTTTTCCAAATAAGATCTTACCACATAAGTTATGCTTATAGTGGTACATTTTGTAAAAGCAAAATACAGTACAGCAGAGAAACTGTGTTGTTCTTGAGGGAACACTTAGTTTTAAGTAGACCATTTTTATGTCAAATGAGGAATTTGTAATGATTCAGGTTTGCCAAAGGCAGGAGAAAATCAACTGCTTTCTTGATAAATTGCATAAAAATAATATTTTACGTGTCATTGGTCAACCTCCAGAATACAATGCTGAAAAAGGAAAATATGCAGTCAGCTTAGGAAAGCAATGAATTCTACTGATGTCCTTCTTATCTGTTTCTCATGGGCCATTTTGCAGTGCTCTTAGGTTACACTTTTTAAATTTATTTGGAATAGATGCTCACAGTTACACGAAATTCTAATTTGTACCACAGGTAGATCCCCTAAATTGAAGGTGCGTTTAGGAGTTCCAGCAAGAGATTGCTATTTCTTTTGTTGAAGGTGAAAAATAGCAAAGAATTAAATCTGTTTGAAGTTCAAGAATGGTTGTGAAGTCTCTGATGATTTCACACACTACTATCTCGGATTCCTGTTTATTGTGTCTAGCTGGCTAAAGTACTATGCCTCATGCTGGTAGATGATGACCAGACCTGGATTTTTCACACTTCCACTACCTTTCATCTGGATTTCAGTGGGGTAACACTGTGATTTAAAGTTATTGTTTCTTAATAAAGAGTAGATAATACAGAACATAGCACTGTATGTGTTCAGCAACACAGTCAGAGGTAAGTACATTTGAGTTGCCTATATCCTTGTTTACAAGACACTCACTAGCCAGATTCCTGATCCCCTAATAGTCCAAGATATCTAATGGTTCCATCAGAGATGTAGGATCAGGACTGCTGATAAAAACCCTGCTTCTCAAAGACAAATCTTATCTGCACGGTGGAGAGGGGCTTTTGGGTAGTTTGAGACTTATACAAAAAACCAGAAGCGAGAGTGAGAACTGTCTGAGAGCTGTGTCACATTTACTCATTATGTAGGATGAACTCTTTTATATTCTGTCCATTAATAAGAGATTACAGTACACAGTACATGTGCTCATAATTTGTAAAAGACAAAAAAGCAACCCTTCTCCAAAATGAATATAGCTGGATTTGAATGAGCAAGACTGCGAGAAATTCGCAAAGAAAGAAACAGAGAGATAACTATTTCCAAAAGTTACATATGAGTCATGTCACTTGACATGCACTGGAAAACAGTTGGACGTGACAGCAATCCAAAAGCACATAATGATACCAAGTTCTTCACAAAAATAGGGTGGAGCTCATGTTTGCAGATGGTAATAATTTTATTGACATTTGAAAATAACTTACTTTATCTTTTCTAAATATAACATTTTATGCAAAATGAGTGAGAGATCTGGGGAATATCTGAATGAGTCAATTTGTGGACATGTTTGTAGCTTAGGTAAATTAAAATGGAAATAATTTTTCTTTCTGTTTGTATTTTGTTGTTTCATCTGTAGTAAACTACTTGCTGTTAATATTGCTGGTATTTTTACTAAAATTATATATACTGTTGATTATGACTCAAAACCTATTTATAAGATCCAATGCAATAAAAGTCCTCTCTGTACTTGTGTAAAAAGTAGATTTCAAAAGATGGAGGTTTGGACTGAGGAGAATTTCAGAGTTTCCTTGACAGCAGCTTTGGAGTTCTGGTAAAAGAAGGAAGTTGTGAAACTTGTCAAGTAAAAAAGCCATAATGAGTGGTGGAAAATGAAACCTGAAGCTGAGTAAATTCATGCTAAAAGATGAGTATTTTTTAATCACTGGGATGGTAGGCCATTGAACTGATTCACATGGGGCATATGGTGCAATACTTTTACTCAAACAGAAATTGTGGACTGATTGCAGCAACCACCTGATGATACTTGATGACATTCTCTGATGTTTTTTATGTAGAATGCGCCCATCGTGGTCTTTTCTGACCTTGAAATCTGTCAATCACACTTCTGTTTTTCTCATACATTAGAGTGCATTACATTACTGTGAAATGTATTCCGTATAGATTTTTGCTTCTTCACTGTTGCTGTACTGTTCATGCGATGTGAATGGTGGTACCTATTAATTCCAAAGTAAAATAATTTTATGGTGGTTTAATGATTAAAACAAAGCAATTTTTACTTATTCTAAATAATGGGGTCTAAGAAAATCTGGCCAATCTTCTCATCATACAAAGACAAAAATGCTTATCAGCTTCAGTTAAAATCTATTTTATTGCAAAGTGTTGTTTTCTTTTCTTGTATTTTGTAATGAGTTGACCTGTAGGAAGTTGGCATGAATGACTATTTTGTATTCATAATTTTTACATTGATTGCTTGTAGTCATATAAGTAAGCACATCTAAATATTACTTACAATTTCTGTACAAATTGCAGAAGAAAAGGGTGGAGGAAAGAATTCTATAATGAGTGCTGAACAGAAAATATTTTTTTTCCCCTTTGTACTATTTTAAAATTGATGTTTGAGGACTGGCTCTGAAAACACTCAGGTCAATAGGAACAAGATCATATCATGAAGTAGTAAACCAGAGAAATAACTTCTTAAACTGTCATCAGACTTCTTTCTAGTTCTTGCTTTTCATCTGGAGAAGTTTTGGAGAAGAGCGGATTCTTTCAAAGAAAGCTTTTCCCTTGAGCACAGTGGTTTTAATCTCCACCAGAACTTATAAACTTTACTAAAATCTTTCATTGTTGTTCTGTCTCAGTAACACAGCAGCACTTGAAGCAGACTTTCAGCCCAAACCCAGAGTGAGTTATTATCAAGATAGTACTAAGACAAAAGCATCTAGTTGTTTCATGTTGAAAACCAGGAAGAATGAGCATTATGTTGTAGCACTCTCTTATGTGTCGCTAGTAGTGCTCAGTCTGAGTTGCTGTGTTTTGGGATAGACAGTGAAATCCTCAACATGTAACAATTTTCCATGCACGTGCATGTGTGTATATATATGTGTGTGTATGTTATTAATACTGAAATCCAGTCCAGGGTTCTCATGCGTTCAGGTACTGATTCAGTAGCGCTCACAGCCACTCACTGGTTTCTTAAATATTCACTGCGTTACAGACACATGCACACTGAAGTCTTCTTCAGGGTTCTCTGTTGCAATTCACCACCAGTATTAGAAAGCATAAAAGTGACCACTGGATTCTTCTGTGCTTGCCTGTTTAGTTCCCTTTACTGTGTTTGCAGTCAGATAGTCCAAATACGGCTGGCTGATTTTACGGTAACTGGGAATGAAGTTATGCATAGAAAAATCTGATTAATCTGAATTTAAAATATAGCAATAATAGCTTTTGACCTCGAAGCACTGAATGAGTTTTTATTCTTTTGATAGAAAAGGGATCATTATTCTTTTTGGCCTGGTATTTTGCTGCACTGCAGCTTTCTATGCCTTCTTCTGCAGCTTTTCCTGGTGTATTTCTCAGTGAAGAAATAGAATGAGTCCTGTGACTTCAGGTCAGTACAGGATCACGCCCCAGTGGGCACTGTATCACTGCCTCATATAGACTCTTTAGTCTTCTTATTTATTGCCAAAATCTACATCAAAGAAAAGGATGCCAGCAGGTGTTCCACATATAGCACGGAGAGAAATGTATTTGAGCTTCTCTCTTTTAGCATTCTGCAGCTGCTGCAGAGACTTTCAGGGAACAAGCAAAGGCTGAAATACAGTCATCTTTCAAAAATGAACAGAAAGTTTATTCAGACACTACTTTGTCCATTACTCCTCTACTATTTTTTATGATTAGACAGTAGGATTTCTTTATTTTTAGAAACAGCTCCTAATGGCTCACCCCCTGCTGTTGTGTTTGTTTCATACAAATGACAGGAAACATAACTGGTCGGCAGTACAATAATAGTAAAAAAACCCATCCGTGACCATAGAAACATGAAAGGATCCCAACCATCTTTTGTTTGCTTGAATTAGAATCTTATTTGTAACAATAAAAGTATACCTAGAAAAAAAAAAGTGTTTTTAAAGACATTTTCCTTGAAAATATCTGTGCAGTCAAGGCAAATGGGATATGAGTCATTAGAAGGTGTGGTCTAATTTACATGCAGCTCATGTCATGTTTTGCAAGAATAGATTAAATGCTTCTCAGTAGCACTAAACTTTTCTTGTTGACAGCAGGAGCAATTGTGGTTTTCATAATAAAACTAGCAATATAAAATAATTTCACCATATTTTGCTTCCATTTTACAATGAAGGAATTCACGTCTGAAAATGTCAATAAGGAGATAAATTACTGGTTTTCACAGGGAAAAAATAATAGTATGATTTTCTCATGGCAAAAGATACAGCAGGTATCTGTGAAAAAGTAAGACAAGAACAGCTATTTTTGAAGCAGCAGAGGTTTATTTTTTTCCATATTCTTGCACATATTTTTTCTAGCTATTGAAATGTTAAATTTTTTTTTCTATCCATTGAAGTAATGAAGCTACTGAAATATTTCTGTCCTTTCAAAATTATTAAGAGATAGCTGTGATAGTTAGAAGGTACTTCAAAACAGTGTGCTGTTCTAACACTTTGTCCTAAAGAAAGTTGTGTCCTTATAGACTGAGTCTTAATGTATGGCCGGCTTCAGCTTGTTCGAGATAATGGCGCGTATGTGTCACAGCTGTTTTGCTAAATGACAAGAAATGTTGAAAGCGAGCCAGAAAATGTTTAGACAGTGAAAGCAGCAAAGAAAGACCATATTCAATGATCACTAAAGAAGGCTGCTAGCTGGTATGTGTAAGTGCGTAACTGAAGCTACAGAGAATGCTATTATATGTCTGGTGACATATAGTATACCTATTGGTGATGACCCGCTTTGTAACTGTCATCCAAATACTGACCTACCTCTCTTACTCTTGGTCAGACAACTTGCTTGTTGTTTTTTGGGAAGGATTTTTTATATTGCCTAGTAAGACCGATCCTTTCTTTTCTTTTAAAATATTTCTTTTATTAAATTTTACCAGCAACATAAGAAATGTCAACATTTAGAAATGATTGCATGCCTTTTAGAAGGTCTTATGTTTTAGAGACCTGATGGACACACCATAGTGTGTCATGTATCTCAGGGTGCTTTGTGCAATCCAGAATTATAAAGCCCACTTCACTGGCAACTGTGTGTTGATTCTGGATCCGAGAATTACTGAAATACTAAGGGAATTGTCTTGCTAGGAGTGAGGCGATTTAAGAGTTGGGAGGTTTCCCCTCAGAATCATGGGGTAGTTTTACTGAAATTTTATCTGACATAGAGTACTGTCACAGTTCAACAAATGAAGGCTAGAAACGTGATGTAGGGCAGATTAGTGTAGGAAAAAAAGAGGAAACGAGGATGTTTTTTAAATCTGAGTTACGGAAAACCTAAATTATGGAGCATAGGTGTATGCTTCTATCTATATAATTATGGACATTTGAAAACTTTCCCTATCTAGCGGTTCTAGTGAATTAAATCTAAATTCTTACAAGAAATGCTTACCAGTATCCAGAATAGAACTACCCTGGTGATGCATCTACCTGTGATGGAAAGCCCATGTTCTTGGCAGAGTTGCCACTCATTTCTAGGGGAGGGGTTTCTGGTTCTAGTAGTCAAGAATTTGAGTAACTTGACACGATTGAAGGTTGTATCACCTTATGTAGAACACAAGATTACTGGAGATGCAAAACTAAGATTTAAAGATGGGACATTGTTAGACTAGAATCCTCGACATACATTTAAGATATAAAACTGCTTTAACTGAATCATAATAAAAGGCAGTGTGGCTAGAACAATGTAAATTATTGGTGACTGAATTGTGACAAATTTATGTCGACTTGAAATTAAATTGTTTGATTTTTAAAGATGCTGTGTTAGATTTATTTTTAGGAACAAATGCAAACGTTTCATAAGAACAAAAGAAAAGTTGAGATGAAGAGCTGGATTACCAAGGGGATTTAGGCAAAATTTCCAAAATGGTAGAGATGGTGCCTTCTGCCCCTCTCACCAGGCTACTCAGTTGGTCTGTTTTATTCTGAGCTCTAAATATACTCAGAGGTGAGTTGGTCTGTTGAAGTTGTCCTATTCTGTATAAAAGTAATTAGGTATTAAGCAGGTCATAGGAACAGTTGGTGATTTGGGTTGTCCATGGAAACTGGGGTGCAGGTCTTTTGTCTCAATGAGGCTGCAAGGGCATTTTTGCTCTTCCTCACATTGTCTTTGGTAGACTTAACTGCTAAGGTGCAGCAGAGCAGAAAGCACCAACCACATTGTGCTTTCTCCATCAGGAGCATTAGCAAAATTCAGTTAAAATTACTGAACTAGAGTTGGACTTATGAAGCTGAGATTGCCTGGAAGTTATATCTTTGGTGAATTAATCTTCTGTGAAACAAATCACTAGATCTAGTATTTAAGAACAAGGTGGTGGGTTTTTTGTTTGGTTTTTTTTTGGGGGGGTTGGTGGTTTTTTTTCACTTTTAAATTGAGTAAGAAATCCACGACTTTCATACAGACAATATTTCTGCCATACAGCACTAGGATGAAATTCGAGGAGTGTGGCCTAGGAATACTACTCAGATAAGACAGGAACAGTTCATTTTGTCCAGAAGGGAGAATTACAAGCAGCTATCATTACTAAGGGCGAATATTTCCATTTGTCACGGTCGTAGTAACTATTTTTAGTTGCTGACAGTTAACAATTCCCTGAAAAATGGAAACACCTATAGCCAGTAATTACAGCCTCTTCTCATGCTTCAGCCCTGGAGGATTCTAGCCCTTGCCAACAATTATGAAATCTGGCACTCCTGGACTGTGCTGCCTATTAGGTTAAACCTAAGTAGCTGTCAGGAAGGGGAGATATCATGTCCAAGACAGACAACCAAAGTAGGTTTACATTTCCAAAAAGTTTGAGAATTGGTGCTTTACGCAGTCCTAGAGGCATAGATTGGAATGAGCTGTCAAATACAGTTTTTCACAGGCTATTGTTGAGTTTATATAATGAGGTGGAACCTACCTGCAGAAAAGGATGAAGAAAGAGAAGATTAAAAGAGACATTGAGCTCCACTGGCTGAACTCTAGGACAGCAAGAAAAAAGCTGAATGAGATTTTTTATATACTTAGCTGAAAAATCTGTATCTAGTGATTATACAGGCTGGAATAGTAAATGTCTAAGGTTTTGGGCTTTTTTTCATTTTTCCAAAGCTTTATGTGATAAAGTCAGAAACCCAAAAATGATTATTTGAGGTGGCCCTTACAGAACAAATTTCATCTTCTGCAGATACACACAGTTTGCTGATGAGCTGGTAGCATGGACATATCAATTTGAGTGTGATGTCCAAGCCTGATGTTTAAGTAGATTTGCTTTATATTAAAGAGCAGGAATTTAATTGTATGAAAGTAGCATATGCATTTTTTTCCAGTAAGTATGGCTGTTTTAGCTTCCGAGCAAGATTTTGCTACTGTTACAGATATATGCTCATGCTTAGTTGCAATGCTAATAGTGGTTTACCATCCCTGGAAAACAGATGTCAGTTTTCCAAGTGTAAACAGCACAGAAAGAGATACAAATGACAGAGGCAAATAGATGTGCAGTGCCTGGCTGGAGGAGTTATATGAGGTTGAATGATCCACGAACATATACTGAAATAATTTAATATGTGGCAGTCTGAATCAGTGATTTGTAAGAGATGACAGATGTAGCCAGAAACACCTTGCTAGCTGAGAACTGAACATAGCGTTTCTGACCATCTGAAAGTGTTGTTATAAATGTCAACTACAGGCTATGTTTTCCTTCTGCTGCATATCTTTGTTCAGACAGTATGTACTTGTCAATTATTCTGATTTGGGTAAAATTGCAAGTATCCATGTGCAATGTGGTTTCCTCTGCCTTCCTCTTCCTACAGGAAACATGCTCTTAATTCAAATATTTCCTGTCTTCTTGGAGTGAGGGACAGTGATAAGATGTAGAAAGCCAGAATTAGCAGTTCAGACTATCCGTTCTCTTTTTTCTCGTCAAGGAAGGGCTTTATTAGATGGATTTTGATACAGATTTATGTCAGGTTTGGGTTTTTTTCCTTCTGTAAAGAAAAGAAAAAACATGCAAAATACAGTCTGTTGAGGTGTGAGACCTAATACAAAAGCAATAAGAGACAGACTGTTATGCATAGATTTTAGATTCTTACTTGACTGGCTAAAATCCCAAAAAAGTCTCCTGTGATTTAGTTTTAACTAGTTGGCAGATGTTGAATGATCTCAGCAAGTGTCTTTGTTGCTGTTCCATAGTAAATATGTAGCAGACTGACTGTTTATAATCTCTGTAATAGGGGATTTGTCAGTCTTTATTACCTGTAAAATGGATTAGGAGAATAGTAAGACTGCACTGGTTCTCTTAGGAACCTAAAAGAGTTAGATGCCCATCCTTACTGGGGATTTTAATGAAAAATGTGTCTTCAGTGATTATTTTAAAAATACCAAGTCTAGTGGCTCTGCTTCAGCCTTTTCTATTTCTCCTCATCCAACTAGATCATAGCACTCTCAGAGTTTCCACCCTTTCTAAAATTACTGGGAAATTACATTCATTTTTGGACAGAAAATGCCGAGCATCTTACTAGAGCCAATTTACGATTTAAAGTCTGTCTTCAGTGATGCAGTAGTAATGAAGATGCAGATCTGGCTGGGCAGATAGAAAAGGTTTATTTTTTCACAGATGTGTATTTTTCCGTCTCTTATCTTTACATGTTTTTTCATTTCAGGCTTTATTAGAAATGAGTTGAAATGATCAACATTGACACACGTGATGTGTTTGTGATGCCAAACTGGAAACCGTTTCTAGTTTCCTTGCTGTGGAGGCACAATACTGTTCACCTGAAAAAAGCCTTCAAATAAGTCCAGTCAAATAGAAAGCAGTTGCATGAGAAAATGTACATTTTAATGAATTGATTTTGAAGCATCACATAGCAACTGGGAAAAAACACACAATTTAAAATGAAAAACTAAACCACAAAGAGCCATTAGGCATAGCTGATCAGTTAAAATGTACACGTTGCGTCAGATCTAAAGTGTATAGATGTAAAAAAAAAGTATACAGTAAAAATAAAGAACCTGATAGAGCAGTCTGGATAAATCACATAGTTAATGGTAAAAAGAAGCACTCAAGATTCAGGTTTTTATTTCATCGATGTGAACAAATCATCCTGTGGTTCTCATTTGGAATCCAGCACAATTTGTGTTTCTTACCCACTGTTGCTAATAGGAAAAAATCATGTGTGTGAGTTCATTTATATGGTATAGTAAGAGAACAAAAGACAGTAAAAAAAATTTGTTAGAATGTATATACTCTATTTTGCTCAGGAAATAGATAGCCCACAGTGAAACACCAGAGTAAAAACAGTGCTAAGACTGTCACGCGAGTAAGGACACCCTGATCAACTGTTTTTCTGAAGAGCTATTCACAGTTTCAGCTCTTCCAAAGTAGCAGCTAAGTATTATTGCTGATATATTGGTCCGGTGTTGTCTGCGAACATAGAAGATGGCTGACAGCCAATGCGAAGTAGAAAGTAAAACTGTTTTGTTTACTGAGGTATTAAGCAAACTTCAGCAATCATTGTTAATGCTTTGGATGATATCCAAGACAGAAGACAGGAGTCCTGTTGGCCCAGGAGTATAAGGAAGTTTACTGGAAAATAGGAAGGTTAATGAAAAGACTGCTTATCTTACATATCAGGACTTGAGCAAAAGGCTAGAGCATCAGATAGATTTTCAACAGCTTTTTGCTGAGAGGTTCTTTTTTTCTGAGGGACCATAGCTATATATTTATACTTTAAAAAGAGATGGGAACTTTTAATTATGTTTGAATGGTTGTATAAAAATCAGTGAAATATACCTAAAAGACAAATATATCACAGACATATCTCCAACTTGGTCAACATTTTTATTATAGTTCAAGGTAAGTAAGACTTGAGGAAAGGCAGGTAAATGTTGTATCTGTAATAAAATGCGAATGGCTGGAGAGTTTTGTCAGTAATTTTCCACTTTAAAAAAAAAACCACACCAAAACAACTGCAAAAGTAATCAAGTTACCAAAACTCACGTGAAAATCTTGGGAATCCCATACCTCTTCTGGGCAGCCTGGAATACTTAGAGACTTTGAGGAAAAAGATAGGATGTATAGCTTTTATATGCCCTGAAGTCGCACAGGTCATTTAAATGATTTGTGCAAAACGCTTATGTGTGAATGCTGGATGGAAGGCAGCTCGTGAAGACAATTTTGTTGCTAGTTCTCTTGATGAATACTTCTCTGAAGTGCTTCTGTACCACAGGGAGATCATATACCACTAATTTAACTTATAGATGGTTCGGGGTGGATGAAATGAGCTCCATCCCTCCAGTAAAACTGGACTGGTTTAAAGTTTCATTTGGTTTTACCCAGCTGTCACAGAAATCTCTGAAATATATTTATATTCTGTTTAAATTGGTTGCCATCTACTTCAGTAAACAGAGCTCTACAAAATTCCTGTAGCTTACAGAGGTTCAAACCCAATAAATGCTACGTGGTAAGTTCTGAGATCTCTACAAAATAAATGTGTGTGAGGATTATGCTCGTAAGAACACAGTAATACCTGCAGTACAAATTCCCAAAGGAACTTTCATCATACCCCTTTATTATTTTTAAGAACATTTTTGCTTGCTTTCCAGATGCTGTCATTCTGTTGCTTCTATCATATTACATTTGTTTTTCTGTTCAGGATTTCGGCAATGCTATCAGGTACAGATTTACTTGAAGGGATGAAAGAGGCTATACCCTCTACTAAATCTAGCCACTTCCATGTGAAAACCTGTTGTGGTGGGTTGACCCTGTCTGGACACCAGGTGCCCACCAAAGCTGCTCTATTGCTCCCCTCCTCAGCTGGACGGGGGAGAGAAAATATAAAGAAAGGCTTGTGGGTTGAGATAAGGACAGGCAGAGATCATTCACCAATTACTGTGACGGGCAAAACAGACTCATCTTGGGGAAATTAGTTTAATTTATTACCAATCAAATCAGAGTAGGATAATGAGAAGTAAAAACTAAATCTTAAACCAGCTTCCCCCAACCCCTACTTTCTTCCCAGGCTTAACTTTACTCCTGAATTCTCTACCTCCTCCCCCAAAGCAGCGCAGGGGGAATGGGAATAGGGGTTGTGGTCAGTTCATCACACACTATTTCTGCCGCTCCTTCCACCTTGGGGGAAGGACTCTTCACACTCTTCCTCTGCTCCAGCGTTGGGTCCCTCCCACGGGACACAGTCCTCCACAAACTTCTCCAACATGAGTCCTTCCCACAGGCAGCAGTTCTTCATGAGCTGCTCAAGTGTGGGTCCTTTCCACAGGGTACAGTCCTTCAGGAACAGACTGCTCCAGTGTGGGCTCCTCTCCACGGGGCCACAGGTCCTGCCAGGACCCTGCTCCAGCACGGGCTTCCCACAGGGTCACAGCCTCCTTTGGGCATCCACCAGGTCCTCCACAGGCTGCAGGTAGATATCTACTCCACTGTGGACCTCCATGGGCTGCAGGGGAACAGTCTACCTCACCGTGGTCTTCACCACAGGCTTCAGGGAAATCTCTGCTCTGGTACCTGGAACACCTCCACCCCTCCTTCTTCACTGACCTTGGTGTCTGCAGAGTTGTTTCTCTGACATATTCTCACTCCTCTCTTTGGCTACAGATGATGTTGTGTGGTCCTCCCCCTTCTTAAATACATTATCCCAGAGGCGCTACCACCATCGCTGATGGGCTCAGCCTTGGCCAGGGGTGGGTCCATCTTGGAGCCAGCTGGCATTGGCTCTATCAGACATAGGGGGAACTTCTAGCAGCTACTCACAGAAGCCACCCCTATAGCCCACTCTGCTACCAAAACCTTGCCATGCAAACCCAATACACATGTGGCAATACGCAACTTCTTCATTCAGATGGGCTGCATTTGTTCCTAAAGCTGAAAGGAATATTGTTCTCATATGTTGCTCTATTTCCTTTAAAAGTTTAATTTACACTAAAGGAAAAAAGAAGCATTTACCTGCAGTTTTTAATGTGGATATTACCTGTGATGTAGAGTATTCTCCATATTTAGAGATACTAAAAGGTTAACTGGCAACTTTCTGCTAAGCTGCATGATATAGTTGCTTACCACTGGCAGTTGGACTAGATGATCATTGTCGGTCCCTTCTAATTCTATTGTATTGCATTGTATTGTATTGTATTGTATTGTATTGTATTGTATTGTATTCTATTCTATTCTATTCTATTCTTATTGATTGCTGAATATCTATTTCCAGAATGCTATAATCAACTTTAAGTAATGCAACTTTTCGAAGGACTGGTCGGAACATTAAGAGAGAGGGCAAGCTCAGAACAGCAACAGTACAATGAGGGGTGTGAATGTAGAGGGGAGAATAGTAGGATTGAAAAGAATCTAGTAAAAAACCAAAAAGATTGTAATGATATTGGAAAACAAATAGAAAAATTTACAAGTATTTGAGAAATGTTGATCTATATTACCGCATCTCATTAAAATTGTTAAGGAATATTTTTGCCTGTCTTAACTTTCTGGAGAAAGTTTTCCTCTTTCTTTTTTAACAGTAATAGTATTACTGACACATTTACTTCAGCTACATGAGATGCTATTTATTCTTAGCTGGAGGGCATAGTCATTTATTTTCTTTGACCATACTGCTCTATGTGCAAGCTATCTCCTGAGCAAAATAGGCTATTCTCAGTCCACTAAAAATTAGCAAGGAATTTAATACATTAAAACAGTTGTGGAAGTGAAGTAGGTGTCAAAAGAAGTGCCTTTCTATGACTGCAGTGAGAACAGAGGAGCAATATGGCAGAAAATAAGGGTTAGCAGTAATTATCTGCTAATGATGAAATCCTGTGCAAAACCTGCAAGCGGAGGGACTTAATGGAATCATCAATACATATGAAAGGTCTTCTGCAGCTCATTAAATAAAAAACTAAAACGGAGCTGAGAAACTGGTTTTTGAATATGCAGCAAAACATGGTGATTACAGTCTGCACTAATAAACCAAATGTCTGACCCATTGTCTGACCCACAGTGACAGACTATAAACAATTAAAACAGAATTTACTAACTTTTGTAATTCACACATTCTCATTTTTGAAAGTAGCACAGATTGATCACTGCATTGTGGAACAAATCCAATATAAAATCAAAGACTGAATAATTTATGACAGTGCTTGTAAGCTTATATTAAAAAACTCCTCAAATATATAAGTCCTCCAAAGGCCAGAGAGGAGTAATGAGTTTATATTTGTCTTATTTCTGCAGTGTAGACAGGTTCTTCAGTGTATAGTGAGAGACTATTTATGACTTGAAATCACAGAAATGACTTTTTAAAATACAAAATTGCTGAATCTCTGTCTTTTTTACAACATCTTGTGAATTTTTTCCTGATTTTATCATAATGCTTGACTAAGACCATGTAGACATGTATTCCACATGGTTTCATATTGTTATTGGCATATGTAGATTGAAAAAGACTGGATGAAAGCGTATTTTGGTAAAATGAAAACACTACCAAATCCTCAAAAACCTCCAAAAAGCAGAGGTATCTCCTCCTCCCACTAAATCTATGGTATCTAGATCTCATTCTAGAATGGGGAGTCTAGCTATATAAGTTTCTAGTTATCTTACTGCCCAAATACAAACAGCATAATGAAAAAGGACATAACTAATATATTAATTGTCTGGTTAGCAGTACAGTTCTGCTTCAGAATGTATTTCACCAGTCACGTTGCCAGAAATGCACATCTGCCATTATGCTAATGAAATAAAACCATGTGAAGATGGCAGCATGAGCCATGATTCTGTTCATAATTGTCATCATATGGTTTGCAGGTGATATCCATGGCTATTTATTTAAGACTTATTGAAAATATGCACGTTTTAGCAATAGATTTTAGATTTTTCTCTGCCCCAACCCCCACCCAGAGTCAATACAATTCTCCCATGTTAAAAACTTTGAGAAGCTAATTCATCATAGTGATAAAGCCACTAATTCTCATGATGAACTTGGCTCTGTACTTTTCTGTGAATTATTGACAAAATTAGGGGAATTTAGGAATGCTGCCTAGTTCGGCCCTGCTGAATTCTGGAGAACACAAAAAGCAACAAGAATATTAACAGTAACCCTGTTTCCACTCCCCCAGGCCTGCTCCTGCTAATCACACCCTCAAAATTTTGCTGCTGCTCTATCAAAATTTCTCCCAGTTCCTTCTCCCCCTTATTGTATTCAGAAAGCAATATATGATTTCTGCTTGGAGCTGAGAAGATGAGGAAACCCTTTGGGTGGGGATATTAAGGGTTGCCTTGCCTTCCTTTGGTCTGTCTTGCGTCCTCTGTTACTTTTGCTCATCAAGAAAACCTCTAATTTATCACCAGGTTTATTCAGTGCTCTGAAAAATAGATTAAGGCTTTCAATTAACATCCCCTTTGAATGCAATAACAATTTTGATGTTAAAAATTAGATTTTTGCAATTGTAAGACTAACTTTTTCCAAACTAGATCCCGGCTGACTTTGGAAACTCCAGAAAACCTTACATTTCTCATGTCATGTGTTACCCTGTTGTTTAGTTCTGGAAGTTTGCTGCACTCTGCACATATCTTTAATGTCTATTTTCTGGTAATACATCTTATGAGCCAAAATGTAATATAGGCTTCTTAGATCCATTATTCAAAACTTACATTTCTATCGCTGCAGTAGATTTGTGGTGATTAATTCCAATATTGTGGAAAGTAGCCATCAGCTGAATGACTCAGAGCAAAGAGTTTTACACAAATGCAGATCATAACAGTATAAATTCTTTCATAAAAAGATTGAATCATTGATAGTGAATGTTCTTAATAAAGACATATTCCAAGGGCCCAATTAACAGTTGGGTTTGTTTTTTTTTTTTAATGCAACCTTTCTGTTGTGAAAGAAAGAAATTATATTAAAAAATAAAGTTACATGTACTTCCTAATTTAATCTTATTTTTGCATAAGTATTCTGCTTTCTCCATAATAAACTTACGGAGAAGAATAATGGATTACTGTATATGAAAGGATAGGATGGGCTTTAGAGAACCATTGAAGCTTTCAGGTGAAGAAAACAATTAGATGCTTGCATCTAATGTTTCCATTTTTATTTTTAATGTCTTCGATAAAAAATTAAATAAGAACAACAGAAGAGTATGGCAATGAAATAGCTTTTGCAACAAAACAAGTTGGTGACTGTTCAGTCATTTGAAGGGGTGTTAAAAAGAAATAGATGTTGAAATAGAACTGAAATGGTGGAAATATGGAAAATTGTAGAAAGTAAGAGACAAAACAGTATGTCTAGAAGTATGAAAATACTGAACAGTTTTTACTAAGTCCAGATCTCATAGTGTATCTTCAAATTTTAATTACAAGAGGAGCACAGGTGGATAGAAAATAATTTTTAAGTAGTAGTAAAGAAACAACTGAAGCAACTGAAGCAGACCAGGATTTTCCTAGTTTATATTTGCGTTCAATTATTTGTCTCCATGGGGTCAATAGAACTAAACCAAGAAGAATTGATAAAGAAACTGGAGAAAAACTGGAAAGACATGTTTTCAATTTAAGAATAGAAACTGTACCTTTAAAGAAGATAGGCTTTTGAGAAAAGGCATGTGAAAGAAGGAAAGCACTAGAAAGTGCTAAAAAGGAAATTGCTAGACCCTTGGGAGATGCCTATTAATAAAGGAAAGCGATTATAATCTCCATATTTCCTGAAAGATTGCTAAGAGAAAAAAAAGAGGAAAAAATATTTGATGGCGTGATTACAAAACCATAACCTACTTCTATCATAAAAGGTAAGATTGATACACACCATCTACATAAAGTAGTTAAGTCAAGAACAATAATGAAAGAAGCAAGAGCTATTTGAATGTATTTGTCTCTAGATGATAAAAGCCAAGTGCTATTTCAGCAGAAGTAAAAGTCTGAATGAAAAATGGCTCAGGAGGAATCTGCCAGGGAAGAGCAAAGGCAGTCTGCTCCCTAAAGGAAAGCGAGCCAGCAGCCCGCTCAGGGGATGGTAATAAGGCTGGCACAGGCAGGAGCCTCACCGACAAGGACCCGCTCCCACTGCACCTGAGCAAGGCGAGCAGGGCAGATCTGGTGACCTTAGCCAGGTTGAGCTGAGAGTCCAGGCCATTGAGCAAGCCCATAGTGATGAGAAAGGCCTGAGATCAGGCTGGGGTATTGAGTCTGAAGGTCTGGGTCAGGGTCTGGATCAATAGGGTGCATGCCCAGGAATCGATATGGTGGCAACAGAGCTGCAGTGCAGTTCAGGCTAGGGCCCAGGGTCTCAGCTTAACAGCAGCTCCCAAGAGACAGAGAGGGCAGCCACCTCTTCCAGCTCTTTTTTTCATAACAGCTCCTATCGGTGAGCTGGCCTCGAGCTGCCTTGCTTCTAGGAGGAGAGGAGAGAGCTCAGAGCCCTGAGAGCATCACAGTAAAATGGTGGTTGGCACAAGGAAGAACTCACATATAAAATACCTGATTTGAGTGCCTAGAACAGGATGGGGTGATTGGGATTGAATCACAATATCATAAGGCAACAGGTGATTTTTTTAACGTGTATCAGAAGAGACAGATAACAGACCTAAGAGAAGGAAGACCTTTCCCCCGGAAAAGTTACAGAAGAAAGAAAAGAGATGAAAGGGAGGACATGAGATAAAGCAGCATGTTGTTTAAGGAACAACTGAGGTTTTCAAAATGAGACAACTGAAACTAGAGAAATATGAAGGGACTGAGAATGAGAATAGCATAGGAAAAGTGGAAGTGGTATCTGAATTAGGCAAGAAAAGGCAGCAAAAATGTTGAGGACCACATCTAAAGAACAACTTGGTCACTGTTAGGACCACCTGTGCCAGCAATGTATAAATTAAGTGTTTGGCTAAGCAATTTTGGTTTAGGCAACAGAGTTTTCTCAACAAGGAAGTGGAAGAGTTAGGCACCTGATAGAAATGGGGCTCTTAAGAGCATGCAAGGCACCAAGACTGGAAATACACAGCAGTAATTGGGAGTGGAGAAGAAGCAACAGTCTAACCTCTCTCTTGTCTGGATTCGGGCACCTGTCTCAAAGTTGTAGTTAAACTTCCATGTAGTTGAGACTGTAGGTCTTCACCTTTTTACTTTGTCACTAATACTGTGAAGGTGAATTAAATAGACACCTCTCAAAATATTTTAGATAAGGGGTTTGTTAAGGCTGTCTTCTGAACTCACACTGCCAACCCTCGGCAGAGAGCCCACCACACAGAAGAGATGACTAAGTGATTTTTGAGTGATTTCTCCATTTTCAGAGAATGTCATGATATCTTCAGGCTAAGAAAGGACAGAGAAAGCTACATCCCCGGGGAAGAATATAATTGCTTTGGGAAAAAAAATCTTCAGTGAAATGTACCCATCAAGAGGTCTACTTCTCCTTACAGTTTCAGACTAAAATAACCCAACTGTCAGCCAAACTGCATGGTACTCTAGGAGCATGAGGTTATGTTTTTGTTAATAAACTGATCATGAACAGAATTTGGGCCTGAGCACAGATATACGATCATCCATACTGCTGAATTGCTAGCATGGTCATGTCCATAACTGAGTTTGGAGTGTTAAATAAGCACTTTTCCAGACAATACCCAAGCAAGGACTGGGGATATATTATGGGCCAAAGACCACTGCAAAGAGGCAGGTAGGATGTAGCTGTTCCATTTTGGAGGGCAAGGAGACAGGAGTAGAGAGAGAGAAGTCAGCCAAATGGATGCGAGCCATGCTGTGCTAATCAATACCAGGGTCAGAGAACTGTTGCTGGCCCATTTCATTTATTTTTAGAAGCAGCCTGAAAGAACAAGTACCAGCATCCCAGAGTTACCTTGACATTTGAAGTTACATGTGAAGGAATCATAAGACTGGCTAGCAAGCTTGCAATGGTACAGGCATCAGCTTTGGTTGTGGTCAGGTAAGTAGCTCCTCGATTTGAAAACAGTCCTTTAAACCACGCTTCGCCTCAGTGGTTACCTGCTGTCTGTATTGAGTCAAAGTTGCAGAATGTGAAAGCTTATAGGAGTAAGATAAGGAGTTTCAGACAGTTAAAAGCCCAGTTCCCAGTGACTGCTAATGAGAGCTGAGAATTCTAATCCTTTAGGTCTCTCTGAAAATCCCATCTGAAAATAAAAATTGGATGAAGAGTGGGATTTATTGGTTTTGACTAAAAGAATGAATAGTAGCAGCAAGTTTTCAGACAAGCTGCAGACTGGAATAACAGAAGAGAAGTGATATGAATTTTCTAACAAGACTTGTCAGTTTTCCTGTCCTTATTAAGAAGAACAGAACATCTGCAAATGGAGCAGACATGATCTTGAAAATAAGTCCTGAATCAATCAATTCAGCAAAGAACAATCTGTACATATGATTTTGGTTTTGGCAAATCATCAAACAGCTATTATCTGGAAAGCTAAATGGGGTCAGCAATCAAAGCCTGGCTGGAAGATAATAAAATCATAAAAGCATTATAATATGCATTACGTAAATGTGAATAGTCAAGGCACAGTTGAATTATGTGTGGCCAGATTCAGCTAGAGATTAAGACACCCATGTTTAGAGGTCTCCATGTAGGTGTCTGTACATGAATTAGTTATCTAAGCTCCCATTATAGCCAATATAATCTGTCAAGTCTCGAGAGCTTTTCAGCAGATCAAATGCGGGTAGTTACGTTAGAGTGAACTGAATAGCTGTTGGCTTTTGTGTCTGCTGGTTACCTATCACAGCTACTTCATTCTTTGTGAAGAATATGCCTTAGTCATTCATCACAGAAAGCTTCTGCAATCTTTGCATTATAAACAAAGCATTTGGGATTATTTCCAAAATACCTTGGTCACCCTATTGACTATTTCTTCAAATTAAAATATGTATCTCTTCACTGCAATATCTATATCCAGCTGAACATCCATAACCACATGCTACAGAGAAATAATACCTGGAACTGAATATCATGTGGAACTTCTGTATCTATTTTTGGCTTGTATTTACTTCTGTGTAACCTTGGTCCTATTTTTAACTGTGGAACATCGCTACCTGCCAGTGAACCTGATAAGAGCTGTTCCAGGCCACACTCAGGATGCATACAGCCCCATACACTCTTTGCCCATTGCCTATAGCATTTGCCTAAAGGAGTACAGAAGAATAGGGCAAGCGTATAGTCACATTTCTCTGGTATATTTTGCCAGCCTTCAGAATTTTTCAGCTGAGGGAGTCCTAAAACAAGATTATATTACATTCTTGAGCACTAACTTCTGGAGTTTCATGAGTCATTTAAAAAAAAAATATGCTGATTGTGGTTGAAGGGATGGTAAACTTAGTTCTTCCTATTTACTTTTTCCATCCTACTTATGAATTTTTAAGCCTTCTGTCTTACCCCTCCCTCAGCTGGGGAACAAGCTGAATCCTTTCACTGTTTTTTCTGGGTGTATTTATTTGACCATAACTGAGGACAGAGATGATGCTTTCATGGAACCTTGTATCATAAGTCTAAGATCATAATAGTTAGTTAGAAAGAGAAATGAGTTCGTATTCATCTAACCTCTATGTTGGCAAACACTATTTACATCTGAAGTGTTGTTAATCTAATCTTAGTTTGCACTAATGTCAAATAAACTTCATAGGAAGCAGGTTAATAAAAGCAATTTTTCACAATAATTGTGGTTCTACCTTTTGGACTTTGCTAAAATTGAGAAATATTTTGTAATCATACCTTTTCAAGGGGGAAGAAATCTAAGGTTAGCAAAGGGTTTCTAAATCAATAGGAAACAGATGTGGTTCCCTAGAAAACTCTTTCATTCAACTTTCTTTACTATTTTCTTCATAATGTTAAAGTAAATCAGCTCTAAAATAAAGAGTGCTGTGGGGCAGAGGGTATCAATGAACTACCTGAGTCTGGAGGACAGTTCTACCCCAGTACAATTTGACAGGCATCAAGAGGAGTGGAAAATTTCAACTTCTTTCAATAGTGGCAAGAAACCTGCAGTTTATTTGTCCTATAGCAATATATAGTCCACTATGTATTTTCCTTTTTAAGACTATACAAATTGAGAATGTTACTCTATGGTTTAGTTGTTTTTTGCTTAATTTCTATATTAGAGGAATAACAAAATTACTCTATAACAAAATAACAAAAAGAGCATTTATTCATGAGATCACACATAGATACTAATCCTAACTAAAAAGCGATGAATGGGGTATACTTTGAAAAATTAAATTAGAAGTTAATGAAATGAGAAGATGCTGTTGCCTGAACTAGTGCAGTTCTAAATCTCCAAATTATGCTGATAATTGGAAAAAGTAGGAAACAGTAAGTGTGTGCTATTTGAGTAGAATTATATTAATTGCTGTAGCTTGGAAAAGCCTGACACAGACAGAATGGTTGAGGTAAAAAAGCTCATATAACTTGTGAGGCTTTTGGATGGAAGTGAATGGGAATATAGCTCTGGCAAAATTTTGATCATGAATAAGCTAGCTTTTTAAGTGTAAAGAAACAATATCAGCATGAAAGTTATATTTTGCTTTGGAGATGCTAATTTTCTTTGTTTCATTATGCTTATGCTTATAGTTATTGATATGGACAATAAATGTTCAATAATATTAATTGAAACTTGATTATAATTTTATGTTTATATTAAAAGAAAGTTTAAAAATCTAGGAAAGTTTTAGAATAAAAATATCAATCCTTTCCTTTTTTGGATTGATTTGCCAGAATTTTTTACTTCTCTTTCTACTCTATGTTAGACTTAATTCATCTTATTTTTTCTTCTTTTTGCTTAAGTAGCTAATTTTGCACACAGCCTGGAGCAGGGCTGACAACTTTGAAAATAAAAGGTTTAAGGTTTAACTATCATGATATATACCAGTTGCTTCTGAAGTGAGGTCAGCTGGGATTTTTTACCCCTCATTTTGAGCTCTGGATGAAGTTCGATCACCCCAGAGAGCATCGCTATGGCAGGATACCAGATGTCCTCCTTACCTGTCCCATCCCAAAGGATTCAGCTTTCTGCCTCTGCACTGCTCCCTTTAGTCATCACAGGACCCGAGTGACTACTTTGATTTTCATTCTGCAGAAACTATGTTGTGATAGAATTTGGTCAGTAATACTTGTTTCGACTGAGCTACAATAGTAACTGCATTAGAGCTTAAGGAAAAACTTCATTAATTACAAAGTAGTAAAAATTTTATATTTAGAGACTTTTTTTCAAAGTGGAGATACATCAGAGTGACAAGTAAGAGCAGCTGAGATGTAGTAGTGTGGAATAACTGATTACTTATTGGCAGACAGAGCAGTGATTTACTGGTGAGAAGAATTCTTCTGTTCCTCTGACAATCACCAATAAATTACTGTGTCTTTTCCCTAACTTTAAAAATATTTACATGCAGCCCAGGAGAAAAACTGTACGTGCATTCTGTGTCTTCTATTATCACTTACTCAAGCTATTATGACACAGTGCTATTTAGTATCTCTCAGAATCCACAGCTTTAAGACATCTCTGTCTTCTGCTCAGCTATATCACAAATAAGGTGACATGTTTCTGTTTCCTTTTAAGTATGTCCTGAGGATGTGTTAAATTTAGTTGTTGAATTTAATGGAAACCCAGAGATAAGTTAAACCACTGACCTCCTGCAGCAAGCAGTTATCGTTCTTCTTGCAGTTTTGTGAATGTGACATTTGGTTAGGTTGCTGAACTGCTTTTAGAGCAAACCGCTCCGGACTCTTCACTGATATGAATCAGAGTGCACAAAAAGTAATTTCTTCTGTCTACACCTTGGAAATTTAGAGGTTTATAAATGTGCTAACTCTGCCCCTCTAACTTGATTACTCAGGTTTCTAGAGTTGGAATAATGGTTAATTTTGACAGAAACGATGTGACCGTTTTAAAATTTAATTTAGCATTTGAGTCAAATTTGAGGCCTAGGTTGTAATTATCTCTGTTGTTTTGTTTCAATGCTTGTTGCTCTAATCTTGTGTTCTTTTCATGTTGCTGTAGTTTTTCCATGGCTGGTTACTTTTCCCGTTGCTCATACAACTTTTAGTGTTTACGTTCTAGAATGCCATTCAAATACAGTTTTTAAAACGTTATCTACTTTTCTGTGAAATAATTTTTTAATAATAGTTTCCAAATAGAAAATGGGGATAGGGACATGCCATAATATGTTAGGAATTTAGAAATTTGATTCTAATAAATAAAACAGTAGAAATGATGTAACATCTTAAAGATTTGAATAGCCACAGCAACTCGGTATTGCAAAAATTGCAAAAATTACGACACACTTCCTAAAATCAGGATCCATTCTTTATGTGCTCTAGGTCATGTTTTACAGCTTTCTTCCATAATCTTGAGTGGTGGAAGTTTATTGTCAAAAACTTATTTTATTTTATTTTATTCTTATATTTTGGACTTCATTACTGGCAATAAAAATCTGATGGGTTGGCTGCACTAGTAATCACTTTTTTGTCCTAATTCAACCTAAACCCCCTTGGATAACTGTGATTTTTGCCTGATTTCTACAATGTATAGAGGAGTTTCCAGAAACTGAAAGAAGGCATAGATCACGTGTTACCACTTAAGAAAAAAAATTAGAAAGAAAGCTTTTAATATTTTGGAGCAGATGTCTGGTTTACATCAAATTTTTGCATTCACGCATGAGGGCTACAAGGTAGTGTAACCTAGAAGATTTTTCTCTCTCAAAAAGTTTTCAGTTGTGATACTTTTGACAAGTTACTGTTGGAGCCAGGCAGTGTGCAGGGAATGCTAGACAATCTTTTCAAGAAAATGGAAGCCAGATTTGTCCTCAGTTATTTGAAACAGCAAAATTAATATTACTTTACAGCATATATGTATGTTGGCTTTGACATGAATGACTGTGTGCTTTATATGTACTAGCAAACTTGACAAAACTACATAGAGTAATGAAAATGCACGGGATTTGATCAAATCACTTGAAAATGCACTTGTTTGATCATCCTTTTGGACTGTCACTGTCTTGAAAGGGTGACAATGGCAGCTAAATTTATTCCAGACAAACATATCTGCTGCGAAGAATGGCCTTGATTTGGAAATGGCAGTTCATTCAACATTGCTTGCTAGCAATAATTAAGTAAAAGAACTGGTCTGGAATAAGGGGTCTTTCCATGGAAGCTAAGATCAACCTGTGGCAAGCAGCAAGAAGGCACAGGGCTTTCAGTAGAGATAAAGTAATTTGGAAGGAACACAGGTGCTGAGTTGGATTTCAGTCTAAGTTTGGCCACAACCTCCAGTCAAGGACTGGAGTAGTACATCTGAATACTCTTCTTGCAGAATTCCGAGGAAGTGGACTACCAAACAAAATGGTAATTTTCAGTTCTGGCAACAATATAGTGAGCATTAGCAGTGTAGTTCCATGCACATTTTAAGGTAGCACAAAGTTACCCTGCTGCCAAACAAGCTGTCCTGCTCATCTGCCTTCGGCTGAGCTGGCAATCGTTTCCTGCTCCCACTATGGTGCCCTCGTACTGCCCCTTTCCTCTGCGGGTTGGGAGAACCAATCCCAGCTTGAGCTAGCTGGAGGTGAAAGAAGCAGGAATGAATAGTCAGGACTGTGATCATGCTACTCTGTACCAGTATTAAGTGCTCACAGAATTGTTATCTTCTGGAGTTTCTTTCCTTCTCTATGTCTCTGCAGATAATTATGTCCTCTTCTTCCTGAGACAAAACCACAGTAAAATCTCCTCAAGGCTACTCCTCATCAACCAGCTACTATATTCTAGTGTCATAGAAAGATTTGCTCCAGGACAGGTATTTTTGCTTAGAAAATGAAAGTAGCTGGAGCAGGTAATGGGTTGCAAATGACTCAATTAACTTGTCAGGTGTCAGAAATGCAAGATGGTTGTCAGATCTACTCACAATGAAATTTCTACCAACTATGAGGATTTGCTGCCAATCGTGTGTTTCTAAAATCCTTAACTACATATTCTTGTTGTCTAAAACTGTCAGGATTATTTTTATTTTGCCCTCTGTCCTTATCTCTTTTTACTGCGTTATCCTGGTTAGGTTGCTGTATTTGTCAGATCAAAAAATTGACGGGGTTTGTTAAAATTAACTCATAAAATTCATAAAACTAATTCAAATACTGTTTTTGACTACAAGAAGGCAGAATGAAGAGAACAATCTAGCAAGCAGCACTAAGATTTTAGCAGAAGTTTATTTTACTTTACCCCAGTGCCTGCACCTAAGGGGCTTTAATAATGTGGTCCTTGACTCCAGAAGCAGGGATGCAGGGAAAATGGCAACACTGCTCTGGCATGAGAAAACTAAGAAAACCAGTGTTAAAACAGCCTCCTAGTGAGAACCATTGAGTCAATGAACTTGGATATCTTCTAAAAGCATTTTTGTGTTGAAAGTGGAGCCATATACTCCTGATGAATCATGCTGCATCTGCAGTATATCCACGTCCCAATGTGTCACATCAATAGGGGATTCAAAGAGAACGACAAGTAAAAGCAAGGAGTAACAGTGTGATGGAATGTAAGTAACATTAGAGCGTCTCTTTTTTTTCCAACAGTCTATTTAAGAGGTCTGTGCTTTGATGTATAATACAAAAGGGCACTAGTGGAGTGAAATGTGAAGGATGGGTAGGCGTTAGTGATGTGCAAAATAGCAGGCTTGCTTTTAAATGGTTTGGCAAAGACCTAGCTGTGAAAAATAAGGCACTGTTAACAACTCGGAATCCCCCTAAGTATGATGTCCCTTCTCCTGGAGTAGTCTTAAAGTTGAAATAGTGATATGCTTTTAGTTACGTGCATTTGCCTTCCCGTTATTGAAAATCAGTTAGGAAAATTTTTATTAACTTATATAAAGAAAAGCTGAAGGAATGCTTTCAACTTGAAAATTATGCTCCCATTTTTAAATAATGAAGATCTTTTATTTACATGTGTGCCCATTTTAAATAAAAGAGGATAGCAAATAAGGAGTATTTACTTTCATTTTGTTTTATTCTTGTTGCAACATTTTGTCACAGTCCAGGTTAATGTCTTTGCTGGTGATCTCTTGTACTTCCTGGCACGTGCCTTTCATGTTGCTTTAGCTTAAGTTCTTGTATGTTGTTTATAACTTCAGGTAGAAAATTTTTTTAAGAAATACGTACGATCATGTGCTACTCCTTATTCTTAAAATGAAAGTACTAAGCTGTTCTGCCACCCCAATTTGTGGAATAAATATTCTGATGTAGTTAGAAATCTGATTAAACTTTTAGATAGAAGGAGATGTTTTGTTATGTTTTGATCTGAAAGTGTTCTTTGCACTTTTATCTCCAAAGTGGAATAACACAACGAACAACCCAAGTGTAACTGCACACCACCTTTGCAGAAATAACAGTCTGAAAGCCTGAAATCTGTTAAAGGAATATGAGGGGAAAGAATGGACTCCTGGAAATGCATTCCCAGCTCAAGGTCAGCTTGATGCAGTGCCAGTCTCGCAATCTTCTACTGCTTTTAGCAAAGGGTATAGTCCTATAGGTTAAGTGGTAAAGGCCTCTTCTACAGAGCAGACAGCTGCTGATGCACAGGATTTGCTACACTTGAAGATAATTAAATTTTTTTTTCCTTTAAGACAAAAGACTAAAGAAAACACATCCCCAAAACACGGAAATTTTGCTTCTTGGAGTTTTTCTTCATGTGCACACATAAAGATAACCCGAATTATTAAAAGTGTGAATTTAAAGGGGATTTGTTGTGCCACATTTGTTACACACCCACTCTGTGTGGGCACACAGAAGTAAAGTGATTTTCTTTGCGTTCAGCTTAACTGGTGAGTTACCTTTTTTCACAGAATCACAGAAAGACTGAGGTTGACAGGGACCTCTGGAGGTCATCTGGTCCAACCCACGTGGTTAAGCAGGGCCACCTAGAGCCCAGGACTATGTCCAGATGGCAAAGAGAGGGAGATGCCACAACCTCTCTGGGCAACCTGTGCCAGTGCTGTCATCCTCACAGTAAAACACTGTTTCCTGGTGTTCAGAGAGAACCTCCTGTATTTCAGTTTGTGCCCATTGCCTCTGGTCCTGTCACTGAGCACTACTGGAAAGAGCCCAACTCTGTCTTCTTTGCACTCTCCCTTCAGATATTTGTACCTATTAGCGCGATCTCCCCCAAGCCTTCTCCTCCAGGTTAAACAGTCCCAGCTCTCTCAGCTTTCCCCACAGGAGAGATGCTCCAGTCCCTTAATCATCTTTGTGACCCTTCAGTGGACTGTCTTCAGTATGTCCACGTACTGAGAACCTCAGAACTGAACCCGGTACTCCAGGTGTGGCCTCACCAGTGCTGGGGAGAGGGGAAGGATCACCCCTTCAACCTTCTGGCAACACTCCTCGAATATAGCTTGGGGTACCATTAGCCTTCTTTGTGGCAAGCTTATTATATGCGGCCAGGTCTTTGGCTGGAGCATTTGTCACTTTAAGCTGGAAAACACCTGTTTTAAATTGCTTCCTTTGCATACATACACTGATAGTTTTTTAATTATGTACTCAGAGATGATTTTCCTACAGATGTCTCTCAATCAATCTCTGTTCAGTGAATAAGTCTTTATTTGAGGTTGCATGGTCACATCTACCACTCTTTAGCCTTCAGAAGTTTGATTTAGTGAATACCCAGAACTTAAATTTACAGGAATGCTAATGTATAATTAAGGTGTATATTCTCTGAGGCATGCTTGGAAGGGGCTCACTGTTACTGGGTTCTTCTCTCTATTGGAACTCCCATATGTTACTTTAATGGAAATAATGACATGTTCTTCAAAAGGCTTCCTCATTTTTTTCTGGCTTTGGGATTAGCCATCTGGTCTTCAGTCAAGTGCTGACTTCAGCCAGGCTGTGAGAACAGTAGGAGAATATGCCATTCATATCTGAACTGAAAAAACTGCGGTTACCTGCATTGCTGATAATTCAGTGCAATTTACCTCTCTGGCTGCCCCAGATTGGTGTTCAGTAGTATAACGCTGAGGGCTGAGACTTATGTGCTCTATAGGGCCTATGATGATCCCTTTGGGTTCATTCTGAGAGGAAGCACCATTTCAGGTACTTCTATTTATCCATGTAACCATGAACGTCTGAGGAGACTACTCTTTCCTGTACTGCGGAGTAGCCCGATGGGATGAGCCTGGATGCATTTTCCATGTTAGTGGAGCAGAGGAGGTTATTTGTCAGAGCAATGGATGCTGTCACGAAACTGCCCTGGCCTGAAGCCTGGTGGTTACACAATTGTGGCAGCTGACTAGGAGACAGCGCTTTTTTTGTTAATGTCTTAATTACCCTTCTTTTGTAAAAGAGTCACTAAAAACTGAGCTGTTGTTCATGAGGTCTTTATTATTGAAGAAAATTGTCCTTACTGCTGACTTGTACATATTTATACAAATGTAGATGTTTTCTCTCCTAAAAGAGGAGTGGATAGTCATTGCAGAAGACATTGGTATACAGTCTACCATCATGTTATCGTCCAAGAAATGCAAGTGTAGGAGTTGCAGGTGATTGTTCTGGTTGTTTTGAATGGTGCTATGTCAGCTGTGGGGCTTGCTGGTAGACAAAATTTCCTCCCTAAGGCAACCAGACTGTCCATAATGTATTCAGTCCATACCTACTCCATTTCCCTTGTGCTCCGTCTTTTGGGGAGTTAACTTTCTGTGGTAATTTAAATATTTTGCATATTGTTCTCCACTCTTTGCAGTGAGCAGAATGGGAATAGGAAATCCAGTTTAAGCATATAGCAGCTGAGGACTCAGAAGGCCTCTCCAACTCTTGGATGTCCTGTAACCTCTTTCAGGTGGCACAAAGACCCTCCTCTTTAAGGACAGAGTGCTATAATCAAATGCAGATATTATTGACCAGCTTGGTATTCGGGACCGGTACACCTACATGCTAACAAAGTGCACTGGCTGGGGTAATCTATCGGGGTTCCCATAAACAATCTAGCACCAAAGAACCCATAAAGACATTCCTAGCAAATTAAGATGATGGTGTTAAGTGGCATATGGCAAACATGCCCTCGACATCCTTTTTTCTAGAGGAAAAGATGTGTGTGGCCAGATGTATTGCCACCTGGCAATTTAAGAACTTACTAGGGTGACTGGTGCAAGTTTATTTAGGATGTAATTATTTTAAATAACCTTGGATTCATTAAGCATTTCTTTCTCTAGCAGAGTAGAGAACTTATCTCTTTATTTATTTATATATTAATTTTTGCTCCTGGCATGGAAAAGTAATTGAATCTATGGTATCTAACTTCTTGCTCACTAGAAAACTACACAGATTAATTAAATCAAGGTAAGCTTTAAACATTTAGTTTATAAAATAGTCACTAGGAACTATTTTCTTTCAAAAGTATTCTTGACAAGATGACTGGAAAATGTATAGTGCAAATTCAGTTTAAACTTAGAAGCCCATAATAAGACGCTTTCTGACTTGTGCTCAAAGTATGTGTATTATTTATCATCCTCAATGTTTTGTTCCTGCTATTCTTAGCACGTGGCTTTGTTTCATTCAAGTAGTATGTTGTCTCAGAGGACTATTTAGGAGCAAAGTGTGCAAGGTAATGAAAATCTCTTTGACTTTTTATTTTAGAAATCAACCTTTGCATGAGAAAAACTATAAGGTGCAAGGAATACCCAATACAAAATTGCTTGCATTTTGGTTATGTATTTATGAAGAAAAGAATTACTAGAAATACGTGTTCAGGTAAAATCTCCTATTTTTCTATTGTGTGTTTACCTCTGTTTGCATAGATGATGTGTGCTGTGAAATACAACCAGGGTCCAGGGAAGTCTGAAGGTAATACAGTTGTGGGATGCAGACAAGATGGTCAGTACAGGTTTTTAACTGAGTTTTGTCTTTTTTTTTTTTTTTTTTTTATTCATTAGCAGTAAAAGCACATTCATTTTGTAAGCATTTCTTAAAAATCATAAAATAATCTGCTGTAACACTTGGGCTTCTTACACATTGATGGTTTGATTCCTGGTTTCAAATTTCTGGGTGCCTGTGCTTTCTTCCAAAGCACTGAATAATACACTTGCTTTAATTTAGCACTCCTCCAGAGTCCTTTTTTTTGATTTGCTGATTTTTACTTTAGTGCAATCTTTTCTACTTTTGCTTCTGATCACTTGTACACAGTTAATACAGGGAAATTAAACATCAAAAGTTTGTGTTCTCTTTCTGTAAAGCAAGGTTCTCTCACGGTCCGTTTTGTTTTCTGTATTATGGCTGTCACCTTTAGTTTGCTCATGCTGTGTCTTCTGTTCCATTTCTTGTTTGTCGAGTGTCAGGAACTTGCTCTTGTTATCCTAGTGGGGATCTGTGTTGCTGATTAATAGCACAAGTAGCTAAAAATAGGCGGAGTTCAGGTAGGCTGCGTTTGCTGGTAATAAATTTTTATGCCTTTTATCCAGTGTTCTCAAACGTAATTCTAATCAGGTGACAAAATGACCACTAATACTCACAAAAAGAATGAACCATTATATCATTTTCTTACATTTCTTTACATTCTATATGATTTTCTTATAGCATTTTTTTTTTGTGTTTGTAACAGGGAAGGCACAAACATGTTAATCAGTTTAAATGCTATGTACTGTTATTTTTCTACCATCAGTGAGAGGCTCCTGCTGAGGGAGACTGTTGTAAATGTTGTGAAGAGCACCAGTTGCAAACACCATTTATTCCTTTCCAAAGTGGGAGACTTGCTTACTTGTCTAATAAAATATAATGGGTTTTGGTTTAATTTGCAATTCTAAATTCTCTTGAGCAAAAGGATGTATAATGAAGACACCAGTCCTTTTTTTGTTACTTAGCTGGAAATATACATTCTGATACTTATTTATGTTTTTTCTAAATCCGTATGCAAGCTGTAATTATTCTTGCAATGAATTTTACAGTTATGGTTGTCATTAACTATCATGTGGAAAGCTGAATATAAGCAACTGCCGGCAATTATCATATCCCTTGGCATTTTACTTCAGTACTACTACAGTTAGGTGCACTGTGCTGTTTTATCTTTCCAAAAACTGATAGACCTCTAGTGCACAATTATAAATATTACATGTTATGCTTTAGACATAAACTGGCAGTTTTAATTAATCCGCAGATGTATTGAAAAGATTCTACTCACATAAAACTTGTGAAGGAATGCAGAAGAAAACTGAGCACTTCTATAGGAGAGCAGGTGGCACAGGTTATGCAGCGAGTACAAAAAGTTTCTGTTCTTGCCCCCTTTTATCACATGCTAATCCATTCCCAAAAGTTTCATTTTTAGAGCTTAAACTTTGCAAGTTTTCTTCTTCCCAGAAGATTAATGTGCTTGGGAAAACTGTAGCGACTCCTTTCAAATGTTTTAATTAGATGTATATGTTCATGTATTTGCCACTAGGAAGGAAAGGTCAGAAATTTTACAGTAGCTCAAAGAGCAGTAGAACTCTAATATATGAACCATAGATTTTGTGTTTTCCTTTGGATTCACGTTACTGCTTGGATAGATGAAGTAATAGAATTATTTTTTAAAAAATGCCCAAATTGAAAATATGGTTCGGTGCATAAAGGAAGAAAATTTCATTAGCATGAAAAATGCTGTTAGTTGGATATAATCTGTGGATGTTTGCATGACTTTCCTCATACAAACATAAAATACCCTACCCTACCTAAATCTCCTTGGCATTTAGATCCCAGAAATCTATCTCTGAATTTATTGAAAGTAAAAATTGCTGTTCAAAGATAGAAAGATTAAATACACTGGAACCTGATTTCCAGCTTAGCCTAAATTCTGATATTTGAATCTTTTATACCTTAGAACTTGTTTTATGACTGAAGAATAGGAAAAGAATATTGTCTTCACTTTACTGATGATCTAATTGGACTGTAATGAAGATGGTAATGCTTTCTGGCCTGTAAAGTATTTTATCTTCTGCTGATAGCCTAAAAAAAGTAATTGTTTAATTATTATATGTGTGAAAGGTAATGTACTGAGAAAGTAAGAGAAAAACAGGGAAGCATTTTGATCTAATAGCGTTGTATCAGACACTAGGAACCAGACGGCCTAATGCATTAAAATAGAAGAAGAAAAAACCAGTCACCCACTCCTATATTTAAAATAAAAATAAAAATAATAACTTTACCAAGTGTCAGAGTAGACAATTTTTGTGTTCTGCTGGAGTATTTTATGCCATCTGTCTAGACTGTAAGATCTTTAAGGCAAAAAGAGATACACAAGTGGCACATAGACCACTGCTAGGGCTGTTAATTGCTTACTTTTCACAACATCTGGCACACATTATATAACACATTTTCTTCTGCCTGTTAAAAGTAGATAATATTTATTTACCTGCCTGTCACTAGGGCTTTGAAGAGTCTCATGGAAGGCAAAAGAATCAATGAGCTATGAAGGGGAATTGATACTTCGCAGACATCAGGGTCCGGATAGAGCCTCTAGCTCTAGGTTTTTAAACAGTGTGTTGCCTCAAACTGAAAAGGTTTTCTGATGTTCTCTCCCTGAACATCTGCTGATGGCCACTTTCAGAGCCAGAAGCCAGGTCTGGACAGAGCTCCCCTGATGCAAATGGCCAGCCTGATGTTCTTAAAATTTGCATGCTATCGTGGGATGCATTAAGTTTCACGCTGGTGATTTTATTGTGCTAGTGGTGCCACCTCAGTTGACCAAATGGCAGCTGTCATAAAAGGGGAAGAAAAACATTCCATCTTCTGTTGCCTGTGTTTCCTTCTAAGGAGCTGAGGAGATATAAAAGAGCCCTTGGAGTATGGCAATTGAAAAGGTCTCAGCTGGAACTGGTCAATAGTGCTGCCTTCTACAGGGCAGAAGAACAGGAAACAAAATGGGAGCAAAAAGTTCACTGTGCAGGAATAGCATATACAGAGTTAAGCTTGAACTGGGTCACATAATAGGAATTTATCCTTTTTTTCCTTTCTCATTATTTCTCCTGGCTTTGAATAATTTCCATTAAAAATGAAACTTTTTCAGTTAGTCATAAATTAGTCATCCACCAATATTGGAGGTATTGTCCCCAAGTGAACTAGCCTACTACAGTACAGTACAATTCAGACCCTGTGTAGCCTTTCTTTGTGAGCCGGGCAAATGAGCTTGGATGCAGTCTCTGTTTCTTTGTGCTTGGATTCCAGCTGCTGTAACTAGTTATGGAGGGCTCATACATTGCTGTTCTCTATAAGGACCTTCCTGCAGAAAGTAACCTGCTGGTGCTGTTCCTTACATCTTTCTGACTGCATGAAACATCCAGATCCTATCTAGCCATATTTATCTGCATGAAGCTGCAGAAGCTATAAAGTCATCCCACGGTGTTTTAGCATATGTTGAAAAATGAAATACTGTCAAACTCCTACAGTACTTGAAATAGACTTGAAATAGCCTTACATTTTTGCTCCTTCACACTTTTTCTGTAGAGATCATTCAGGGATTCAGATGCAGTGGGGCACAGAAATAGAGAACGAATCTCTCACTTGTCAAAACTAACCTTCTGAACTAAGATAGTTCTAGATAACTAGAATCTCTAGTTTCATGCCTACTTTCTGTTTTACACATATTAGAGCTTCTTATTGTTTTGTGCAGAATGCATAATTCAGTAAGTGATACCCAAGTTTATGTTTTCAAAAGAGAAATGTCTAGAAATTTTGTACGAATGAGATCTCGTGATTTTTTAAGCTTGATTATTACCAGCATAGATGATTGTCTAAAAATGTGCTGTATGTTATTCTATCATACCTATTCAGTGTGTCCAGCAATGAAATGTTATATTCTGATCAGTAGTACAAATCTGCAAAATAACATTCTCGGAGCCAGCTGCAACAAGTTGGAGTTTGCCATTAATTTTAAGATGGCAAAATTTCACTGCTATGTGTACAGTTAAAACAGCTTTGGAGATGGGAGAAATACTGAATATCAATGCCTTATCATAAACAATTATGAAGCCATCCATCCTGGTCTGAGGGTGGTGGGTGCTGTCCTGCTTGCATTTTGTAGTTTAATTGTTTTATCTGCTGTGTGTATGTGTGTTTGATGACAGTCTTCTCTACAGAGTGGTTTATTCCCCCATGATTTTACAGTGATTAAATAGTACTGCAAGGAAGATTGAAGTATTAATTTTGTTTATCCTACTGTTCTTTAAGCAGCCAGCATAAAGTAGGGTAAACCCTGTTAAAACAATTTCAGCTCTAATACTCACTGCAGAAGTATGGGATGAGATTCTACCTTCCCATTGAGTTGAAAGGAGAAAAAACCAAGCTAAAGCTTCTACATCATTGCCTTACTTCCAAAGATGAACATTTTTAAGTTGGCAGATGAACGTTTCTAGAATCAAAAACCTTAGTGCTTCCAGAGGTGCTGTTTTGTTAGTTTTCTAAATTGCCTTTTAAATACTGTTTAGGTGTACATAACACACACAACAAAAAAATATAATTCCAAATACATAGGCTAGAGGCAGACCTGTGAGGAATGTTCTGGATTTTTTCATGTATTCAATGATTACTTGAAACCATTCCTGGCTATGTTCAGTGGGTGATTTTTGGGCTGCAGCTGGCTTGCTGAATATTCATTATGAAATGCTTGTATTTAAAAATAAACCCATTGGATTTGTTTTCATCACACAAACTTGTCTTTTGCTATGTGCCAGTGACCTGGCATGGTGACTGCATCTCTGAGTCTTAGTGCTCCATGGAAAATCTTCATGTTTTAGACTTCTTTTTCTAAGAATATTCAACAATATTTAGATAATTTCAAGTATTTTTAGGAATGGATCCTAAAAATATAATGCAAAGTTATTTAGCTGTTTCCTACCTTCTCCTTTTAAAAGCCAAGGTGGGCCTACTTTTTCTTGTGCTAGGCCTCCATCTCTACCATAATGCTTCCAGGCAAAATTGTGTGCTTTTCAGTGTGGAGTTATTTCTGACTCACAGACTTCCCTATAAATAACAGAAGGCATTCTGTGCAACTAAAGCAAAATATAGGGAAGGGAAAGCATATTTCTCCTTTTTCAAGTAGAAAGAAAGGTTAATTCACTTTTCGGTTCCGAGTTTAGTTGAGGAACAGTATCTCTTCTGTAATGCAGCAAGAGCACTTTTCCAGTCTGCTTTAACTCCTATTCCTGTCCTGGATATTTAGGATCCAGACCTGTTATTTCAAAAATCAGTGAAGACTTGTCAGTGCCTATACCAGGAACAAGATATTCCCTTGGTGACTGTTACTCTCTATATTGTGGAAATACGACCACCTGCAACGCTGGAAAATGAGACATGTAGGAGCAGGCAAGCCAAGGTTACAATGCCAACAAAAATAGTATCAAGTAGAGATATTCAACAAACCTTAAAACCTCATGAAGAAGTTGAATACAATGTACAGTGCCTCCGTTTTAGTTCTTCCTTCCTCTTGAGTTTCTGTATCCTCTGAATCTGTATTTTTCAAAGGTATTCAGATGATTGAATCTCAACAAAATTACCAGTTTTGAAGAACTAGACTTTTGTTTTTTGACACCTCACAGAAGATAGTAGAGGGGTCCCATCTAAGGTAATTGTAGTGCTTAGACATTGACATTTACCTCTGAGATCACTACAGAGAAACCTGCAAGACCAATTGACAGAAATAGAACTTTTATGGCATGGCTCACCTAAATCATTTTAGAAAACAAGGCTTGATTTGGTTGCCTAAAGAAGAGTACCCTGTGTTGTTTCAGGTGCTGTGGGGATTCTGCCTAACCTCCCTGGCACTCCAGAAAGGACTGAATCTCCCACGAGTCCTGTACCATATCTCAGTGCTGTGTGGCAATCTCAGTCTGTGGTATCTGAGATGGTACTAGATGCCAATGTTTCGACAACAAATGTCATCCCTATTTTACTATAATAATAAAAATAATAAAATTCCTATGTACATAATACATGTATAATATAATGTATAACATGTTTTAGGTATGTGTATTCGTACATGTGTAATACAGATATATACCTGTAGATTTCAAAGACAAACATGTTCTGCAAAGTGGATGGCACTGACTGAAAGTGGGAGGATTGACATGTAGCCGTTAGTAAGATTAGCAGTCATTTTTGATCTGTAATTGCCACTGTGGTTAATGCTTTCTATCTGCTATGCTTCCTGCAGTGGTATGCATTCAGGAGCTTCTCAAGTAAAAACATAATGTACGTTATTATTCTGACAAAAAGGGAAGGTAGAAACTAAGCAGAAAATAACAAGAAGCAAAAGCAAAGTACTTTTACCTTCCCTTCGTCATAAAGGAAAAAACACACAGGAGGAAAATAGCTTCCATATTTTTAGGCATTTGTGAGTCACCTTAAATCTCTTTGGATATTTTAGTAAAATTATATTAAAAAGGCTTCTATGAAGTAGTGAACTAGTAAGTTTTTCCTTCCAATATATTTCACTTACTATTTTTTTTTTTTTAAACTTCTTCAGGGTATGGAATCAGTTATCCATCTGGGAATGCAAATGCTGTGAAGTGAGCTATGTGGATTGTAAAAGGAAAGAAGACTGGGTAATCTTTTCTGAGGCTGGCTGTTAGCATTCTGTAGTTTTAAACTAGACTGGTAGTCGCAATAAAGGTGTTCACACATCTGGAAAGGTAGTGGCTGGGGGGGATAATCCACAGCCTAAACTCACTGTCCTGCTGATAAGGTCCTTACTGGTAAACTGTATGGTCCCATAAGATTAAGCAGGCTATGGAGGTGTAGTGGAGATCTCAGAAGAGAACAGATTAGAGAAAAGTTACAGTGTTGTCAAAGAACAACGACGAAGGAATCTCATCCCTAGAGAAGGTTTTATTGACTGTGCAGGTAAAGGCTTCAGAGTTCTGGAGTGATAGAAGGCTCTAATACCCAGTTGTTATGAAAGCGTGCAGACAGTTTCGTATCTCTTTGTAATTAAAGCATTACAACTAAAAGCAAGAGAATTATATTTTATATGTGTGTTCTACCTTTAACTCAGAATTACATAAATTGCATGCTATTTTATCATCAAATGTCAATGGGCAGGGCTGCTGAGTATAACCCAAGTAAGGATTTTCTGGGAGGTAGAGAGGGTGCAGGCACGTTCACATACTGTTGGCCACGCGCAGCCCTCTCCCATCCCATCACAGTTGTGCCCTGTCCTCATACTCTGTTTAAATTGGGAAGATGAAGAGCTGGGTCACTCTGATGTAATACTGCAGCAGACACTCTGAGGACTGTTTTTTCATTGAGCCTACACATGTTAACTTCATGTTTTTAGCTATGTAAAATTGTTAAAACTGTTTGTGGTGATTACACAGAAAGTGGTGCAAAGTACTTTTTGCTTTAATTGCTCTGACATTACATTAATAGCTAAAGGGAAGTTGAATTGATACAAAAAAACCTCTTAGCTGTAGAGATCCTGAGACTGTCCTGAGACTGTCCTGAGACTATCCTGAACTGAGTTCCAGCCAAGAGTCTGCCAGTGTATATTTTTCAATAGCATATTCTCATATTCTGTGAACTCCAGTTCTCTTTCAACGTGCTCCTCAGTGAAAACGTTCCAGGAAATCACACAAAAGGAAGAGAACTGTATATAAAATGACTGTTGTTCTGGTCCTTGACCTGATCCTCTTCAACTGTCTGCAGGAAGCTGAAGCCACCTTCTCAAAAAGGCTAGTACCTGATGTGAATTTGATAGTTAAGCTTTATTCTCAGCAAAGCTAAATGAAGAGAAGTAGCTGTGCACTGTTTCCTTGTACAGACTAGTGTGTAATAACACATTGCTCTTCCATGTTTTGCATTTTTTGACATACCTTTTCTGAAACAATTTCAGAGCTTTCAGACATTCTTGTCGCAATCTCATGTTGGTCTGAAAGAAGACTTCAAATGAGGTTGCACTGTAAAAAAAAAATCATTTATTCATTTGGGCTTAATTCTAATATTTTTATTCCAGCATTTCAGCTGCATGATGTATTGTTTGTAGAACAGAGGATAAAGGTCACAAAGCTTTGTTTTGTTTTGATGATTTATTTTTTGGGTTTTGTGCTTTTATTTTAAGAGTCTTATAATTAGGATTTTTTGTAAACACTATATTGATGTACAAAACATTGTATACACATTGTTCTTTGCTGTCTGCAGAGCATTAAATTCAGAAACAACACAATATTAGATTTGTAAGATAGTCATCAAATAGAAAGTCTCCAAGAATACTTTTAAAGATTATGGTTTAGTGATTTGGCTGAAGTTCAAATCCTGAAGGAAAAAAATAGTTTTTTGAATAATACTGGTTCATTAAAATAATTTAAGAATTCTTAAGAAGGCTCCCATATGAGGTGCCAGACTGATTCTGAACCTCATTGAATATCATGTCTCACAGAATTATGCAAATGCCAGTCAACCTACAGTCAACTGTAGACTGAAGACTCATGTCTCGAACTTCGTGAAATATTATCACCAAGCATTTTTGGAGGAAAAAAAATGAAATCCGCTCTTGAATTAATGAAACTTTGGAATAGGCTTGCAAACTATCAATGGGATTATTGTAAAAGAACTGCTATTCTCAGGATGCCTGCAAGAAATGAGAGAGTCCCCTTCTGCTAAACTCTCTGAAATCCCAAGGCAGCACTCCTGTAAAGTCAGCGTAACATGCTATGAGGAAACCTCAGGTCTCTTCTTATCTCTGCCACTAGTTTATCTCTGTACTTTGGACTTTTTATCACTTTTAACTCATCATGCATTACAGACATTTCTGGGAAGGTTATTCTCCTTCACTTCCTTTCTCAGACTTTCTTATTTTCTCCCATTTCCTCTTTTCTTGTACATTCTTTTTCTTCACTTATTGCATAGTGAAGTCTTTGTTATTTCCTCTGTAAACCCATGGTTCTCTCTCTGGTGATTTCTTCTAAATTTCTACCTCTCACTGTTTCCAAGTTTCCTCACCCATCTTCATTCTCTATATTTCTATTTCAGGGGAAAAAAAAAAGCAAGCAGCATCTACAGTAAATTTTGGTAATACCTTTGTGAAGTTAATATGCCCCATTCTTTTTTCATTGTGTAGGCTCTGGGCTAATTATTGTTACTAGTGAGAGGCTGGATTCAGCAGGCACAGCCAGCTCTGGAGTTCAGAGGAGCTTTGTGGGGCAGTGGAGGAAGCTGGGAGGTAGTTTCCCATTGGTGATTACTGATGTGAAAATCCCCATTCCCTTCTCTTTTCCATTACGTGTCTACCTGGTAACTCTCAGGAGCAAAGGTAGCATTCATGATGGGATAGGGAACGAGCACAGAGGAGACTGAAATGATGGGAATAAAGATTGCTGCATAAATGCAAGCAGTAAAAGATGATTTGCTATTTATAAGACATGCTGTTATGATGAGATGTGAAGAAATTCAGTGAAGTACCTGCGCATTTCTCTGGGATATGTTGCTTTCTGTATGGAATTTATTTTCAGCAAGCATGATTTGGAGACTTTGAGTGATGCTAAAGAAATGCGAACGTCCTTGACTTCAGTCTTCAGCTTAAGTTTAGATGGGAATATGAAAAACATGCAACAGTAGCATTCACTTGTTCTCAGAAGTGGATTGTTATCCTCAGGTGCATCATAACACTGTACAACTCCAGTGTGCTACATATAATGCACATAGTACAGGTTTTATGAATTGTAACTGCGGTGTAATCGTGCTGACTGCAGTTCCTGCTCATCCAAAAGGAATCTGATAGAGGATGGACACAAGATTCAGAGATATTTTTTCCTTACTTTGTATATGCCTTATTTTCCCTTTCATTAAAATCAAACTGATAGATAAGTCAAACTCACAGTAGAAAGAAGCAATCTGAGCTGAGACTTGAAGAACAATCTGTTACTTCATTAAAAGTATCTGTATAACAAGTCAAGACAGAATGACAGATAGAGGTCCTGAAGCCATACAGAAATTTGTACAACTTGTCACCTGGAGCTTGGAGGTCTCCTTGCCTGTCGCATTCTTGGCCACTTCAGCACCCTGACTAGAATTCTTGTCCCCTGCCATACGTTTCAGTCCCCTGCCACCACCCCACCCCACTTCTCAAGGAAGATAAACACAAAAGCTCATGAACTGTAGAGTTCAGTGGCAGGCAAGGAGCTGTTTCACATTTTCTGTTGAAATCCCTGCACTGTTTGAAAAGAGGTAGAGGGCGCTGGCTTTACTTAAATCACCTTTAAAAAACATACTCTTCAGGAAATGCTTGTTTGCATTGTACTGAATGCTTCCCAGTACCTTTATGTGGTTACTTCCTTTTCTTTAAGGTTCAGAACATTTCTGTGAGATACGGAGAAGATAAATAAAGGCATACAAAGGTTATTATTTGTATTACAATGATCATTAGCACTCCAAACTTGACCAGGTCTCCATTTTGGCAACCGCTTATAAACACATGATAACAATCATAAATTTTAGCATTTAACTAGACAAGACAAACAAAATGCAGAGAGAAAGTCATAGTGAAATGATTTGCCCAGGCCAGCAGCAAAAATCAGGACCAAGACCAGAATCTGCTGGACTGTAGTCTGGTAACTTTGCTGTTAGGTTTATAAGTATCTTGGTATCTCCTTATTAGTAGGCTTATAAGTGTCTTGGTATCTCTTCCTCATGATATTCAGATATTCGGGGGACATGCAACATCAACCGTTTGTTAACATCTGTTTCTTATCTGTTCAATAAAAGTTCTAAAATTTTTCCTCCTACTGCACAAGTTTGGCACAGACACTTTGGAGGTTATTATTTACAGAGGAAAAATAACAAAGATAATACACAGGAAAAAATGTAGGCATTTGAGCCCTGATTCACAAAGCTGCTCACACTTCAATTCCATCAAAATCAATAGAATCATAGAATCATAGAATGTTTTAGGTTGGAAAGGACCTTGAAGATCATCTAATCCAACCCTCCTGCCATGGGCAGGTCTTTTGTGTACTTTTTAGGAAGGAACCAGAACATGAATTCTGGTGCTATTCTGCATGCATCATCTTTGTCGTGTTTCAGAATTATCTCTGATTTTCTTGGCTTACTCCCCAAATTGCTTTAATCATTAATCTTTTTCTTAACTACTTCTCTGATATGTGTCATTATGGTGCTGGCCTCTCACAGCTAGCCTGGGGAAAAAAACCNAGATAATACACAGGAAAAAATGTAGGCATTTGAGCCCTGATTCACAAAGCTGCTCACACTTCAATTCCATCAAAATCAATAGAATCATAGAATCATAGAATGTTTTAGGTTGGAAAGGACCTTGAAGATCATCTAATCCAACCCTCCTGCCATGGGCAGGTCTTTTGTGTACTTTTTAGGAAGGAACCAGAACATGAATTCTGGTGCTATTCTGCATGCATCATCTTTGTCGTGTTTCAGAATTATCTCTGATTTTCTTGGCTTACTCCCCAAATTGCTTTAATCATTAATCTTTTTCTTAACTACTTCTCTGATATGTGTCATTATGGTGCTGGCCTCTCACAGCTAGCCTGGGGAAAAAAACCATCTCACTGGTATCACAGGGTAGGNAAGGCCGCAATAAGATCTCCCCGGAGCCTTCTCTTCTCCAGGCTGAACAGCCCCAACTCTTTCAGCCTCTCCTCATACGATTAGGCATTAGATAGGCATTAGATGCTGAGTTAATGAGAGCTGGTGACTATATGGCTATAATATAGTAATGACTTTTGTCTACTTTTAATGCTGAAAGGCACCTATATAATGCCTGAAGGCATCCAGACTTCAGATTTTTTTTCCTAAATAAATGAATTTTCTCAAGGGCAGTATTTCCTTGTTGTTTAAAGGACTTTAACAGTCAGATAAACTAGAATCTGGGAGGTTTAGTCATCTAATGATTTTTTTTTTTTCTAGAGAGAGAAAAATTGTCTTTTGTGTACTTTTTAGGAAGGAACCAGAACATGAATTCTGGTGCTACTCTTCATGCATCATCTTTGTCGTGTTTCAGAATTATCTCTGTTTTTCTTGGCTTACTCCCCAAATTGCTTTAATCATTAATCTTTTTCTTAACTACTTCTCTGATACGTGTCATTATGGTTCTTGCCTCTCACAGCTAGCCTGGGGAAAAAAACATATCGCTGGTGTCACAGGGTAGGCAGAGCTACTTCACGGAGACAACAGCATAATGGATTCTGGAACAGCTGGCTCTAATGCCAGCCTCAGATACATCAGGGTGAGTCAGGAGTAATTAGAGCACAATTACTGGTCAAAATCAGGACCATTCACTCTCAGTTCCAGATTTTCTTTGAAATCAGTGTAACTTCACAAAAGTAAGTAGAAGCAGATTGTTTTACTCTGTAATGAATTTAACCTACCATCTGGAATGAGTCTTGAATCAATATAGGATAGATTTAATTCATTTTCAGCATTAACAAAGTATTGTCCTAAGTGTGCCCCTTAACGTCAGTCCCAGACAAGAAAGTGAAGCGATGCCCACGTACATGATTACATATGCTACAAGTCCAACAGGACTTGAACAAAGCCAAAGGTGCTGCACATTGATTATATGCCAAGAGATAATTTGTATTGATTGGAACAGCTGAGTTCTTGGTAGCTTGAAAAAAAAGTCTGGTACATAAACATTTATAATATTCTTTTATTTTTCTGTGGAAGGTGAAAAGTTTTAGGCATCTTCACTAAGTACTGTTAACTTTGATGTGCTACTAATATCCTTGTATGACCTATTTCTCATAACTCTGTTTCCTACTAAAGAATGCTGCAGCTTCATTCGCAATTCAGATTCCCAGGGTAAATTATATAGATAAATCTTGGTGCCACAGTCCATTGAATTTTACCCAATATTATTCTTTTTCCTTCAAGAACTTTAAGAGACTATGACTTTCTGCATTGACTTTCATTATTTTTTTCTCCAACTCATTAATAATTAATGTGGTTTACTCTGGACTGTTTAAACTCTTTATTAAAGAAATTACCAAGTGTATGTAATAGTGTCTCTTTCATGACATGAACTTGGGTGATTTCAGCAGTTTAAATAAACATCATAATGTGATTCAAAATTGCCCGATAAACACATAAAGCTGTTTTTCCAAACACCCAATAATAGCAATAATAGCAATTTAAAGTGTTTTCAGTATCTAGCAGGCTTCAATATGGATACACAGAAACAGATTTAGAGTACTGTTTGGGTCCTGTCTCCCTGTTTGGAGCTCATCTGTTAAGCGTAGCTCCCAAAGCTGTGTGTGCTGTTGTCTAGATTAAAATTACTTTTCTGCAATAAATGACTGTGGACTATCCCCTTGCTCTTCAGACTCCACTGACTTATATGATTCCTTATTTCCATCCCAAGTTGTTTTTGCCAACTCCACATGATAATTTACTCAGCTCAAATTAACTGTGAAAGAGAGATGGAACAAAGAGGAGAGTGATTTTCTAAGAAGAATGAGGAAAGGAAAAAGAAGGGATCGTATGTGACAGGTACCGGCCATGCTGTGGCTGTGGGCACAGGCATCATCAGTTAAAAGATGCTGTACTATTTTCTAAATAAAACAGAACAGAAAAGCCAATCATTCCAAAGAGGTCTTCTGCAAAAAATTGTTTCTGCCTTTGAAGTCTGCTCAAGACAGTGTTAGGAGAGGCACATTACCCCTGAATATTGGGTAATTACTTACTTTGGGAGGCAGTATAACTGGATGAGAATTGCTGTAATTCTGGTTATGTTTTTTCAAGCACCAAGCAGATACTCATTAAGATTTTCTGACAAATAATGAAGACAAAATTTTGGTGCTCATTAGAGGAAAATGATAAACATATCTCTTTTCCTTTCTTTGATTATGTGAATAATGGGAGTTTTCCCAAAACATGAGACACGACTTTAAAGAACTACTTTTTTAAAAAACTGTCACTGAATGTGCATCCTAGAGACTGATTAGCTTCAGATGCTGGGACACAAGTTTCTTTATGATGTAAGTGTCTTGGAATATTTTATCTGAAGGAACTATCTTCCAAAGCACATAACCCCCAGACAGATAGTTCCCATTTCCTTTAGCTAATGGATCATTACTTCTTTGACCCAGCTTGGCTTAACGCTGACTGTGGAAGAAGACTAGAATTATGTTATAATTGGGACTTAGAATTTACTCCATTCTGCAATTTTGCAAAAGAAGTATACAGGAACAGGCTGACAGTTACTGATGGGTAAAATGAGGTTGACAGGTGTAATGATGACAGTAGTTCTTTCACAGAATAAATATGACAGAGGCCGCTGAACTGCAATGTTTGCTGGTCTATGAGCAAGAATACTGAGGAAGGCTTTGCTGGTAACATCATACTCTGCTGTATGTAAGCCTCAGTTTTTAATATCATATGGCTATGAGAAATACTAGAAGGCTTTGCTGCCCACAGGTGGTGTGGGGAAGGATATTGTACAGCAATAGCGGGGGGGAAATTTAGACTGCTTGTTGGTGTATTTAAACAGCAAAGTGCAATTATTCATTTAGAGTCAATGGTGTTCAGCCCTCAAATTCTCTGCTAAGTGCAGAAGAAGTTTTGCTTGGGTCACTGTTGTGATTTTAGTGGATGTTGGGTGATTTCAGTTTACTGCCCAGTAAGGAAATTAATTTTAGCAACTTGTGACCCATTGAAGGTATTGAATTGAAGTTATTAAAGGCCTTTTATACAGCTTGTGAGCACTTCAATTCACATTTTCTAATTTTGAAGGAACAGATCATACATTTTATATTGTAAAGATCTTAATTCTGTCCCAATATGGGCTACCAACATGGCAAAGATCTTTCGTTTGGGGCTAAGTTACTTGAGCAAGATCACATTTGACCTCTTCTGCTACAGTTAATGTTGTGGGTAAAAGATTTCGTTCGTGATCCTAAGAATTAATAATTTTAATGTTAGTTTTTAAATGATCTTCTATTTGTTCTCCAATTATCGGTTTATCTGCAACTTTTCTATTTAAATGGAGAGCATGTTAGTGTTCAGTGTAACTAAGTATTAGTGGAGCTACGTGTTTGCCAGAAGTATTCTATCTGTGCTTCCTATTTGCTGAAATTATCTGAGCTAGTGGTGGTCTCTGCTAAAGAAACAGTTGGGAAATGTAGCATTGAGAGAATTGTATTTTTTCAGGGGAGAAAATGCAAGTTCTTTTAATAGCCACTGTGAAAAAATGACAAAAAGGCACACCAAAACACACATTGCCTGTATCAGCCCATGAAGTTCCATGTTCTTTGTGAGACCTGGGCAAATGGAAATGCGTGGATCTTTACCAGTGATGGCCTTTCCCTCTCTTTTTGCCTCATGAACTATTATTAGTGCTCACATCTTCAATTATTCTTAGTAGTGACCTTTCCTCAGTGCTCCCCAGAAGAAACGCCCTACATCATTGCAATCATGGCATTAGTAATCAGATAAGTTAATAGTATTTTCACCACAAAGCAATTCCTTTCTTTAGTGGTGGACAGGCTCATGACTAATGACATGCAAAAGAAAAGATGTAATAATTATTTTTTTTTTCTCAATGCAGAAAGGAAAAAATATCCCCCTTACACAGTGAGAAATAGTATCATGCATCACAGCATTTTCGTACTATTTTGCCTATTTAGTGGATCGATCCATACATGTTGAAGGGCAAGCGATATAAAGAAGGTAATTGAAGGACTAATGTGTACTATGATTGAGGCTTCAGGGGCAAATCTTGGCTATAAGTTTAGTACTAACATTTTCCCCTTTTAAATGAAAATTGTTCCATGGTGAATTATTCTGGGTAGGGTCATATTTCAATATCCAAAATCAGTGTGTATGAAAAATGATTGAAAGAAGGAGTAATTCTGAGATGTGGAAGTGTTAACACAAAAGGTTAACACTA